>JAVJAQ010001078.1:0-315079 GCA_032362365.1 Zygogramma bicolorata | reverse complement strand
CCCTCAGCATACAATCATATTCATTGCTAGTTTTTCAACCACCATATCCCTTTCGAGGATATGGAATGAATATTAAGAAAGTTCATGAAATGTATATTGGAAACAGTGATGGTTTTATGATTCAAGAATCCTCGAATGAAAGATTCTACGAATGTTTCACATATTGGACAACATTCACATGTTATTGAACAATCAGCACGGCACGCTTAATGCTCACATGGAATGAACAACATATCAATATCGAAACAAATTTTGCAAGTATAACGTTGAGAATATATTGGAGGTCATGTTTCAGAAATGTTCTTTGGAGTTCACCTCAAATAATTCATGATGCACATATCAAAAATTTTGTGAGAATAGATGCATTACCAAATACATACGTGCAAAACATATGATCATAAGTTCGAATGAATCCAAAAGCTTGACAAATACGATAGTTGAACGAAACACGTGACGAATTCATCGAAATCGACTCCATAGAAAAATAAATAATCTGGAAGCTAAGTCCAGACGATGTGGAAGTCTATTCAAATACAAGAAGAAGCATATGGAAAAAAAATTATGACTGAATGAGAATAGTTCAGCTGAATACATGAGCATCAAGCCCGAATTCCAAATGAATCGGGACAAATATATTGCCTCAAGTGAAACAAATTTTTTCGAAAAAGATGCAATAGATTTTCTACATATCGGACATCTTCCACATGTTATTCAACAATCAACAAAACATGCTGAATGTTTATAAGACATGGACACCTCATTCATTCCATCTTACGAACAGATTTCACAATTAATCCTGTAATCTGTTGTAACGAAATGTGCTGGCGCCGGCCCTGCCGACTATGGATGCGAATTAGTGCGGCAGTTCCAGGAAAGATTATACCTGCGTGATCGCGGCTCACCCAGAATTTTCGATTGTCAAGATTTGTCTGGATGATTCTCCACTGTATGAGCGCCTTTATAAGCGGGAGCCGCTCACGACGACGGCATAATTTTTAGTACATAGAATCTAAGTACTGTAAGCATTGGAAAGTTATCGGAGCGATTTAAGTGATTGTGTTGTATTGTATTGTGATAGAGAGTTATAATGAGAGAAGTTTAGTGTTGTTTGGTGTTCCTGAAGTTGGATTTCGTGAGGAAATATCGTAACACTATATTTGTGTCTTTTAAGGGTTCAATTCTGATTTTTGAGGATGAAAAATTCGCATTTACCATGATGAATTTGATGCTGAGTCCAAACTTCAAGCGAGCAATGGTACACCTCGGGCCGCAGTAGGAGCACTTGACTCGATCACTTCTGTCTATAGAAAAAACTCTACTTCATTGGGAAAAATCAATACTCATGATATATCCGAGAACATGACTTCAAACAAAGAGATATATCCTAGTACACAACATAAACCGTGTGATATCATTCAACTTGATTTGGAAAGATCACAATTGAGTCTGAAAACATGCAAAAATTCCGAAAGAAGCAGGTGCAGACGATTGCAAATGTTGTAAAGGTTGATTTTGTGGAAAAAAAAGTAAAAAATATTAATCTTGCTTTCTTTTTGCTATTAGGATACAGATACTCACATCAACATTGGATGATGATAGGATTCATTCACATTCACTAGTATACTTGTAAATAATTGATATCTCATGGATGCCGCCGAATCTAGCTTGTGGTTGGTAATCTTCCAGAAGGAGTTCTTGGTGCTTGCCATCATTGTTTATTTCAGAGTCACATTCATTAATTGGACTCATAGTCATAATGAAAATTGATTTTAAATTATTTCTCGGATATTTTAATATCTGTTGACAGCTCAGGTGTAAACAAATTGCCGAATTCAAGTTAAGTCCTCAGTTATCGTTATTATCGATTCTTCTTCTTGGGTTGCAGCACTGTGAAGTGTGTTCGTCAGCGTTCGGTTATTAGTTTACCTGACAAGTGTCAATATCAAGAAATGAAATTATCAGATCGAAAACATTTTCAAATGATTCTAGCTTCATTTGTATTTCCTTTACATTTCTCACCAAATTCCATTGAATTCTTCATGGAAGTATTTTTTCACTTCAGCTGGAATTCGGATATTCATGATAATGAAAATTCAGTAATTGCTCTGAGTTTTTCTTTTAAATAATAGCTTTCAAATTACAACTTATTCTCTTATTTTTTTACGTGTACATAAACTTGAAGAAATTTTGATTGTCCCTCAACATGACCATAAAAGGTTCTATGGATTGACAGTTTCAAGGTCATTTCGATGTTTTATGATTTCGGGTAGGGATAGACAAGTAGAGAGGAAGGCTCACTCTCTTGGTGGTTGACTGTCGATGAGAGAAGTACGTTTAAGCAGTCATTGAACGATTTCTAAGGTTTAATTATTTTCTTTTGAAAATATTCACCAAACTTGATAGATGTCGAATAGTGGATCGGCTCAGATGATTTTTGTGTTATGGATTATAGAGATTTTTTGGATGTTTTGGGATAACATACCTTTGATGAAACAATTGAAAATGGCGACCATGTGTCGGATTAATTTCCTCATCAGTTCAGCTACTTTCCTCATCTCCAGCCTAAGTATTTTAAACCCCAAATTTAGGGTAAGCAAAATTATAGAAATTGTGTTTTTGAAAATTCATTGAAAATTTGTAGGGTTTTATTACTTCCTCATTCAATGGAAAGATGAATCCAAGGAAGAACTGGGTTCACTTGCTTCTGCATGGCATCCGGCAATGCTAAGAAGATTTGAAGTTGTCGCGAAGACCAGAATCTAGTTGTCAATTTTATTTTGGATGGTGCAGTTGCTGCCTTATTTCATTTAATCTCCATGGATATGGATCATCAGTATTCACCATACTATAGTTAAGTATTCGATTACGGGATATTTCCAATATTTGAAATTTGATTTCTCAAAATATTACAGATCATTGTAAGGATCATTGAGTTGTGCACTTCTTGTAACGTTACAAAAAGGTAAAAGGGTAATCTGAACTCCATGAAAAGTTTATGATCAATGGTTATATTACAATTTTGATGGATGTTAATCATGATTCTGAGTGAAATACATTGTTGGCTTTTCTTTACATCGTAATGATTACTATCCTTCCTTAGGAAACTGACTAATAAGGCTCTCACTCAGTGAGAAGAACCACAATCGACCCTAGAGATCTGAAGCAAATTCAATAAAATAAAACCAATCGTTTCAATGTTCCAGTCAAATATGTCACAAAAAAAACATTTCACCTCAAATTCATAATGAACATACCAAAAGTTTTGAAAAAATACATGTGATAATCAACCCCATACGCGCAGAACATATGAAGATAAGGTTGAATGAATCCAAAAGTTTGAAGGAGATACGACAATTGCGCTAGTTGAACGAAACACATAACGAACTTGTCAAAATCGAGTCTAATTGAATACGTAACACCTGCAGAGCCAATGAAGTCTGGACAAATGTATGCCAACACGGCATAAAAAATTGAATATCTAAGTTCAGACGAATGCAAAAGTCTACGAGAATATAAGACGGAGCAGATCGAAAATTAATTATGACTGAATGTGATAGTTCATCTGAATACATGAGCATCAAGCCTTGACGTCTGGGATGGTTTTCAACAGCATCAATCAAGTTTGGACGAATACAAAGGACCATCGGAAGACATGACAAACTCAATTCTGAACGAAGCAAGTCGTTAAACTAAGCAATAGCTCGAAATACATGTCAAATATTTCAAAAATTATACTTGAAAAACATGCTAAAGTATAACTTAGTCGAGTTTAGACGAACGCAAATATCTCCAACGAATGGTGAATATATCAAGTTCAAGAAATAATGCAGAACTCTGAAAGAATCAAGTCCAGTTGACTGAAATGGCCTAGATGAGTACATATCTATCATATAGAACCTATACTCCAAAGTGAATCAAGTCGAAATAAATGCGTGCAATCGAATACATAGCAATTACATTAAAAAACCTTCAAAATGAAACCTGAATTCCAAAATGGATTGATTCGAGACAGAAATATTCATCCAACTGAATGACAGGTCAGTCAATCGAACGCCAGGAATTGCTTCATTCCTGCTGAAATATATGAGAATTTTATGAAAAACTGAGATTGGAAGTAATATTCTCGATAGTCCATCTGAGTACATATGTGTGTGAATAAAAATATGTTATATGCATCTGACTCTTCGTTAAATGTGTGTAACGCTTCGTTAAAGACGTCTGACGCTTCCTTAAATGCGTGTAACGCTTCGTTAGAAACGTCTGATGTTTCGTCTAATGCGTTGAAAAGTTCGTTAACGCTTTATCCTATACGTCGAAATGTCCGTATTTGTGTTTTGATATCTAATAATATTGAAAATATCAGAAACACGATTCTTTTTCAAAAGTATGTCGTTTGATATTTGAACTCAAATGGAACCATCCTGAACAATCCAATACAATCCGCACAAATATTTTCAGCATCACAATTCCATGAATTTTGAGGGTATCAACCGATGAAACTCTACATTTTTCAAGCATTTTCGCTTTGTTCTGCTTGACTGATACCGTCATTAATATTTGATTCTTGATTTGATTGGTATGTGTTCTGTTGAGCAATGGCTACGATCAGAATTTGACTCATTCAGTTGGACTCTTGCAGTGATCTGGACTCGATTTTCACATGAGTTGTTCATTCGAATTTGAAATTTGGTATATTTGGTATGAACCTCATTTGAATTGATGCATTCGTGCAGAGTTGAGTTTGATGATTTCGTTGCGAGCTTCACTATATTTCTGCATCAGTCTCCATTGAGTTGGTATTGATTTTTGACTTGATCCAGATGCTGAGGAATTCATCAGAACCATCTAGATTTGATTCAATCAGAGTTCTTCAATCATTCCACCATTAAAATTCAGTTGACCGAGTTGAAATATTGCGTTGCCATGGAATTGATTTCGATGTTCATCGTAATATAATCAGTTGAACTTCGGTCAGATTCTTGCGTTCGTCCGGGATTGATTGATTCAGTGGAATTTTGTAGCCATGATTCTTTGAAGTTGTACTTTCACATTGATTCAAACGAATCGTATTCATGTGAGTTTGGTTGATAGAAATGAATTATAACGTTCACTCTAATTACGTGAGGCCATTCCTGCTGGATCGACAGAAGCCGGCGAATGTTGCTGATACTAGCGGATATCACATTACGAGACAAGCGAACATCATTTCTCATTGTAAAACACGAGTTCAGTCTTAGCCTGATCTCGGTTGGAACAAGTTGTATGTATTTTAAATAAACTTCGTTTTTTTTTTTAAGTTGTTGGTTCGTTCAAAAAACATAATTGGCGCAGTCGGTAGGATTTGCGCAGTCGCGATAAATATTTCGTGGCGTGGTTTCTCAACTCTTTGGCGTAAATTCGAGAAAATACCCATTTACCGGGACTTGTTGGACGAACTTCGAGCCCACAACGATATTTCCAAGACGGCTTGACTCGGAGAAGGACCAGGAGACTACGAGATTCACAACGTCGATCAACGTGAGTGCCAAGTTCCTTTTTGCCATCTCTGAACCCTCTGATTGAGGATTTCAGTTGAGATAGTTAAACTCAGTTCATCGAGAACAAGTTCCAGTTAAGCTTTGAGTTGTAAGTTCGAAAACAAATTATATTAAAAATGTATGTATGAATAAGAGAAAGTATTGGATATATTGAATTATTTATCATTGATCGAAGATAATTCAAGTTGCATTATTTTAAATCCGAATAGAACGAACTATGTAGCGTCAAATATGGCTGAACCAAATCATCAAGCTCTTGCATTTGTGCCTGTACCACAAATGAACTGGAATCTTTTCAAATCTAGACTTGATAATATTAAGCCATACGATGGTGATAGTGACACTTTGAACAAATTTTTGACTCGTTGCAAAAATTCAATTAGAAGCAATGTTACATTCCGAGATGATGCTCTCAATCAGCACATTCTTGAGTCAATTCGAAAAAAACTAATAGGAAATGTAGAAATGATAGTTGGCAATCGTACCGAAATAACCGATTGGCCCTCCTTGAAAAATGCTCTCGAACAATGTTTCGCAGATCGTAGAGACTTAGATTGTTTAGTGCAAGAATTAACGAGATCTAGACCACTGAAAGGTGAACATTTGATAGATTTTGGGAGTAGGTTACAGCTAATTAGAAGTCAAGTAATACAGAGAATAAGTAACGATCCGAATATTGCAAATAATGAAAAACTATGTCACATCTCTCATTACCAAAAAAAAGCTCTCAGCACTTTCATTGCAGGATGCAGTGGCACATTGAAAAATAATATGTATTAGAAAAAACCAACTTCGTAAGAAGACGCTATGGCGTACGTTAACGAATTTGATAATTTTGAAAAATCATATGAAAACTTTGGTGAACTCGCCAAATATACTTCAAAATTGAACCCTAATGCCGACAGGCAAATGTCGCATTTTGAAATGTATTCTGGTAACGCCATTCCTAATGCGGTTTCCCAAATACACTCATTTCCCACACGTAGTACAAACATGAATTCGAATTTTTCACCTTGATCTGTTTGGCCCAGCCAGCCTTTGCATATACAGCCTAGACAATTACCTCCCGAAAGATATCCCACTAATAGAGAAGTTTTTGGACAACCAGAAAATATGTTCAAACCAAAACGAACCCCATCCAATCAGTTTCCTAAGCCAGAACCTATGTCAACGACGTCCCGCACCCCTACTATGACGTCACAAAGACCTACCAATAACTATTTCAGACCCAACTATCGAACCAAAACTCACAAAAACCAATTTTTCAATCAGAATACTCCAAAAATGAATTATATTGCGGAAGAACTTTTTAATAATGAATGTGAAGAGACATTTACGCCTCAATATGTACAGGACCCACAGATATAACTACTTCTCTTCGGGCTTGAAAGCCGTCGTTTTTTGGAATTTCTTCCTGACGTTTCGCTAGCGCGAGTGGCCAGCTTCTTCAGAGGCTTATTCATCTCCGATGAATAACACACTTATTCGTATAGGTATATTCATAAAGAAGAAATTCAGGGACAGAATGATGATAATCTGCAAAAAGGCATCATCCGTCCCTCCTGTAGTCGTCCTTGGTCATCCTCCATTTGGATTGTTCCAAAGAAGATGGATGCCTCGTGTACAAAAAAGTCGCGAGTAGTCGTAGACTACCGCAAACTTAACGAAAAAACTATAGACGACAGATACCCGATCCCGAATATTAACGATATTCTTGATAGGTTGGGCAGGGTTCAGTATTTCACTACCCTAGACCTGGCCAGTGGGTTTCACCAAATAGAAATGAGTAAGAATTCAATTGAGAAAACAGCCTTCAGTGTCGACAACGGGCACTATTAATATCTGAGAATGCCCTTCGGTTTGAAAAACGCGCCCTCTACATTCCAAAGGGTAATTGATGAAGTACTGAAAGATCTCCAGAATAAAATCTGTATGGTCAATATGGATGACATCATCATATTCAGCACGGAGCTGCAACCCTATATCCAAAATTTGAAATCATTTTTCTTCAAACTACGGGAACCACATTTAGAAATACAATTAGATAAATCAGAGTTCCTGGGGAAAGAGGTAGAATTTCTGGGACACGTAGTGACTCCAGAAGGTATAAAACCCAATGAGAATAAAATTAATCGAAAAGGAAATCAAATCCTTTTTGGGTCTCTTGGGGTACTACCGCAAATTCATTAAGAATTCTGCAAAACTAACCAAACCAATGACTCAATGTCTGAAAAAGGACCAAAAAGTAGAAAATACGAAAGAATTTCTTGACTGTTTTCGCATTTGTGAAAATGTACTCACTTCAGAACCGGTATTGGCTTACCCAGATTTTGGTAAAGAATTCGAATCAACCACGGATGCCTCAAAATACGCAATTGGATCTGTACTCTCACAGAATAATCATCCCATCTGCTACGCATCTCGGACGCTAAACCCAGCCGAGATAAACTACTCCACTATCGGGAAAGAGCTTCTTGCGATAGTCTGGAACTGCAGGTACTTCAGGCCCTACCCCTTTCGGCCGAAAATTTGAAATTCCCGCAGACCACAAGCCCCTTCAGTGGCTATTCTCCCTCAAAGAGTCAAATTCAAGACTTGTCAGGTGGCGTCTGAAGTTCGAAGAATTTGACTATACTATAAAATACAATGATGGTTCAACGAACCAAGCAGCGGACGCTCTCTCCAGATAACCCCAAAACACAGAAATGAATGCCATCGAAACATCGTCCGTTCGAAACATCCCTGGCGATGTAGATGAAATGATCGGGGACTATTTGAGGAACCCCCAAGATCTTCTCAACACAAACAGTCCCTCGATGCAAAACTTTTTTCAAATACCGAACCAACGTACAGAAAAAAACATTAATATAATTTCCAATATTCAAATCAAACCCCCAAATCAAACCCCCAAATCAAATCCCAAACGAAATATTCGATGACATCCGAATCACACTTCTAGATGGAAACAATTTCGTTTCCTTAGACGATATCCAGATCACACTCTCAGATAATAATCGACCAGAACCTCTCAATGAACCCCGAACAGACACTTACGCTTATTCACAAATCGTGCCAATCCCCAGCACTCAACCTAGGCCCGATCTTCAAATTATACCAATCAATAACCCATCCGAGCATAATAACGAGCAGAACGATCCCCCAAACTTCACCGAAAACAAAGAATCGGATCTAGAAACCGTGCACACCGCTCAAGAAAACCTAATATTTTCAATTCCCATATCAGAACGCGTTTTGAATAGCTACAAAAGTAAATAATTTGTGAAAGAAAAAAGATTTTCACAAACTCCCGACTTGACGTTACCTTGCCAAACGTCAACGCGGAAGAGCACATAATAAAATTCGTCAAAGAATTCATTGATCCAAAAAAAACATTTACAATTTACTCGAGAAATCCTGCAATTTTCCAAAACTTTAGTACTACAATACAAAACACCTTCAAACACTCGTCTTTCAAAATAGTCCAATGCACAACAGTACTCGAGGACATGCAAAGAGAAGAAGAACAAATACTCAATGTCGAATATTATCATGTCAAGAAAAGATTCCACCGTGGCATCAATGAAATGAAACAATCACTTTTTTCGCGATATTATTGGCCAAAAATGTCCGTTGATATAGAAAATTATGTGAACAACTGTGAAACTTATAAAAAAAATACTACAGAAACCCACCTCAAATCAAATTTAATTTGACACCTACATCTTCTCGACTATTCGAACATACATATCGACTCTCTCAAAATATCGAACAATAATTTTTTGACAATTATCGATTCATTTTCGAGATACGGCCAAGCCTATTCCCTAGAAGCCTCGACAGGAATATCGATTGTAGAGAATATACTGACCTTTGTTTCTCATCACGGATTACCTCACAAAACAACTACTGTTTCTGGCACCGAGTTCAAAAATAAAGACCTTGAAAGTGTTTGTCAACTTCATCGAATAGAATTACATTTTACTACCCCGAAAAACAGCAATTCCAACTCTCCAGTCGAACGTTTTCATTCGACTTTGATTGGACACTTTCGATGTCTTAGAGAAGAAAATAAAGAATTCAACCCAGAACAACTAATGGCAAGAACAATACTAGAATACAATACCTAATTCAATACATACTGTGACAAAATTTACACTATTCGAAATTGTAACACGACATATCGATAGTTCCGACCCTTTTGATCTAACAGATCACATAATAACATCAAACTATGTCCAAACTCACAAAGAAACAGCTAAAAAGCTTTATGAATCAATACAACACATGAATCAACAAACTAAAGAAAAAGTCATTTCCAAAATTGATCAAAACCGCGATGAACGCCCAAAGTTTTTGAATCAGAACGTGGCTTATATCAGAAACAAGGCAAGAAACAAAAAATTCCCAAAATTCAAAAAGACCCACATTCTTGAAGAAACAGATATAAAGTTGGTTACAGATAAGGGCACTTATCATAAAAATATTTCAAGACGACCCCAAATTAATAAAAATCCACTTTTTCAGGGAAACAAAGGATATGAGACTTTTGATCCTTCACCTGATCTTCCGAGTACTTCAAGTTCGAAGTAACACTTAGGATGTTCTGATAACAACAATAAATAATCCTATACTTCCCATACAGCTAGGAAACTCTAGGTTGATATATAACAAACACACGTTTCTACACTACTAAGACCTGGCACATTAGATGCAGACGACAAGAAACGGTACGATCATGCACTCAATGAATTCGAACAAAATCAAAAAGATATAGTTCGAGAACTCAATTTGCAAAGTTCTTTGTCAAAACAACTCATTGAGAATCACGACAAAACAATACCCTAACTAGTAATCAGGAAAAACTTGAGTTTGGTTTGAAGACATTCCAAGATTCAGTTCAAAAAACTATAAGAGATCTAGATAGCTACGTAGGTTTATTCTCTCAAATAAACCTAGATTGTCAAAATATAATCACTTTCATAGACAATCTAGAAGATGCTATAACGTTCGCCAAACTCAATACCTTGCATAATTCAATAATATCCAGTAGCGAACTTTTTGAAATGATCAATTATTTGAAGAATCTGTATAATAACGAAAATATTTCAAATTTTCAAAATATTTTGACCTACTACCAATTCCTTGGAACTCAAGTAACGTTTTCTAATACCAAACTAATATTTGCTATACATGTTCCAATAATTCGAACTGAAACCCTGAACTTCTACCACCTATATCCCATAATTCAAAATAACCAAATTTTCATTCCCAAATACCGATACTTGGCACGAACAATCTCGAAAACCCAATTCCAAGAAGAGGCTTGTCCAGTGTTGGAAAACACCTACTACTGCACAGAGGAGTTTCGTCCCGAAGACAACAGTACTTTACGACTGATCGAAGGAAATTCCACCAAAAACTGCAATACTATCCAAATTCGAATCGAAGAAGCGATCACCAAACAAGTGACACAAGATGAAGTAATCATCATTCCGAATGAAGAGGAAAAAGTTTTCGCGAAATGTAAAACCGATCGATATTTGGCGATTCTATCACCCACGCTTATCAAAATACCAAAATCCTGCGAAATCCAAGTGAATAACAAGCGGTTCACTAACGACTTGAGGATTCAACAAGGCAAACCCCTTTTTCTCCCATAATTGAAAATGGAGAAACTCCGAGCATCGGTCGCATATGAAACTCCCAAGTTTCAAAAACTGAGCCTGGAAGAAGTACGCCAAATAAGTGAGACAGCTAAACAACTGATGCCCTTACAAATCAATCATCAGCCACAACATGAAAAAGCTGTTTTTTTAGTATTCTGTTTGCCATAATAGCCATACTCTTAATTTTCCCAATGAAGTAGAGTTTTTTGTACAGGCAGTAGTGATCGAGTCAAATGCTTCTACTGTGGCCCGACGTGTATCATTGGTTGCTTGAAGTTTGGACTAGCATCAAATTAATCGTTATGAATGCGAATTTTGGAAACTCAAATATCAGAATTGAACCTCGAAAATTCACAAATATAGATCACAGGATTGATTGTGAAATTTGTTCGTAAGATGGAATGAATGAAGTGTCCATGTCCTATAAACATTCAGCATGCATGTGTTGATTGTTGAATAGCATGTGGAAGTTGTCCGATATGTAGAAAATCCATTTCATCTTTTTAAAAAATTTCTGTTTCACTTGAGCCAATATTTTTGTCCCGCCTCGATTCATTTGGAATTCAGGCTTGATGCTCATGTATTCGGCTGAACTTTTCTCATTCAGTCATATTTGATTTTCCATATGCTTCTTCTTATATTCGAATAGACTTTCACATCGTCTGGAATTGGTTTCCAGATTATTTATATGTCTATGGAGTCGATTTTGATAAAATCGTCATGTGTTTCGTTCAACTATCGTAATTGTTAAGCTTATGGATTCATTCGAACTCATGTTCATATGTTTTGCACGTATGTAATGCATCTTTTTCCACTAAATTTTTGATATGTGCATCATGAATTATTCGAGGTGAACTGTAATGAACATTTCAAAAACATGACTTCCAATATATTCTCAACGTTAATCTTACAAAATTTGATTCGATAATGGATGTGTTGTCCATGCCATGTTAGCATTAAGCTTGCAGTGCTGATTGTTCAATAACATCTGAGAGTTGTTCAATATGTACAACATTCGTAGAATCTTTTATTCGATAATTTTTGTATCATAAAACGATCACTGTTTGTTTGCCAATATACATTTCATGAACCTCCTGAATATTCATTTCATCCCCTTGAAAGGGATATGGTGGTTGAAAAACTGGCAAAGGAAATGATTGTAGACGTATCTGAAATAAGTGTTTTGTGCCAAATGTCACTTGACATATTTCCTGTTGTTCGACAAAGATTATGGTTGGAAAACTAGCAAAGGATAAGATTGTAGACGAATCTGAAACAAGAGTTCTGTGTCAGTTGACAGATGAACTTGCGAAGGATTTGATTGTTGACGAATCTGATATCAACGTTCTGTTCCAAATGCCAGTTGACAGATTTGATGCTATAGGACAGAGATTATGAATGAAAAACTAGCAGAGGCTATGATTGTAGACGAATCTGAAATAAGTGTTCTGTGCCAGTAGACAGATTCGATATTGATGCTGAAAATCCTCAAAATTGTTGATCAGGCTCTATTGACCAAGTTATTTTTGCAAAATTTGTTTGAAAAATGAATGTGTTGTCGTGGTTCAGTTTCCGACCAGTCTCATCTCATTTTCAAATTATTCAGTTTTCCTTTTGTCATCAAAACCACGATTCCTAATGAGTTTTTTTCTTGCAGGATTTTCTATTTGACTGATGTCAAACAACTTACGAAAATAATTATAAATTTTCGGTTGTTGATGTGAATTTTTAAAATATTTGAATTGCTCCTACAACTCCAGAAGTATCGATATGTAGAGTTGTTTCGAAGTTTGTGATACTGAAGTTATTGATAGATCAAATAACACGTTCGGTTCAACAGAAACATGTCGATTTTGCCAAATGAAAAGGTAAGATCAGGTTCCGAATCAATTTTTGAAACGGTTCACCACAGATTCTTCGAATTTCGGTAATTTCTGAAACTTTTCATGAGTGTGTTATAGAGATTGAATCGATTTCATGAGGTATCACTAAATATTTTCATCCAAACTCTGATCAGATATATTTCAACTGTTACAAATTTTTTGTTGATAAATCAGAGTTTCCATCTAAACGTCTGTTTGTGAGAAAATGTTGAATTTACTCTGACACCAGTTTCATCAGCCATATCTCCATTCTGATTTGTTATAATGATTTTTTTTCTAATAAATCACTTTGTCACAAAGCAAAACCTATATAACTAAATTCGATTTTATTGGGAAATGCTCTCAGTCTGATGTAAGCCTGTTTCAAAAGCCATTTTGAACTGTATATTCTTACTCTTGCTAGAATGTGAACATTTTTTAGACATACATTTTTGGTCTAGGAATGAATTCTGAATATAACATACCTCTCCAATTGATGGACACCAACGGACACTGGTCAAAATACTCATTTTTTCTTTGGTACTCGACACTGAAGAGAAGGATCACCAAACCGAGTTTCTGATAATTTCAATTCTTTGATGATATTGAATCACTCTTTCTCTGATTTTCATCATATGCAAAATAGTCTGGCTGTCTTCGAAGCCCACGATATCGCACTAGTTATCAAAGTGGTAATGATTTCTTTTCCCGGTGTCTGTTGCTATGTCTTGGAAATTTTTCTCAATTCACTCTGTAATGGTCTGAATATTGATTTAAATGCTCATTATCTAACCAAAAAGACAAGTATTCGATGTGTATCATTTGATAAGGAATATAGTCAGATTCTCGACGTAGGTATGCGTCATTTGGCCAGAGAAGTCATTATTTTCGTTTTATAGACAGGCACTCAAGCGTATTATACACAAAATGTCTTTATGGTTCCACTATGAAAATTGTTCTTGAAAAATTGTTCTGAAATTGTTCGTTTTCGTTAACCACCTGACGAACGACAACCCTCAGAAGTCGAAACTTGTGCGAGCAATGGATCAACGAGGCCTCACCTTTTAACGTGCGATTACCCAGCACGGTGGCCTGGCGAGGATTCGAACCCCGGCCTTCCGCTCGATAGGCAGATATGCTAACCATTACACTACCGAGACCACAATTATTGAATTACATGTCTTTCAAAACAAATTGGCTGTGTGAATTCTAAATGCGTACTGATATGAATTTTCATTCACTTTTTACCATGAAAATACATGTAGAACATTTTGAGAGGTGTGCTAATTTTTTCTCTAAAAGTTGCCAGAATACTTCAAATGTCTAACTTTATAACATGAAAAACCTCAGTTTTATGATGTTCTTTGCAAGATTCATCGTAACCGGTGGGAATTGGCGAGTTGAAAATTTGCGCTATATTTCGATCCCAACTGAGGAGAAAAAAACGTGTTCAACATGGTTCTTTTGTTTGGAGGAATGACACACGTATTGACACTTGTGCAAATTTTCATACTTATTGACTGGGGGAAAAAACGTCTAGACTCCGTCTTTTGAATCGTTCTCATCTTAGGTAAGGGTTTGTCGGTAAGCGTTAATGCCTTTTTGACATCGAAGGAAATTCGCCCAATGGAATAGAGTGCTTTTGTATTGAAACATCGAAAAGTACATGTTTCACACTTTTTTCTTTGATGAAATCTGAATTTTTGACATGTAATGCCCTTTTGACCTTTTGGTCATATGATATTCCTAAAGTATAGAAAAAGTTGTTTGGAATGAGAACCCGCAACTGTCTATTTCACAATAAGTCGAGCTTAAGTCTTGAAAAAAAAAATTGCCTCAAGTCAGGAACCAATAATAAATATTGTTAGTGTTAGTGATTTCAATGGTAAAAACAGAAAGGAATCGTGAATGTAGAGGGTTACGCCCTAAAAGTTCAATCGGACCAATCAGGAGGCGCTACTCGTCTATATAACCGCGAGCGGCGCCAGCCGCAGAATCTTTCAGCGCTCGCTGTTCAGAGATATAAGCAGTCCAGAGTATTATACAGTCGAGATTCTGAGAGTTCAGAATAAGATTAAATAGAAGTTATCAGTAGATAACAGAACTATCCAATCGAAATTCCATTCAATCCAATAATTTGGGAATATAAAAACCCAATTGTGATATACATTTCCCCCCTAATTTCCAGATGCCCAGTCCCCACCAAGACATCATATATATATATATATATATATGTAGAAATTGATGTTTTCACGGATCTTCGATATGCAAGATGAATTTTTCTGAGTTTTTATCCGTTAGGTGTTTTCTGATTTGTTCGACGTTTCGAATTCCATTTTGAATTCATTCTCAAGAACTGTGAGACGAATATCTGTCCATACCGTCCTGGTCGATCACTCCCCTTACGAAGCAACCAAGCAAGAGCAAGCAAAGACTTCAATTGTCTGTTCTCCTCGGAAACTGATTGACCAGGACGGTATGGACAGATATTCGTCTCACAGTTCTTGAGAATGAATTCAAAATGGAATTCGAAACGTCGAACAAATCAGAAAACACCTAACGGATAAAAACCCAGGAAAATTCATCTTGCATATCGAAGATCCGTGAAAACATCAATTTCTACATAATACCTGAATGGGCAGGATGCAGCCTCGATATCGGACCTAGTCGGATAATGACTGAGGAGAGTCATTATAAATACCAGTTTCCGAGGAGAACAGACAATTGAAGTCTTTGCTTGCTCTTGCTTGGTTGCTTCGTAAGGGGAGTGATTGACCAGGACGGTATGGACAGATATTCGTCTCACAGTTCTTGAGAATGAATTCAAAATGGAATTCGAAACGTCGAACAAATCAGAAAACACCTAACGGATAAAAACCCAGAAAAATTCATCTTGCATATATATATATATATATATATATATATATATATATATATATATATATATATATATATATATATATATATATATATATATATATATATATATATATATACATATATATATCTATATCTCCAGGACTAAAGCTGAAGTATTCTTTTATATAGATGATTAACGACAACTACTGCCGAATCGGAGAAGCAATACTTAATTATTGAAGGAACCAAACATTCCTTCAGATATGAATTCGTACAACCTGTATTGAAGAGCATCGACAAAAACGTTCCAGCCCAATCCAGTGAAGATACTGCTGCTAAATAAAGATAAATTCACCCTACTGCCTACCCCTACCTGCCACCGGGCAAAAACTTACGTCGGAAGCTCCGGGGGCTGCTCTCCTGGCCGAGGGAAGGAAAGTATACCCTAGAGACGCCCACCAGGTCTAATATAGAAGTTTCTACGTGGGAATTCCTATTGCACTTGAGGTTTGCGGCTTAAAACGCCACCACTACCTGCGGTCAGGTAGACAAGGAAAAGTAGGTGAAATTCAGAAGATAGACAGGGATTGAAGAGCATCGACAAAAACGATCCAGCCGAATCCAGTGAAAAAACTGCTGCTAAATAAAGATAAATTCATCCTACCCCTACCTGCCACCGGGCAAAAACTTACGTCGGAAGCTCCGGGGGCTGCTCTCCTGGCCGAGGGAAGGAAAGTTTACCCTAGAGACGCCCACCAGGTCTCATATAGAAGTTTCTACGTGGGAATTTCTATTGCACTTGAGGTCTACGGTTTAAAACGCCACTTCTACCTGCGGTCAGATAGACGAGGGAAAGTAGGTGAAATCGCGATTAATTTAGATGATAGACAATGATCGTAGGGACCTTCCTGAGTCCGACCTTGTGCCAACGTGGTAGCCTGGAAAGAGAAATTCGGCCAGCTCCAAACTTCTCTCGTAGAATTGTCGATATTCCGCAATTTGCCACGATAGGAATTAGTTCTGAAAGAGCTTCGATCTGGATTGTTGCCTTGTGTGCGTTTCTCGTAAATGATAAATAAAAGCTATCTTGTATTTTCGCCCTGGAATATTCGCCGAAAGAGTCTCTCAGCCGAGGTGAAATAATGGCGACCGAAACGAGTTCCGAATTATTCAAAAGTAGAACCGAACCGTTATCGGAACATCTGTAGGACCTAAAATAACGGAGATAGCCTGAAAGGCCTATTAGGCATCCGAAATAGCTTAATTATGTTTCTTGACATTGAGACGAATCCAATGATACCGGTTTAATCGAAATGCGACGACCGGAAATTGCAGAGTTGTACTCTCGATGGCAAAGAAATTTTCCCAATGGAGCATCTATGACATCAAAAATTTTATGTTTTTTTAATTTATCACTGAAATCTGGATTCTTTCTTTGCACACCATGTGTATCACCTATGGCAGACATTTTCTTTATTGCTGCGCATCCTGTATATTCCCATTGACATTCGACAGATCTGAAGTTGATGCTAATTTTCATTTGTATTGACGCATTCCCCAATACCGCAAACACTCATCCTCCATTGTCGGGTTGTTTTCTTTAATGTTACATACCCTGTATATTCCCACTGACATTTGACAGATCTGAAGTTGATGTAAATCAACAGTTGCATACACACCACCATACAATACCCTATCTCCGTAACCTCCATGTCAACACCCTTGTATATTCCCCATTGACATTTGACAGATCTCAATTTGATAATAATTTTCATTTCTATTGACGCATTCCTCAATACCGCAAACACTTATCCTCCATTGTCGCGTTGTTTTCTTTGATGTTATATACCCTGTATATCCCATTGCCATTGGTATCATTGAGGTCACAGTGTCCTGCTCCAAGCATCAGATAATTCAGCTAGTGGCTCATAGGCAGCTCTGTCTGTTGTTACTATAAGTTTCATCATTGTCTGAGGATTGATGGTCAGTCAACCATAATGGTAATAACATTGGATGAGGTTGCTAGAGCCATATCTAATTCTTTACTAGAAACTCACAAAAATGTATTCTGTAATGTGGCGCCTTCTTCGGAAGGAATGCAAAACCACAGCATACCGAACAATTGTTAGGTAAGCTGTGGCAAAACTTCCATTGAATTAAGGGCTGACACAGTAGCGGTGCAGCACATATTGATGATAATATCATGTTGAGCTGAATTGAAGTCGAGATATGATTTGCATTCGGATGTTCCGAATATCAGATTTCGTGAAAAATAATATCTTATTCTTATCATCTTTGAATTTGGCAGGGGTACATATCATTCGAGTGACAATGTATTAACAACATTTACAATAGAATAAAACAGAGGTTGAGTTTGGTGATGTGAAAGATTTTCACCATCATTCATGTGGTAGATGATGAGTATTGTAATTCATTCCGAGATTTATTCCTACAAAAAATTGTTATTTTGAAGTCGAATATTGGGCATTTTTTATTCGAAGATGGCGGATGAGCTATGTGATTTATGGTCCAATTCCATTTAACCTTCCATTACTCGCGCACGGTCCAGCAGACCGGCAAGTAAATTATGATATTTCTGAGTGTAATTGATAAGTTTCAAAAAATTCAATAATTATTATATGATTTTGGGGTAGAATGAAATATACTTCAAAAATTTCTTTACATAAGAAATATATTAAGCACATAAACAGAAGTAAAAATTTTACTCTTCTTCAAAGAAAAAATCAACCTAAATTTTCATAACATACATTACACATTGGTCTAATATGTTCTAAACACAAATATTTTGAACAGTTGTGAAAGAGGTATTTGGTTTTTCTGTTTTTCTTCCAATTACACTCAGCACAGCGGCCTACGGTTCCCGGGGTTCTAACTTGAGCTTCGGCTGCAGCTGGTAAAGCACACAGTTCTCGTAATCTGCTTCTTATAGTTCTTGGCGAATTGACAGAAACTGCTATTTCTTTTTGATAGTCGTAGAGGGGAGTCATAAAAAGATTCAGAAGAAATTCCTTTCTGAGTGTTTTTGAATCGGGATGGTTTCCATTATGAACAACGAGCACATTTATACCAGTTACATTTAGCATGCTCTAAAAAGGGAACATTGGCCATCTTATGGAGCCACTAGTACAAGTTTGTTGAGCACACAATCCCTTTTCGAAGTCCATATCTATAATAAAAAGTTGATTATATAGTTTTATAACACTTCATTTTAGGGAACGCGTCGATTCATGAAACGGGCAGCAGAGCAACGCGAGTTTTCTAAAGGAAAAAGTGGGCTTATGGCCTCATAAAACGGGTATATTATACATTCTTTCTTTTTTATTCCATCGGCAAGCTGGCAGCAAGAGACAAAAATATATAATATGTATTTTTCAGAAAATGAAAATCTGAAAAACTTAATTTCTTATGCAAATGAACGTTATTTCAAAGATAATTAAATTTTTTCGTGAGCATACTTGATATCAATATTCAATTTCACAACAAAAATATTAGTTCTTGTTAAAAACAAAAGGAAACTTACCGATATTGATTTTAGAATCCTTACACAAATGATATAAATAAGTCACTTGTTTACTCGCACCCGGTCTACTGCACCGTGTTGAGGTAGCATTTCCGTAAAACACTTCATATCAACTGATAATTGATATCGATGTTAGCTGAAAACTTACTGGAAAGGTACATGGAGGGAGGACGCTGCACCGCCGCAAATGTCGAAATTACGCTGAAATGAATTTTGGGCCGGTCCGATACACCGTGCGCGAGTAATGGAAGGTTAAATTTGATATACAGGAGCTTTTTGTGCCAGAGATCATGATTTTTACTAGGTTTTTATTGGCTCGGTTTCTTGTCTATCTGTTCGCGGTACAGATCTTGTGGGGTGAAATTTGAACAACATCTTATTGAAATTGCAGATGTTCGAATAATTCCGGTGAAGATGCATTATGAAATTTTTGTTACCTACAGAAAAAAAAACAAAATGGATGTGATTTGGATTATGGTCAGACTCTAATGAAATTTGATTTGTTGGGGTTTTCGGAGCCGGAGATTATGAATTATCAATCAAATTTGGTAAGATCAAGATGGCGGCTCCAAGATGGCTACGAGTTTTGTGATTTTGTTTCGATTGAAAATTGATAGGTGGGGGTTTTAGGGGTCCAAGATTGTGAATTTCGAGATAATTCTCGAAGTCAAGATGGCGGACGAGTTTTGTAACTCTGGTTCAATTCGATTCAAAATTTGTATGTGGGGGCAAAAAAGAGGCCAGAGATCAGGAATTTTTGTCAAATCTCAGAATGGTGACGAGTTTCGTGATTCCATTCAAAATAAGGGGATGACGGATTGCCAGAATGACCCAATAGAATTAAATAAGAATTTTTTTGGTTGTTGGTGTGGTCCGTCCAACTTGCCACCCCCCAAATCTTGGCCTGGGATCGTGCCTGTTCAAAGCATGTACTCACCAGAAGAAAGCTTCCATAGCATATTTATGATGCGGAACGGCCTCTCACTTTACGCAGACCTCCATTATAATTTGTTTCTATCAAAATATATTTTTTGTTTCAATCAGTCATCTCAATGAAAATGAATCTTCAGTTTCAGACATCTCCAAATTCTTTATGATTTCCATTCCTGAATGTTTAATTTTCAATATGAATGCCCTCCAAAGGAAACATTCCCAATTGAAAATGGAAGATTATTTCAGAATTAGAAATTTTTCATTATAGAGTTTCTCTAATTCTGAAAAAAAGGAATAAGTTGGCTGTGTGTGTCGGAACCAAAAAAAAAAAAGATGACAACATCAATGAAACTATATGAGAATATTATTTATTTATATATCTTACAGACAAGCCTGATTTTGTAAAAAGGTATGCTGAAAACAAAAACAACTGAGATTCTGAGTATGAGATAACATGCAATATACTGAACAGTATATAATAATAAATACTATTGATAAACCGGATGAGCATATATAAAATGAAATATAGCAATATGAATAGCACACAAAATTATATTGAAATGGGATTTAACATTTGACAAGGGGTGGTGTTACTGGTGTAGATGATTCATGCAACCAAGTTATCAACTATCAATTAACAAGTAACAAATAAGAGTTGGCCACCTTTCAACTTTCTTACTTCAATTGTGAAATATGTGTCTCTAATGTGCAGGTTATGACGGATTATATGATCATGACGAAATTTTTCTTTGAATAATTTGTTTTCAGGGATTGTTTATCTGTTCGTTAAATGTGTTGTGAACCAATTATTTGAGGAACAAAGAACTTATTCTGTGAATCGGTTTTAACTAAACTTTATTTACACCTTCGATATTTTACTAACTTCTGTATAAGACAAGAGATGAACTACTGTGTCTGAATTAGAACTGACTTGTTATGAGTTATAACTATGATTTTATACATTCAGATAACATAATTGTTTTGTCGGAAGAGAATGAATAAATAAACAAGTTTGATATCATAATTGGGTTCGGTTGAGTTTAAATACATAATCGTTCAACGTTTAGATATGAATGTAATGATGTTAATTAAGTTTCCAAATATTGATATATGAATGGCAAATGATAATGATAGGAAAGAATATGGACTTAAGATTACAAAGCTGACCCTTACGTGTACATAACAATCTATGATATGGGAAAGCATCTAACAATAACAAATTATGATATGGGAAGGTATCTAACATCCCGGCGATTAAGAGTTTTGATTGGGTGTTGACAAACGATCAAAACTAGATTCAAACTAAAATTACAATAAAAAAGTGAAACTTAAAATTAAACTAAAATTGTCTACTGTCACTAGTTCACACTTTGAGAGACTTCTTGGGTGCAAGAAGAGAACTGCGAGGTCTTGGAAAGAGGTTGATGTTACTGCATTCTCCTAAGTCGTCTCGATATGAGACTGGTGTTCTTGGTGGACTTTTTCGTCTTTCCATCTCGTTGAGTTGGATTGCTGGCGGGTATAACTGATTATGACTGACGTAATTGTGGCTATTTATACAGATGTCCGCGATTTTGGTTGGTCGGGGACAAAACCTTCCAATAATTGGAATCCAGCGACAATCGCAACATCAACAACAGCAACAATAGAGAAATACCAGTATAACTATTGTCACAATGACACCAAATACAATGTTGTACCATTTGGAGTATTGAACGATAAATGGCTTGTTGAGATTCTGCTGTAGTATTTCATCGAATTGTTTGAGTTTGTGCTGGGCATGTCGTAGATCGTCCAGGTTGATGTTATCCAATTTTAACGTTTCCATCTCACTTGATGAGAGATATTCTTGGATGTGAATGCAACAGTCATCTTGGGTGATATTGATCTCGGGGATGAAATTGGCGAAAGTTGATGACTGATTTGTGTTGGCTATTAGAAGTGTGGAAAATGTATAACACTTGCATGATGTTCCCATAGAAAGGATTCCAACACCTTTCAAATTTATGTCAAAGATTTCTGTGCTATTGGAACAACTGATCGAGGCGGTGGTAGACTGAGTTAGCACGTAGAGCCATTGATTAGTGCTAATTGGATGCCATAGTTCCATGATGGATTTTATTGTTTTCGTCGGACAATCAGATGGAATCTGGGTAGTCGGTTGGATACGTAAAACAACTTCACAAACAGGATGATCTGTAGTCAATTGGATGACGGGATGGTGACAAATGTATTCTCGTTCGAATAGTTTCTGACAACTAGATAAGTCTTTCAATCTGCCAAATTGTGTCTTGGTAGTACCCATCAACAGGTATGGGAATGGAGGATCAATAAAGGAATAAATGTTTGAATTATTGAAAGATGAAGGTAATGGGATTAAATTATATAAGTTGAAAGTTTGATCTCGTACTAAAGGAATTTTAATAGCAAATATCAAAATTTCGTTATTATAGATTACTGATAATTTAGATGTAGAAAAATATTTGTGGATCAAATCATAATCATCAATTGGTATAGGGAATTCCATATTTGACTTTAATTTGATTTTAGATAATTCGTCTTTCAGATGTTTCGGTGTTATTACTGACGGATGCAAGATATTTTGTTTTGAAAATAGTATAGACTGGATTATAACATCATATTCTTCATTTAATTCATTTATGAGTTGTTCCAAAAGATTTACATGGTCTGTTATTGTTTGTGTGTAGGAATAAGATCTGAGTGAATGAACAGTGCTCTTAGAGAATTGATTGAATTTTTCAATATTCAAATTTAATTTTTTCTCATTACTTTTCAAAGTTAGATACGACTGATTATATTTTGATATAGCATCTGATATTATTTGAACTTGTTGTTTCATTAATATCTGTACGTTATGATTTTGTTCCATGACTGCATTGATTGAACTAGTGTAAAATTGTGCATCATCCGCATCGGGTATACCAAATAACCATTTGAATGCATAGGAAGCTCCATCAAAGATACCACGTTTATGTTTTCTACCGGTTATATTGAAAGAATGGCCAGTTAGATGGCTTATGATTTCGAACTTTTCATTGAGCTTGGGAATTTGTATTTTTAAAAATTTAAGTCCTTCAGAACAATGGAATGTATGGACATATATCTTGTCATTTTCGTCTGAGTTATAAAAGTTTGTGCAAATAGTTTCAGATTTTATAAAAATACTTTCTATAAACTTTAATTTTCGTTGATAAAAAGAAATATTGAGATAGGTTAGTAATGTGAAATGATCATTCGAGACTGATGCTAATCCTAAATTATGATAGAAAATTCCAGGATTTTTCTCAATGGGGTTAATTGTGTAATAAGGATCTGATGAAAGACAATGGGTTTGATTTATATTAAGGAATAGGATTAAAAGGACTAGAGTCGTCGCAATTTTCCTCATCTGAAACAAAGTGTTTCAATAAATTGTTATGATATGTGGTTATTTTATTAGATCTTATTTCTAAGTCGCATGTTTGATTATCGTTGACTTTCACTATTTTATATGGTCCTTTATAGTTTGCTGAAAGTTTCTTATTTAAACCGGGTCTAGTTTGTTTATTGAGAACGTATACCAGATCATTTATTTCGAAGTGTTGATGTCTTGTATTTCGATCATAGTATTGTTTTGATTTTTCTTTGGAATTTTTTATGTTGTCTCGTGCTATTTGATAGGATTTATTGAATTTTAATTTCAGATTAGAATAATAATCATCGTAAGAATATCGAAATTCTGGATTTGCGGTTAGCGAGTTTGGAATTGATGGTTTATGTCCAAATATAAGTTCATATGGAGTAAAACTTGTACTTTTGTGAACATGACCATTATAAGTAAACATTGCTAAACTTACAAATTCATCCCAGTCATTTTGTTGACTGTTTATATAATGTTTTAAATATTCTTTCAGAGTCAGGTGGCTCCTTTCTAAAGCTCCATTCGTTTGTGGATGATATGGGCTAGATAATATATGTTTGATTTTGAAGAGTTTATTGGTTTCTTTAATTAAATTTGAGGTGAAGTCGCTTCCTTGATCGGTCAATATTGATTCGGGAATCCCGAAGATCGTTATAAACTCTAATAAAGTGTTTGCTACTGTTATAGCTTCGTGATTAGCTGTTGCTTTTGCAAATGAAAATTTTGTTAAGTCGTCTTGCATAGTTATTATAAATTTATTTCCATTAATAGTGAGAGGTAGTGGGCCAACAACATCAATTGCTAGTCTTTGAAATGGTTTTTCTGAGGTTGTTGTAATTTGCATTGGAGATTTACCTGGTTTGTGGTTTGTCTTATTTATTTGACATGATTGACACCTTTTTATAAACCTTTTTATATCCTTTTTCATACCGGACCATTTATAATTTTCTTTAATTCGTTTGTATGTCCTCAAATATCCTGAATGACCTGATACCGAGGATTCGTGATTCTCTTGAAGTATTTTAGTTATTTCTTGTTCATCTTTGGGTTGAGTTTATTCTGGGGAAATTGGTGATTTTGATAGTTATTCTTACGACATTCTTTAGAAGTATGGTTATTTCGTTTGCAGAGATTGCAAAATTTTGTTGATGACGTATGAGATGGTGTATTTAAACGTAAAGCTTTTTCTTCTTCGATTGATGCATTGAGAGCTGAATTTATATCATTGATTTCTTTTGATCGTAAAAATCTTGAAATATCTGGCTTTGAATGGTATATAAATCTTTGTAGAGCTATTTCCCTGACAAGTTCAATTCGACCAAGTTTTTCTTGAATATCCTGATAATTAATCAAATTTATTATTCTTGTAACTATTTTGTCTAGTCTATTATAAAAATCTATTACTGACTCTTGAAATCCTTGTTTGAGTGCACTAAGTTCTTCCATAAGTTGGGTAAAGTGTTTTTTATCTGCATAGAATTTTACTAAAATATCTTTCAGATCGTTCCAGCAATTAACTTCTTTTCCGGAGAGTTGAGCTTTGGCACTGCCAGTTAACCTTGAAAGAATGAATGCTAAAAGTGCTGTTTTTTGATCATTAGTTGCAAAGGTATCTGCATTATCGCAATTACTTATGAATTCGTGCAATTCTAATCTATTTCCATCAAAACATCTTGGAATCAATGAACAAATGAAAGACATTTTCAATTCTACGTTATTAGTCGAATTTGTTGAATTTGCTTGAGACATGATTTTTATGTATGTGAAATGTTATATGAGATTCTGGATTTGAATTTGTTGGATTTTGGGTTTACTTGAGTTGGAGCACAACAAAAGCAATGTGACAGATTGAAGTAAAATATCAAGTGTACAGTTTTGTCTCACCCTATATTCGTGTGACCAGTTGAGAAGTTTCCGTAGTCTGAAATCCACTGTTTGCCACTCAGAAACTCTTCTTCCTCGATGGAGATGATCCGTCGTCGTCTAAGAAGTTGAAACTTGTCAAATTTGTTTGAAGGATCACTTTCAATCTGCTGATTCTATCGGTGATGTTTCCAAATTTGTGACGATGATCCTACTGTGACTGCGCCAATTTTGGTGTTGTGAACCAATTATTTGAGGAACAAAGAACTTATTCTGTGAATCGGTTTTAACTAAACTTTATTTACACCTTCGATATTTTACTAACTTCTGTATAAGACAAGAGATGAACTACTGTGTCTGAATTAGAACTGACTTGTTATGAGTTATAACTATGATTTTATACATTCAGATAACATAATTGTTTTGTCGGAAGAGAATGAATAAATAAACAAGTTTGATATCATAATTGGGTTCGGTTGAGTTTAAATACATAATCGTTCAACGTTTAGATATGAATGTAATGATGTTAATTAAGTTTCCAAATATTGATATATGAATGGCAAATGATAATGATAGGAAAGAATATGGACTTAAGATTACAAAGCTGACCCTTACGTGTACATAACAATCTATGATATGGGAAAGCATCTAACAATAACAAATTATGATATGGGAAGGTATCTAACAAATGTGAGGAAGTGAAATTGAAATCGTAGATACGATTCTGGTGAAACTTCTCAAGAAAACAATTTTATTTCAATCTTCAACTCTCCAGAACGGAGCTAGGGAATATGAAACTTAATAAAAAATGCGAGTTGAAAGCTAATGTAAGGTTGAAGTTGATACCCTCCCCCAAGCTTTGATAATTGTTAAACTCAGGTACATGAATGCCTTCTTCTTCATTACTTTCTACTTGATAATTATGTTAATCGCTACTTGTTCATTGTTACTTGATATTCGAAGCTGCATGAATCCACCTTAAGCCTATTGCAGGAAGTTACTTTACATCAACATACTTTGAAATTGATATATTTTGGGAGCTGTTGAGGTTTCTTACCTGCATGGATTATCCATTGTTTACATCTTGTCGAAATTCGACTGGAAAACGGAAAAATCTCCAACTAGGGTCATCTAGTTGAGAGTCCACATTTGTTGTAGGAACATTTATTGCCAGACATCTGGAAATAAAGATAAAATGTTAAAAACTCAATAAGGTATATCTGCTGATAATACTCCCATTTTTTTTTAAATTATTACCAGTTGAGTGCACATTCATCACATATTTTGAAATATAAAAGTATTTTCTGCTAAATGACCAATACCAACTTGAAAATAGGTCACTTGTTTTATAAGGGTACTGACCAAAAAAATAATTTTAAATATCACCTGTACTAGATTCAATATCCCCCCAAAAAAAAACTTCAAAGTTACTGCAACATAACCTGTTATTGAATCTGATCATAATCTCTATGACTCTGATGAATAACTGATATTTCTGCAACTGAATATTTGTTGAATCATTTATTTTGGACATACATTCTGAAGGGATCTCATAAGATGAAAATTCAAATATAATAATTATTGAATTTATTTTTACCTTTTTTCCATGTTTTGTCGCAACTCACTCACAATTGTCTTATGAAAGTACAAATAATACAAACTAATAACACTGAAAGCACAAATAACAGACTGATTATGAAGAAAAATAAAACCAGAAAGCACAAAAATTCGCAGAACGAAGCACGAAGACGAAACTACGAAACATGAATATGGAAATACCTAATCAATGGCCGCGTCTAATGTCGAATTTTGTGAGGCGGCTTCGAACGCTGTAAGCTGTTAGACGCGGCTATTCACGGCATTTACGCTACGACACTCTCTATCTCATTGTTTTCTCTTTTTTTGGAAATCACCGTAGTAGCGCCATCTACTATTCATTTCCTTCGTCCTCCAATGATAATTCCATAAGGTTGACTGACTATAAATCCTTGGTGGTTTTTGGGGAGCCGACGTTTCTTTCTGCGGTTACTAATAACACGACATGCAAGTCAACATCTCGATTATTCGAAATATTTTCAAAGTCCTGTATTCTTTGCGATTCGGCAGTACTGATCATGTGAAACGACCGTGTAATATTCTAGCTCGTAGCTGGCGGATACACCTAATCCTTATTGATCATATGAATAAGCAAACGTGGAAAAATATCAAACACAGTAGCAATAGCCACCACACGGGCTGTCATCGAGGTGTGACGTCAGAGGTGTAACATATAAGCGAATGACTCGACGGGTGTGATGACGTCTGCACTAGAAGGCCTGACACCCAGGGCTCCGGAGACTCCCCCAGAAACATCAGGGCCCCACCTCTACGCCCTCCAAGCAGCTGTAGCTCTGTGCCCCGAGCAGCGCGCGTTGCCTCGCCAACATCGGTCATCGTAATATTGAGTGATCTGTTGGTATAGCGGTCAGCGTAGCTAGCTCTCACGCAGGTGGTCCAGGTTCGAGACCTGGCAAGCTAATTTTTTTTCAGTCCGGGCAGTGAGTGGTTAGGCGTCCAGCTAATGACTCATAGATGGCGCTGGGTCGAGACACGTCTGGATCACTTGACAATTTGGAGCGCTCTGAATGGTCGCAGGATCCGAAGCTAGTGACGTCACGGAAAAGTGGAGGGGCTAGTCTCAAGTGTCCCAACACCTACTTGTCCTGTTGCCAAACCATTGCGCTCGGAAAATAAAAAAAAGCGTTTTTTCCATTATTTTATTATAAAATTTCAAAATGCATTTGGGTGTTGTAACTGTCAATTTGGGAAGCTCTCAACTAGAAGAAACTACAGTTCAAATTTGGATGGTGAATAATTGATAAGTTAGCAAAAATCTTATTTGTTACTAAAAAAAGTGTCCCACTAGATTGTTATTTCATGCCCTATGGATAATCGTAGAGCAATTAACTAAACGGTTTTGGATAGTCAAAGAGTTGAACTACAAACTACCATTTTTGGAAAATCGATTTTTGCAAAGTGATACCTTAAAAAATAGCGTTAAAAAAAACAACGTTATTCAAACTAAAAAACAATGAGGAAAAAATGGTCGTATCGAAATGCCTTCGAATTCTGCGATTTTTCTACGAATTTTGCCAACCTGATCTTTGTTCCATGCTAATTAGAAGCCGAGATAATTTTTTTTTTATTCAATTTCCCCTCCCTTTGTTTATTTATATGAAGCAACGAGACCTTGACGACTGCACAGGGCAAGAGTCATATTATCCATAGAAACCAGCAGAATTTGTTTTCCACAATTATCTATCATATTTATTGATGGGAGCAGTGGAGGTTCTTCTGGGACCGTTCGACGTGCCGTGTGGAGGGGGAAGCCGGAGAGAGCGACCCAGCGTTAGGCGCCCTCGTCGATTCCATTGCGTGAAATAAACTGATTAGAGCCCAAAATGACCTCGCTGTCGTAATTTCGGGAGTTTCTGGACGAATTTCTACATTTATTTCCACTAGTGCATCGATATATGATCGAATATCACTATGGCCTGCCTGGATTGTTTTCGGAAATTCCTCAAATCACAAATAATTCAATTTCCACCCTGCAAATTTAGTGAATAAATATAGTTTTTGGAAGGTAAATAATGTCGTGACATAGGAAGTGAATGTTGACTTGAAAAGGATTGTTTCGTAGAAGGATCGAATAAGTATAAATGTATATTGATTCTAATACAAAAATGTATTTTACATTCGTAAATGGTTTGCAGCTCGTTTACTCAACCGAAAAGCTTTCACCTGAGGATATGTTGAAACAAATTATTTGTCGATACACAAAAGGGTGCAAGAGAGCTTCGTGTGGTTGTAGAAAACATCTTTGTTATAGTTGCCGTGCTGAAACATGCACGAACGTTGAAAAAAAAATGTTGAAATCTCAGATATTGATCAATAATTTTCGGACGAGTATAATATCTTTATTGATACATCGAATGTTCCGGTACAAAGCTACAGTTCGAATAATTCTGGCGAATGTATGCTCGACAGTGAAACATGATGAGGATGAGAGCGATGCGAGCTGAATAAGCGACCGAAATTGTAATAGGAATACACAAATGCTTTCAATGTATGTATAGTAAGGACATTCAATTAACTACGAATGTAAAATAATTTTCTTTATGAGAATCAGTATACATTTATATACTTATTCTATCCTTCTATGGCGTGAAACATGAGGATACAGTTAATGAAGCGCGGTTAGAATTATTTCATCAAACGTACAAAGCAGACAGCACCGATGACATCTTTGCCAAGAGGATTCGCAATTTCGACGCATCGAACCTTCCACCATGTCCGTCTGTACTACAACAACGATTATTGAAGAGCTCTTACATAATTAGAATTTGGCTTAGTGCTAATTTGCAGCATCCAAGTGATCGGTTACCAGAAAACCATAGCTGGTACACCAAGGATGAAAAATACGAGTTCCTGTGGTATCAAGGTCACCAATTGCATCAATTCGTTGGTGTGATATACCCATCAACACTTCGACAGCCAGAGCAGATGACAATGATGATTATGAATCAGGTATGTCGATACAACAGCAAATATAAGAATAATATTACTTACTATTTATATTGATTTGTTGCAGATTCTAGACTTCGACTCTAGAGCATCCAGTGATATGGATTCAGCCTACGAAGAGCAACAAGATTCAGATGAGCTCGAAGAGCAATGATTAAACATTTTTTTGCATCTTCTTTCATGTAATATATGGTTGCCAAATAATAACTTCATGAAAGTATTTTTCTTAAAAAAAATCAATTCGAATTATTCTTTCAGTTTACCTACAACACGATATTTTCAAAAACATTTATTTTCAATTGAAATAATTCATTTTGATATTTCTTGAAATACATTTCACTCGTTTATATATTGCGTTTTCAATGATTCATGATGCTGCTATAATAATAGTATACTGATTATTAATTTTTTTGTTTTCACTCTATATCACTGAAACTACGTGAGATACGTGAAAAAATAAAGATAGCCTTTTTGAAAAATCAAATTATCTACAAACAGTCTCTGATTCGTATATCTTGTATTTGTGATAGTTCAAGAGATATAAGCGTTCCAACGTAAAATTTTATTGTTACACGTTTTTATTTCACTACATCCCATAAACTGAGCAAGATATAAAAAAATGTGACTGAACCTTCTTCGTATAGAATTTAATCTGCTACAAAAGACACTGAGGGTACTTTTACTTATTCCTCATATTTGCAATATTATTCACGAATGATTTTTTCCCCATTTTCAAATATAATTTTCAACATACGGCTATAAAAATATTCGTTATAGAGGTAAATTAATGCCTGTGTTCATTACAAACATCCTGAATGAATGAAATAAATCATTATTTGAATTTGTAGCATTAAAAATATACATTATTGTGCGACAGAACTGATGAAATGAGGGCGCACATACAAGTCGTTCTGTCTGGTATTCAGAACCGCCATTTAGTTCGGCCAATTGTCATACACACACTCAAAACTGACAGCACAATAACATTACACTATAAGGTAGAATACGATTAAATTTCCACAAAATTTATTGTCTTCGCGACATGTTTCGATACACTGTATCTTTATCAAGCGAATGTATTTAAACACTAAATTATTCTTTGATAAAAGCTCCTTAAATACATCAGGGCCTACTATAATTATCCCTGATTCCTAGAGATACAACTGAACTGATGATGATGATGATGATATACTTTGGAGCAAGATCCACAATTCAATTCATAAACTCCCGATTTTTCGTCTTTTATTGTTTTATCTTTGTTATTCTTGATAAACTTCCCCAACGTGTTATCTGTTCTATATGCTACTCTTAAATTTTGTTTATGCAGAAATGAAGCTATTTTTTCCGTAGCAGGTCCTGAATGTGTTAAAATTCTATAATTATTGTCATGGTTCCTCAAAGTGGGGTACACATTTTGGATAGCTTTTCTATGTAGTTTTTTAGCAAGAATATTTTCTATTAATTTGACTTGATATCCATTGTTTACTGCTATTTGTTTTATGATATTTAATTTTTTGTTGAAATTGTCCACAGAAAGAAGAATTTTTACTAATCTGTGTATCATACTATGGTATGCTGATATTTTATGTTTATATGGATGTACCGAATTATTATGAATAGTGATATCAGTGTGGGAAGGTTTATGAAAAATAGCAAAGTGGTGTTTGTTGTTGGCTTTACCTATTGTCAAGTCTAAAAAATTAATTGAATTTTCTGCTTCCATCTCTATTGTGAATTGAATATTTGGATGAATAGTGTTAATATATTAATGAAATGTATCTAATTGCCTGTTGGTGCCTTTAAAACAAACTATGACGTCATCTACATATCTGTACCAATACAAAAACTGTTGCGAGTGTGGATGCTTATGAATTATATTTTCCAGATTGTCCATGAAAATTTCTGCCAGTAGAGGACTCAGCGGATTTCCCATGATCAAATCGTCAGATGAAGAGTATACTTTATTGTCAAATTGAAAGTAATTTTGTTCAAGACATATCGACAAAAGGTCTAATATCTCTTGTTTAATGAGCGGATTAACATGATTTTTATCTAGTAAACCTTCGACTAAGAGTATGGTATCTTGTGGAGGTATGCTAGGGAATAGATTTTGAACGTCAAATGATATTAATTTTGCGTTATCTGGAACGGTTATATCCTGTATTTTATTTATCAAATCATAAGAATTTTTAAGGCTGAATTTTGGTTCAAATTTAGAATAGTTTGTTATTGAATGTATTAGCTTTTTTGACAACTTAACTGATGGTGCTGTAACAAATGATACTACTGGCCGAAAAGGGGTAGTTTTGTTTATGTAATTTTATCAAAGAATATAATTTTGGGGTTTGAGGATTCATCAGAGTTAGTCTGAACTTCTCGGATTCATTGAAAATAGATTTTGAGTTTCTCAAAAATTCCTTGATTTGTAGTTGGTACACATGAGTAGGGTCACGTTTCAGTAATGTGAATTTACCGGAATCTAAAAAATCAAGAGTTTTTTTAACATAATCATTCCAATTAATAGCAATGACTGTGTTACCTTTATCTGCTCTTGTGAAAATTATATCCTCTTCCTTGGTTTTATTCACTATAGATTTAACTATTTTCATATCATTCATATTAAACCTATCCTTCAGAAACGTAGATTTGATGATATTAGTAGCCTGATATTTATTGTTCGTAATGTCTGAAGTACCTTCCAGGGCAATTTCTGTTCCAACACCAAGAATTTCCATATCCTTGATGATATTATTGTTTCTTATGTTATGCTTAAAACCTTTTGTGATCAATGAATTCTCTCGTTCGGTGAAGACTGCTTCTGATAAATTCATGAATCGATCAAAAAATTGATGATCCACAAATTTGCTTTCACAATCCTCACGTGTGTTTTTAGGTATTAAAAAATTTTGCTTGCGTTTCTGCCTGATATATTTCTTATGAATGATCTGATTGACACGCTCTCTTGTGTCCTCATTTAAAACTTCAAACTCCAGAGGATGTAACCTATACGAAAGTTCACTATATATTACCTTAAGGTATATGTTGTAACTGTCTCTCTTGCTGTATTCCAATATTCTGCATTGCTTCATCCAGATCAATTTGCCTGCTTTCATACCATGTTGGGCTGCTATACTCTGATTTGATGTCCTAAGCTGTATAAATTTCGGGAATACTTTCTTCTTGATACAGATGTTGAAGAACCAAATATTCTGGGTATTCAAGGAACTACGAAGAAGTAATTTAAAATACCAGATGACCAAAAAGCTAGTCGTAGCTTTCTTCAAATTTTGGATTGAGGTTTCTTAGATTCCGGTAAATTCACATTACTGAAACGTGACCCTACTCATGTGTACCAACTACAAATCAAGGAATTTTTGAGAAACTCAAAATCTATTTTCAATGAATCCGAGAAGTTCAGACTAACTCTGATGAATCCTCAAACCCCAAAATTATATTCTTTGATAAAATTACATAAACGAAACTACCCTATTCGGTCTGTAGTATCATTTGTTACAGCACCATCAGTTAAGTTATCAAGAAAGCTTATACATTTAATAACAAACTATTCTAAATCTGAACCGAAATTCAGCCTCAAAAATTCTCATGATTTGATAAATAAAATACAGGATATAACTGTTCCAGATAACGCAAAATTAATATCATTTGACGTTCAAAATCTATTCCCTAGTATACCTCCACAAGATTCCATACTCTTAGTCGAAGGTTCACTAGATAAAAATCATGTTAATCCGCTTATCAAACAAGAGATATTAGACCTTTTGTCGATATGTCTTGAACAAAATTACTTTCAATCTGACAATAAAGTATACTCTTCATCTGACGGTTTGATAATGGGAAATCCGCTGAGTCCTCTACTGGCAGAAATTTTCATGGACAATCTGGAAAATATAATTCATAAGCATCCACTCTCGCAACAGTTTTTGTATTGGTACAGATATGTAGATGACGTCATAGTTTGTTTTAAAGGCACCAACAGGCAATTAGATACATTTCATTAATATATTAACACTATTCATCCAAATATTCAATTCTCAATAGAGATGGAAGCAGAAAATTCAATTAATTTTTTAGACTTGACAATAGGTAAAGCCAACAACAAACACCACTTTGCCATTTTTCATAAACCTTCCCACACTGATATCACTATTCATAATAATTCGGTACACCCGAAATTCGAAATTCTGCATGTGGAAAATAAAGGCATAAGACTTAATTATTTAGAATTTTTGGAAATCAATGAACTGAAAAATTCAAATTGTTTGCTAAATGATCAATTGGATCTCAATAGTTCCCCTTTGTTGAACTTATTCAATTGATAAGTAGTAACTATGTTCAGATATCATAATCATCATCAGTTGTTATTCTAGGAATCAGTATCAGTTGTATTTCCAGGAATCAGGGATAATTATAGTAGGCCCTGATGTATTTGAGGAGCTTTCAACAACGAATAATTTAGTGTTTCAATACATTCGCTTGATAAAGATACAGTGTATCGAAACATGTCGCGAAGACAATAAATTTTGTGGAAATTTAATGGTATTCTACCTTATAGCGTGATAACTATGGATTTCCATCAAGTAAAGGCCACCTCAATCCAAAAAAAAAGCACAATAACATACTGAACAATGAAGCTCAACTAAATTATAAAAATTTCAACGATTTTTCGACATGTTAGGGCCAATCAATCTGCCAATGTTATCTCGATGATTGTTGGCTACCACAGGAATGCTGAGAAAAATATCACGCTCAACTGAATAATAAAAAGATGCGCGATTTTTTGGCCCGTCCTCACGGATGGCACTCAGTTCGGCCCTCCACAACATTTTCTCAAAATATAAGCCTCAACTAAATAATCACGCGAAACTGTCACTGGCTCTTAGACTGTTACAGCGGGCACATCGTACGGCAAAGCCGTATTAAAAGATAAGAATCGTCTTCGGTCCACTTGCAGAGAAGGCTGTAACCTTTCTCATAAATCAGAATTTCCATGTTCGAAATGATTGCTTACATAAAATCCAATCCATAGTTCTCCACAGTGACACTCGACTGGACTTGCGAACACAAAAAATTCTGATTTTTGAATAGAAAAAAAAATACTTTGTACTGAAAATAAAATCAGTATTGCCTAGTAGTTCCGCCACCAAAACAAACGGATGGTTTTCGAGAAACAAACAACTGAATACCAAATAACCGGCTTGTAATAAAAAGTATTAACTTCCGCGATTATAGTTATGTAAATACATTCATATCAAACGATATACAAAAGAGCTAGTGAAAACTATCTAACGAACCTCTACGTTTTACCAAACGAAACAATCATTACTGCTCATAGATACATAAGCTGAAGTGAGATGATGTATTACTGCCAATCGGAGGAAGCATAGTATATCACGTGATGTCGCTTGGTTTCGCCAGATAACCGGTCGGATAATAGGGAAAAATTAATATCTAGGGGGTGTCAGAATGAAACCTCTAGGATTCAAAGTGTTTAAGAATGAAAATTTTGAGAAAAAAATCGGAATTTCAACTGTGAATCATAATAAGGACAATAAGTCGTTATTAGGAAAAGATACGATTTCAGTAAGGTATGGCCCTTCTGCGCTTCCGTAGAAGTTTTCTCTCCATATATTTTGTTCATTCAACTCGAACGATTCCTTGATTGATTTTCACAGATAACGGGTCAACTTTGATTACAGCCAAGCATTTTGATCTTTGTTTGAATTAAACACCTCATGTATTGTGTGTCCATGATGAAAAATTCGAATGATGTACATTAATTTTTTCTATATTGAACTCGTTGTTTTTTTTTTCAAGTCTCACAAAATCAAACCATTGCTCAATGGGTATCTTCGAGCCGGAGGTCGTTTTCCTGTGTCCATCCAGTTCTATTTTGATTGCTATGGCGGTTCGCTATGTATACTTTTTTCTCATTTGAACGATATGTTTGAATTTAGCAATTGCTTTCAAAGCATCAATTCACTAACTGGAGAAAAATGATTCTGTATTTGACAAACATCGTGAAAATGTTCGTGAAAACTAATAGTGAAATGTTATGATTCACAGCAAGTGCGTTCAACTCCATTTCATTTTGTACAACCCCAAATGGAACACTCTTCGCGTAATCCCCGAAATAAAAGCAATTACGGATAGGGGGTGCTGCAATGAGCAAGCTATGCTCAACTCAACATTGAGCTGCTGATGAATGGGCCGCTGGGCAGGCTTTCGCTCTAAGCCGCGTTCGCACACTTTGTCACTCCGTGCTTTGTAACTTTGATAGATGGCTAGAGTGAACGCAGCTGTTTCTTTAACACCTCTAATAAATGTAAGTTTTATTGCGTATTCATCAAACCTTACCCTAAATTCTTCATTCAACCGAGAAGGGACATGTTCTGCTGGTAATATATTATACCGTAGTAAAAAGGGGAATTCAGAAGAAAAGGTGGTTTCGATACGTTTCTTTTAGAGATTTACATAGAGTTCGGTGAACTCCTCGAATGGATTAGTTGACTGATTCCTCTTTTTTATAGAAATATTCCATACCTCGAGGTACACATTTATTCACTTGAAATGTAATTAAGAGTTCAGTGAACTGGTAGAATCAATATCTCAGAAACGTATAACTTTGGGGGAGTATTTTCTGTTGGGTGTGGGGCAATAATTCTCTGAATATAATGGAACCGATGAAAAATTCATTTCAGTCAGTGGAAATTGAAAATATTTTCCGAAAGACGAACGTTTATATGAATGACCTTAGTAATGATAATTAATCGGCTTACCAAATCAATGGCGACGGAGAAAGGAAAGTTCGAATATCAAGAATGAGAGCACTATTATGTGGGGGAAAAATGGTGATTCCATCGGAATATTCATGACAGAATATGTTCTCAAATGAAGAAGGTAATAATAATACAATTTTTCAATTATTCAATAACTAAATTATAAAAATTTCAACGATTTTTCGACATGTTAGGGCCAATCAATCTGCCAATGTTCTCTCGATGATTGTTGGCTACCACAGGAATGCTAAGAAAAATATCACGCTCAACTGAATAATAAAAAGATGCGCGATTTTTTGGCCCGTCCTCACGGATGGCACTCAGTTCGGCCCTCCACAACATTTTCTCAAAATATAAGCCTCAACTAAATAATCACGCGAAACTGTCACTGGCTCTTAGATTGTTACAGCGGGCACATCGTACGGCAAAGCCGTATTAAAAGATAAGAATCGTCTTCGGTCCACTTGCAGAGAAGGCTGTAACCTTTCTCATAAATCAGAATTTCCATGTTCGAAATGATTGCTTACATAAAATCCAATCCATAGTTCTCCACAGTGACACTCGACTGGACTTGCGAACACAAAAAATTCTGATTTTTGAATAGAAAAAAAATACTTTGTACTGAAAATAAAATCAGTATTGCCTAGTAGTTCCGCCACCAAAACAAACGGATGGTTTTCGAGAAACAAACAACTGAATACCAAATAACCGGCTTGTAATAAAAAGTATTAACTTCCGCGATTATAGAAATATTCCATACCTCGAGGTACACATTTATTCACTTGAAATGTAATTAAGAGTTCAGTGAACTGGTAGAATCAATATCTCAGAAACGTATAACTTTGGGGGAGTATTTTCTGTTGGGTGTGGGGCAATAATTCTCTGAATATAATGGAACCGATGAAAAATTCATTTCAGTCAGTGGAAATTGAAAATATTTTCCGAAAGACGAACGTTTATATGAATGACCTTAGTAATGATAATTCATCGGCTTACCAAATCCATGGCGACGGAGAAAGGAAAGTTCGAAGATCAAGAATGAGAGCACTATTATGTGGGGGAAAAAATGGTGATTCCATCGGAATATTCATGACAGAATATGTTCTCAAATGAAGAAGGTAATAATAATACAATTTTTCAATTATTCTTCCTACTGAAATTTCCAAAAATACTTGATATCATGAAACTAATCGAACGACGATAGTCGAGACTCATCCAACATATAATCATAGAATGAAAAATGAAAAAACTGTGTTAAATAGTTTCAAGAAATTGAATTTTTTCATTGCAACGCGAAACGGTGCATGAATTTGAATAGACCCCATAAATTGTAAATATACATAAATATCACAACTCGAATAAAACAATTAATTCATGTTGCTCTTTCCGAACAAGATATACCAGATACTTCGTCAAATCAAAGTAGTGAAATAAAAATGGGAGTTTGTCCCAGTGTGCCCTTCTACTTAAATCCCTTCACATATGATTCGATCAACTGCAATATTTGGTAGTACGATACAGGGTATTACAATTTACAATATTCGAGAAAAATTAAAACAGTCTTCAGTACAGGATAGGTATAATTATCGACTACCTTGATCTATGTTATGGTTGAAAATATATAAGACGTGCTTGTTCAGATGGTGGGCCACAAAGCAGTTCTAATATGGAAATGTTTTGCGAAAAATTGAATACTGAGAAATATAAATGAATCATCTGTACGAAGGCATTGGACAAGTTTTTATGGATATGACTGAAAAAGTGAAGTTGAAACGAAATAATTTATCTTTCGATATCAATTGTGTGAAATTATGTAGGCTTTCACTGCGGCAGCCATCTTCAGCGGCGTGGTCTTAGTTGAACTCCTTCCTCTGAGTATATTATGACTATGGCAAATCTGGAGGTACTTGTTTGTTAATATCTTGTCATCGGACCCTGTTCTGTCGTACGTCGGATTCTGTATTTCTGTCTGGCTTTGTCGTCAATGTCTTTAGAACGGGATGCCAAATTTTGTTCAAGGTCAGTCCCTCTTCTCTCCTATTGGAATAACCCTCATGCTTATATATCTCAATTTCTCCACGATATGAGCGAGTTGAATAATGTGTTGTTGTTGAGAGGATTGAGGTGTTATCAAATTGAATATTATGATTATCGGAAAGGGCGTGTTCGGCTACAGCTGAATTTTCAGTTTGTTCCAATTGACAATTTCGACTGTGCTCATTAATCCATGTCTTGAAACTACGTTTGGTGGTTCCTACCGTCCAGATAAAAACATAAAAATCTTACCAGCTGATAAGGAAAACGTTACGGTAACTCTTAACACAAAGGACTACCAGGGCAAAATACAGGATCTGTTGAATCCTGACACATACAAAACACTCCGAGGAGACCCAACACAGAGGATCCTACGAACAACGAACAAACTCATGAAACAATCATTAGTCGCACAAGAAACACAAAAGTATCTGTGCAAATCTGAGGCAGTTACTCCCAGAATATATGGACGTCCGAAGATAAACAGGCCATACATACCGTTGAAACCTATAGCAAGCGCAATTGGATCATCAATATACGACCTAGCGAGGTACTTGGCAGGTATGGTAAAACCAATAATAGGAGAAACAAAATCATTTGTCAGAGATTCGAAACATTTCACCGAAAAAGTATCCTCGGGGGATATCCTATTTAGTTTCGATGTAGTGTCATTGGTCCAAACGTGCCTCTCGAGCAGGCTCTCATACATTTAGAGGACACATTTCCGGATGACACAATGACACTGTAACACCATACGCTAACGACAACGTATTTTCTATTCAACGGTGAATTTCATGAACAGAAAGATGGAGTTGCAATGGGAAGCCCACTGAGTCATGTGATAGCCAACTTTCATGGAGAAATTCGAAAAATTGGACGATGAAAGGATCCAAATGCTGGTTACAGTATGTGGATGACACGTTCGCGATCTGAAATCACGGTGAGGAGGAATTGAAAAAATTTTCAGCCACATGAACAACATCAACCCAAAAAGTCAATTTACCATTGAGATAGAACAGAACGGACAACTCGCTTTCTTAGATGTGTTGGTTGGGAGATGAAATGACGGTAAACTTGGTCACAAAGTATATCGGAAAGCAACTCACACCGGCAGATATCTACATAGGGACTCCAACCATCACCTGAGACAAAAACAGGGCGTCATCACAACACTGGTCGATAAAGCTAAACGGATTCGCGAATAGGATTCTCTGAATTATGAGCTAAATCATCTTAAAAACGCTCTACGAGCTAATGGTTATCAAGATAGGAAGATGGAACGAGCAGTACGACCGAAGACGAAGAATTCACACCCTGAAACAGAGTACAGAACTCCACCAACAGGAACCCTTTTCCTGCCCTACCTGAGGGGAACCACAGATCGCATTGGAAAAATCTTGAAAAAGCACAACATCAAAAAAATTTACAAGCCCACGAGGAAATTACAGGAACACCTGAGGGCTGCTGAAGATCCAACATACCATCTTTCCAGTGTTGGGGTATATATGATTCCATGCTCATGTAGAAAAGGATATGTAGGAACCACCAAACGTAGTTTCAAGACACGGATTACTAAGCACAGTCGAAATTGTCGGGACAAACTGTAAAATCAGCTGTAGCCGAACACCTCAATCCTCTCAACAACCACATATTATTCCACTCGCTTATACCGTGAAGTAATTGAGATATATAAGCATCCCGTTCTGAAGACATTGACGACAAAGCCAGTCAGAAGTACAGAATCCGACTTACATCAGAACAGGGTTCGACCACGAGAAATTAACAAACAAGAACCTCCAGATTTGCCATTGGACATAGTAGACTCACAGGAAGAAGTTAAACTAAGACTACGCCGCTGAAGATGGCTATCGCAGATGCAGCTGAAAGCTCCAGAACTCAAAAATCCAGGACCCGGCCCTCAAGCCCGAAAAACTTGCGATGTATTAATTATTTGATAATCAAGCAGATAACCGATTATCATCCGATGATTTATCACGATCAAAAATCATTCGGAGAGTTCAATTTTCTTGGCGGATCCATCTTCCAAAACACAGGGCGATATAGATCCCAAGTAGCACAAACATATTAGACCAATATTGGTTCAATATTACGGGAATATTAACCTTATATTGTAGATATCATATTGGCCACAAAAAAAAAGTGAACATTCGGCGATATTAGATCAACATTCGAAAGCAATGTAAGGATATATCGTTTCAACTATATTGGTACAATATTGTATATGATATATCGACGGAGAAGGAACATTCGATTGATGCCACTAATAATTTTTTTTTATATTATTCGTGATTACACATATCTTTTTTATCGAATAGTCAACTTGAAAATTTCACTCATATACATTAACTTACCGAATACTAACCTGGAAAAAACTTTGGCTGCTGCGGGGCTTGAACTCACGACCTTCAGAAGTGAAATATTTTGGTCGACCACTATACACTCTACGGCACGGAGAGACTTGTTTTTAAGAAGGAGTTGGGTGGTATAAATGTGATGACTTCAAGTTTGGTATGTTTGGGACAACATTAAAATGTTAAGTAACAATGAAATATATTCGAAAAAACACTGAAGGATCACTGTCTTATGTGTTGGCGATTTGGAATATCAAACTTGCTGCGCCAAATGTTCTAGACGTAATTTTGTGGTATTGAAATCCACCAAATGACGATATTTCAATTTTTCCAAATTTTGTAGGGAATAACTCGTGATGAATATTGCGTTACCGATATTGATATATGTTTAAATACATCAAGTGATCACTTTCAAAATCCCGATACCCTTTTTCAGGCTGTGATTCTGAAATAACTATTTGATTATCTTCATTTTAGTGTTAAAACGATATTCAAGCAATATCAGAATTCGCATATCTATATTGCAGTATCATGCCGATATTCCACCTAATGTGGTAATACAATATTTCAATCTACGCTCCCAAACAATGTCGAATATACATTAGATTTCGATGTTGAAAATTGAGTATATATGAAATATGTAGACAATATCGAAATATCTATGTTTTTAAACTGATATTATTCATTATCACCTGATATGGTAATTCAGACATTGGTAATAAGTTATCAAACCCATATATTATCAATATTGAACCTTTTAAAATGCAGTTGAAATTTATTGTCAATATTGAGCCAATATTCCTAATGAGATATCGTTTTATCAATATTGATTAATATTAGTTCAATATAAATTTTTCACTTACGATGTATCTATATTGGACCAATCTGAACTCTGGGTGCTACTTGGGATATATCAGTGGGATCTCTGATATTTTGGTCGATATAAACTGCAGACCGACTGACAAGGGGAGACAATGAGCCAGTTCGTCAAAATACTGAACTGGGTTGGGTATTGGCTGGTAATTCGTTTCCCGATTTTCTTCAATGTTATTTTTCAAATTTTTCAATCATATTCTATGTCACAGTGATGAATTCACCTATGATGAAATTGCAAAACTTTGAATTATTGGGGAAATAAAGAATACGTGTGGAAAATGACTCAAGATGAAGATTATATTAAATATAATTTCAAGAAGACCACCAAACACGATAAGAAAACTGGCACGTTTATTGTCAAGATCGATCGAAGAAATCCTTTCGATAGATTGCCGACAGAGGCGCACTCCATGAACATGGTGACGTAACGTCTCATTTCCTGCACGCCCGACCGCAGTTTTGTAGGTTATATGCATTTGAAAATACTCGCCTGAAGGAACTTCCATTGCATGATTTTGAATTATTGCTTCTCCATACTTTTTTACTAGGCACGTAAGAACCATTGTCACTAATGCTGAAAATGATTTGTCAAACTGAAATATTCTAGAGAACAATCAGGAAATCACAGAAATATAATTTCTAACCAAGTAAGTTGAGGAAGGTCATTCAAGGTGAAGTTTGTTTTCATCATCGTCAGGATAAAATCGCATTTTGTTAACAATTCACATCAATTTTGATTCTGGGATTTCGAAAACTATCTTATATTTTCGAAAAATGTGTTCAAACTCTTATATATTTTCTAAAACTTAGAAATCATCCACCTGCGGTAGTTACTTACTATATCATGGACATGGATATTAGATTCGGCACTATTTACACCACAAACAGTGCAAAAAGATTAATTGTCAAAGTAACTGAAGGTAAAAAATTTACTCAACAATAGCAATAGTAACGATGAAAACGTGGGAAATACTCCGTGAAATGAATCGAACAGAACTAAATGGAATAGAATTGAATATTCAGTTAATTGGAACTCACACACGCATTCAGAATTCAAATCGTCACACTAGTCTGAAGGGATGAGCATTATATATGGTGTCCTGTCTACGCTAATGATTTATTGGTGAACGAAAGATTCCGACAGAGTTTAGCCAATGAGACCGTCGATTTCGAAATTCTCTCGTGAGCTGTCGCTTGATTGGAGTTGCAACTTCGAAAAACACCTCTTCCTATAGTTTCGAACCCAGACAACCTTGTTTCTCTTATCATTATGCTCACCAATTAGCTGAGGGTAATTTTCTCTGAGCGAAACGAGCTTGTCTGGGTTTTGAGAATAAAATGGTATCCCTATGAATGCATTTTTTCCGAACTACTCGCTATCCGTGTGGAAATATCCAAATTTCGAGTGCTTTGTATACGAATTGAGCAATAGAATGATTTTAATTTGATTAGGCAGGGGAGCAGATGTTTCAGATAGACTCTTTCTTCCTTGAACGTCTATGAATGATATACACAAAAACAACAGGGAGTGTTTGCTAAACATTTGATGTGACTTCTTCAATAGAAGTTTTTCATTCGTATTTCATTACCTTGGAGAAGAAACTGGCAATAATTTCTTCCTCAAACAATAAAAGTATCTCAACCGTGAAACATATTATAACAACCAAAAAAAAATCTGAGCTATATTTTCCAACGATTGGCCTCTCATTTTCACAATATTGATCATCCTATCTTGAGAGTAATTCACTTCTTTCACTCCAGAAACTCTGTGATTCTCACACTGGGAAAAGAATCGGTAAGAGAAAGATTGCAATCTACGTGAACAAATTTGCATAAGACTGAAGAGATACTGGCATATGCATACTGGAGCAGTGATGAATAGACGACGTCGAAACAATTATGGCAAGGCTTTCAAGTTAAATCTCTAGCAGGATAGCTCATAAAGGGCTTTAAGAGCTTTCACTAACTGCCACACTTCATTAATTGTTGTGAAATTATTCATATATTTAATCTGTATACTGATGATATCGTTGTGTACTTAACGTCCCTTCGTCACCATTTATGCAGAAATACGCCGAGAAGACAATGGAATGTGCCACTATCCTAGCTTACTACTATCGTCAACGGAATGAATGTGGCAATTCATGTTGTGGGATTTCATACTCCTACGATAAATCTGAGCTTGCTTCTGGGAAGATTCAAGGTTATGGATCATGTCGAAAAAATTTCAATGGATGGATATGTAAAACAAATATCTGTTTTGAGGGCAAATTCTTATATTCACCCCGATACGTAACAGCAATATCATAAAGAAGCAAAATTGACTCAGTATTTTGTCAGTTACAGGGTTTGTCGAGGGATAGTGAATTCAATTTGATTTCATGTTGTTTGAATGTTTTCATAAGTTCTGTGAAGAAAATTCATATTCTAAGGGCAATTTGTTACTTATTGAGATTCATGAGTGGTGGAACTTTAAAAGCAGAATGTGGATCAATTCTGAACTTTGTACAGGAGTACTCAAAAAAAAACAAATTCGAATAAAATAGTTCAACAATTTATTGAACCGAAATAAAAACATTGCACGTAAAATAACAAAAACATTAGTAGCAAATAATAATTCAGTTCAATGAATGATAAGATGAATACTCATTCAATTTGGATTTTTCAATGTTGTGTCAGTTTTTACATAAAGCTTCAATGAATACTTCGCATCAGACATATACAAATACTAAAGCATTAAAAAAGATTGTAAATGTGCATCCATTTAATTACTGATCTAAAACATACTGTTCTTAATAAATATTAATATATAAGTAACAGAAAGATATCATGCAGAAATTGGATATCAACTCATATAATGAGTAACAAAACCAGATTACTTGCTGCTTCCTGAAGGTATTTGCCCATTTTCTGTTTTGACATTGAATACAACTTTGCTATGTTTATCTGAAACTTCCCCCTTAACCCACGTAGGTTTTATAGGATTTTTGTAATTTCGAGAGAAAACAGTATGACCAACTTCAATATCTTTTGCTCTGCCCCCATAGTAACTGACTTGGGAATGAACCTTTTTCTCCAAAATGGAATTTTTTGATGTTTTGTTTATATCTACATCATTAACAGAGTTAGTGGACATCAAAAGGTCGAATCTACACCTCAAATTTCTGCCAAATAATCTTTTTGCCGGACTTTCTCCCGTAGTGGAATGCGGGGTATTTCGATCCGTGTTTTGTTTTTCTAATAAAGCCTATCTTACCACCTTTTTCGAAGTACTCACGCCATTTTCAGCCTGCCAATTACTGGCTGAGTGATAGGGAGTGCTAAAAATATGTCTAATTCCCTTTGCATTCGAATAATTTTCAAACTCATTGGAAGTAAAAGGAGGTCCATTATCAGAAACAATTTTCGTAGGTAATGCAAATCGTATAAATAACGAATATGAAATGACTATAACCAGCTTAGCACTCGTGCTGTTCAATTTGAAAATTTCAGGCCATTTGCTGAAAAAATCGACAACAATAAAATATTTATGACCTGCTGTCGGACCTAAAAAGTCTAAATGTAATCTCATCCACGGGGTGTTTTCACTAGGTCAAGGGTTCAAAGTAATTTTGTGCGGACTATCTTGGATTGTGTTGAATGTTTTACGTTCTTTGCACATTCTTTCAATGTCGGTGTCCACTTTTGGCTACCAAAAATGAGATCTGGCCAACGCTTTACATTTCACAATACCCACGTGTGTTAAATGAACTTCCTTCAAAATGTCAGATCGTAATTTTTATGGAACAATAACTCGTAAACCCCACATAATGCAACCCTGTTCGATATGAAGTTCATTTCTTTTCAAAAAAAAATAGTTGAAATATATCTCCCACCTCATCTTCGGTAGGCCACCCGTGACGACAAAAAAATAATACTTTTTTCAATACACTATCCAACTCGGTGAATTGTGCTATTTTTGTGTGATCGATTGGTAAATTTTCCTCAATATATTGAACATGAGAATAATCAATTTTTTCTGAGACCGTTTCCGGAGGTGGTAATCGTGAAAGAACATCAGCTGGATTCTCTTTTGATTCAATATATTTAATAGTATAGTTGTAACCACTCAAGATGATGCTACATCTTTGGAGTCTATTTGCTGCATACAGAGGGATCCCTTTTTTTTCACCGAAATAGAATAGTGTGAAGAAACGACCGTGCAAATAATAGTGAAATTTTTTACACAGAATATAACTGCTAAGGCCTCCTTGTCCATTTGTGAATGAGCTTTTTCTGCATTTGAAAGTGTTCTAGATGCATACGATATGGGACATGAAACTCCAGTTGGAAAAAACATGTGATATTACTCCTCCTACTACATAAGCACTGGCATCACCGTAAAGTGTTACCGGCAAATCTGCATTGTAATGACAAAGTATTTTTGATGAAGTCCATTCATTTTTGATTAGGTCGAAACTGTTTTGTTGTTTGCTGCCCCAAACCCATCTCACATTTTTTTAACTTTCCATAAAAGTTGACTAATCCCGAAAAATACTTTAATTCTGGTACGTTATTTGGTGTAGGGGCTCTCAATATGGCATTTCTTTTCTCTTTTGAGGTGTGTAATACGTGCTCGTCGATTACGTAACCCAAAAAGTCAATCTCTTTTTGAAAAAAGGAACATTTATTCGACTTAACTCTTAATCCGCAATCTTGCAGTTTCTCGAAAACTATTTCGAGATTTTTCAAATGATGTTGTTCTGATTCACTCGAAATTAATATGTCATCTAAAAAAATTATAACCTTCGGAACTCCTGCAAAGATCTGTTGTATTATTCTTTGGAAAATACTCGGACTGAAAACGATTCCGTACGGTAATCTATTCATGCGGAAAAGACCTTTGTGCGTGTTCAAAACTACTAATTTCTTCGAACTTTCGTCTAACTATATTTGGGCATAAGCCTGCGTGAGATCGATTTCGCTGATGAATTTTCCATTATTCAAACCCTGAAAAAGATGCTCACTTTTGGGTATAGGATATCTGTCCACATGCAAATTTGGATTGAGAGTTATTTTGAAATCTCCGCAAATTCGAATCTCACCTGATTTTTTCAAAATAGGTACTATGGGGGTAGCCCAATCGCCGAAATCAACTGCTGTTAAAATATCTGTTAGTTAGTGATCTCGTTTTCTACTTTTTCTTTCAAAGCGAATGCCAAATTTCTTGCTTTGCAAAGAACAGTTCTGGTATTTTCCTTCAGATACAAAGTAGCGACGCCTCTATTGAACTTTCCCAAACCTTCTGTGAATACCTCCGGAAAATCACTCTTTAACAATCCGGCTACATTTTGTGAAATTTTTTTTTCAATTTTATTTATACAATGTAAACCATCGATTGAAATATTCAATTTTGAGATACATTTTCGTCCTATGAGAGGTGGACCTCCATCTTTGATTACGAAAAGTTTCAAATTATCTATTTGGATATCTTGGTACACAACATGAACGTAAATGGATTCCAGAGTATTGAGTACATTGCCAATATACGATTTTGAATTTATGTAGCATTTATTTGAGGGTACCTTTCTGAAATTTTTATAGTAGAACTTGCCTGAAATAGCTGAAATTGGTGACCCTCTATCACATTCCACAGACATTGATTTTCCATTTAAAGAATATTTACCATAATTGGGTTATCATTTTTGGACGTTATTGTATAGAAATCCAAGTCCTCCTCTGAATCGTTACTGCACTTCAGAAAATTTTGGAATTCCGAATTTTTATCACTCTCGCGCTCTCTACACACTGCAATAATATGCCCCTTCATTCCGCATGCGTTGCACTCCCCTTCTTTGAAAAAACAACGACTATTAGGGTGGTTGTTCTTGCCACTTTGGTGACAAGAGAACTTTCTTTCTCTTCTGGTATTATGAGAGAATTGCTGTCTAGTGTTCATCATATTATTCGAAAAAGTCTCCCTGCTTGACTTGGATAACTTATTCACCGCACTCTGTCCTATCAAACTTGAATTATGTACAGCAGATTCCAGATTAACTGCCAGCTCCAAAGCCTTGCTATATGTAAGGGATTTTTTCGCAAAAAGACTTTGACGAATAGAATCACTTTGTAATCCAAAAACCAATTGGTCCCTTAGTTGTTCTTCCAGCTTCATGGCAAAATTGCAATTTTTTGCCAGATTTTCAAGAGTTGCCACATAACTTGCAATTGGTTCTCCAGTTCCTTGTTTTCTTCGTCTGAATTTATATCATTCCGCTATTTCTGATGGTTGCGGTTGCAAATTGTCTTTCATAATTTTCACCATCTCCTCGTATTTGAGATCCACCGGTTTTTCCGGACTGCATAGATCTGCCATCAACTCAAGAGCCTCATCCCCAACTACCGTAATCAGCGTTGCAGTTTTCAAATTCTCCTTCATGTCGTTAACTAGAAAAAGTTGATTCACCCTTATTATGTAGGTGTCCCAGTTCTCTTCCCCAATTAAAAATGCTTCCAACTTCCCGACCGACATATTTATTTTGACTGCGCCAGTGTAAAATATTGGACTCGATATTGGATTCAATAAATAATACTGAACTTCCGAGTAGGAACTGATCTATTATTGTCAAAATTCCACAATAGAAACGCCGTTCGGAGGCAAGAAGGATCGACCGAAAAACATCAACAAAAAAGACGGTTTCTGATGGGCCGTACCTAGGCGGTAGAATACTCAAATGTTCAACAAAAATTCATTAAAAACATATACATGTCATTATATAATGATTTTTCCACTTTTGATAAAGTAACTGAATTTCCTTATCAATTGTTATTTGTGGCCATTTTTTCATATTACGTGAACTCAATTGAAACTAAAATTATTCTGGAAGGTAATCTAGAACATCTCATTCTGCATATTACAAAAAAAGGTTTTTATTACAATGGATTTTTTATAAGGAAGATATGATGTCTTCAGTTTCCATAATTTTTCTATGGACTAATAGTCAATTTCTGATCTATGGTTTATTTAGATTCTGGAACATTTTGAACCATAAAGAACATAACTGATTCCGAAACATTCATTTACATGTCCCTTGGTGCTGTAACTAGGCATATATTTTGAATCGAAAAAGGGGCTGAGTCATGAAACTGGAAACTGCGAGAAAATGTTTGTTCGCACAATTAGTAAGTTGGAAGAGCCACCTCTTTTGTACGATCTCCACCTGAAAGTGCAGCTAGAGGAGAAAGGAAACATTTTCACTTCACACTTAAACCAACATACTATAAATCCCAAAACAGTTACATATATCTTCTATCAGCATTAATAAGTAGTTTGTTAAACTACCAATATACTTCCTCATAGGTAATTGCGTATTGTATCAGCAAGTCCATCTCTTATTATAATGAGTTTTGCGATTTTGTGCTCATCAGACGATTATTCTTGCAACGTTTCATGTTTGTTGTTTATCGTATTTGTTACATACTTCGCCTAATCATTTCAATACTTCATAAGTATTTTTGATTTAATATAACTTGATAAAATATTCACAGAACCTTACTCAACGAATGTCGAATTATAGGGCAGGAAAGTGTATTTGCACCCGGTGGTATTCAAAAATGTTAGCAGCCTTATTGTCGTACCCATTGTTATCCTATTTATATATTTTCAATTCGAAGACTTCCTCAATTTTTTTCACGTTTTCATACTTCATTGACTAACGAACTCATGATGACAAAACATATTATATCATTTATGGAAGTTGGAATGAGAACATATTCAGCAAATGAAATAGACTGCTTCATGATTGGTGATATTTAGAGGATGATGAGGAAATATACAAAAACCACAAACTACTATTCAAAAGGCTGTGGCAGGCATATCAAACTCCAACCTCCTTAGGAGTTACAAGAATATGTGTGTTTATTTCTGATTTGTGAAGATGTAATGTTGAACTTGATTAGAAAAACAATCGAGAATAACTATGTAGTAGATGTGGTTATGTTTCTCTGCTCCTTAGCAATCATAATGACATATTGAATTCTGGACACCTGCCTTTCAGATATGAATCATGATTGATGGCCAGTTTTTATATAGAGTGGAGTTGAAACTTATATTTTGAAATGCATTCTGTCAAAATATCTTCAACCCCCACCGGGAGTTTGAACAATAAAACTGAATCTGAATTTATATCAGAGTTATAAGTTATCCATTTTTAATATTAGATAAAAATTTCAATGGGGTTTTAAAATTTTTTGAAGATTTCGTTCTTGAACTTTTTCTCACTTTCCTCAGGTTGAAAAAGGTGGAATTGCAATCAAATCTGCATTGAAGGCAGAGCAATAATTGACTTCCTCTCTCAAGTAAACTGCTACAAATGTGTTGACATGGATTGTATTATACATTTTGTTCATCAGTCTCTCTCATCGAGTAACTTGTCATATCAACTCATAATATGAGATATACCTATTATTCAATTTTTGGGTTATCCTCTCTCACCGTTTCTTATGACTCCAATAGAAGAAAATTTGTTAAATAGTGAGAAAATAATTTTAATTTTGTACATAGATCTGACGTTATAGACTCGGTCTCCAATTTATTTTTCGATTATATATAAGGACTTTGGGTATTTATTCATTTCTTAGCCACAACAAATTATTATATGGAATAATTAATTGTTATTGTTATGGTAGTCATTGAAACAATTCTTTATTCACCAATCGCGAGGAGTTTTATACTTTTTGAATCTTCGAAAGAGAAATATCGGTATTGGAACAGAACTGACATTATATTATATGAACTCATACAAGATAGTTTTATCGTTGAACTTATTCATTACCTAATACAAATTGAAATAGTTTATTTTGTTCAACTATTGCAGATAGAAGACATTGAAACGTTGTGACTCAATCTAAAACTTGGTGTCAACTTTCGACTTTTCATCTCAATCAAACCTCTGTGTATTGATTCCATTATTTCACTTTCATTTTTATTTCTGATAATTCAGTTGTTGATTGTTTATTTCTGTCATTTCGTCTATTTCATTTCGATTTGAGCATACAAATTCGTTGACCAAATCAAATTTTCAGACTTGAGTCATGTTATTACAATTATTTTTCACTAACATTGTTTTTTTTCCAATTTTCATTTTGGTACAGGTTTCGATAGAATAAGAAAGTAAGGCAAACATAGCTCAATTGGCTTTAGTTAACAGAGATCATGAAAGGTTACCATAAAATTTGGGTACTAGAATGTGCCCTTGAGGAAATCAACTTATTGTGATGAAAATAACGGAATTGATACTTTTCTCCTGACATGTTTCTCATTCAATTAACAGTATACTATATCAAGGTGCTCACAGAAAAGAAGGGTAGGTAATTCAAACACAAATAGTATTCTTTATCCTTCATTTTTTAACATTTCATGGATCATTTTTCCTAAATATTTTTTGCGAATATTTCAACAATATTCCAATAAAATTATGATCATACATAACTTTCATATTCAAAAAGTCTTTTAAATTTATAATATGATTATAAAATCACATTCCGATGAATAAAATAGTGCCAATGAAACACATTTATCCAAATGAGACTGGGATCAGGAATTTTTTTGGGCTAGGAGCAATTTCTATTTTTGACCAAATATGGATCAAAAAAATTTGGGAACTACTACTGATTGCTGTCCATAGTATTCCTGTTTTGTCCATATATTATTTGAATGATAATTGGAATCCACCACTACTTGGAGTCCATAGTATTTCTGCCCCCTTTATGATTCAATATCAAGTTAATATTGAAATTTAACCTCACATGATTCAATGAATATGCTAAAGTACACCTCAAAATTGTGTTAACCTATCACATATCTTTGATCGGGGTCCATCAATGACTTCGTCACTCAATATATGGAATGATTCATGAGTATTTGATTTGATAGAAATCACAGCCGAGTTTGATACTTGGAACGGAAGTTTGTCTTCTTGAAAAATATTTATTATACAAAGTACAAGTTCGAGACGACTTTCTCTAACAAGAGTTATAAATGGAATAAATAAAATATAACAGAAGAATAGTTTTGTCGCTCTGAGAGTCCAGATAAGGGATTCCTCTAAATGGACTGTCAGCATATCATGTTTCCATGATAGCAGCAGAACTATGGGAACGGTCGTTAAATGACTCCTCCCTCCTTAAGTTTCAAAAATGATGGAATTCTGGAATCAGTTTTGTCTGAAAAAAACCATTTCGATATATGGAGAACTTCTTTCTTCGTCTTCTTTGTGTGGAACCATTTGAGTTTCGATCTTATTTCTTTCATCTTCTTGAATGATACCTCTAGAATCAATATCAATATAATCGATCCCAGGATGATACCAGTAGATATCTGTTGAGAGAGCTTCTGGATTCATTTTTGGGGATTCAGAGGATTCAAGGTCACAACCTTTGAGAGAGCTTTTGGATTCAAGGTCAAAACCTATGAGAGAGCTTTTGGATTCATTGATTTGACCTTGAATACAAAATGACCCAAAAGCTCTCTCATAGATTTTATCCTTGAATCCAAAAAATCTCTCATGATGTCGGCTACACATCGGAGGTCAATACGGGTTCAATGAACACAAGGTTAGGGCACTTGCGTCACCTGAAATTTGCTGAAGTTTCCGGTTACATAGCGGAATTCGATACCGGTACGGCTTCAATGAACACGTTAGGTTAGTGCACGTGTATTGGAATTTGTTGATGTTTTCGGTTTCATAGCGGAATACGGTACCAGTTTCAAGGGGCTCGTGTATTTCTCGGAATCTGCTTACGTTTTCAGTTTCACAGCGAAATTCAATACCGGTTTCAAGATGCACGTGTATCACCCGAAATTTGCTAACGTTTCCGGTCCTGGAATTTGTTGTAGTTTTCGGTTACACAGCAGAATTGGATACGGTACGGGTTCACTGAACACAGAGATAGTGCACGTTTATTTCCTGGAATTTGTTGATGTTCTCGGTTACCTGGCGGAATTCGATACCGGTGTCAAGGTGCACGTGTATTTCTTGGAATTTGCTAACGTTTTCGGTTACACAGTGAAATTCAATATCGGATTCGAGGTGCACGTGTATCACCTGGAATTTGCTAATGTTTCCGGTTACACAGCGAAATTCAATACCGGTATCAAGGTGCACGTGTATAACCTGGAATTTGCTAACGTTTCTGGTTGCACAGCGAAATTCAATACGGGTTCAATGAACGAACACAAGGTTACTGCACGTATATTTCCTGGAATTTGTTGATGTTTTCGGTTACACAGCGAAATTCGATACCGGTTTCAAGGTGCACGTGTATCACCTGGAATTTTACGGTGTCTCCAAAAAATTATCGGTAATAATCATACCACTTATTATATTACCCCTGAAAACCTCTGTGAATATTTTAGAACTCATACAGGAAATCCTTATCCTCTGTCTTCCCCGAGTTGGAAAAAGACTTTCGCACCATATCCTTTGTCTCATTGAACCAACAGCAACCCCTTTAAAAAAACTCTGAGATTGAACCTTGTAACGGTCTCGTTTTATACCTTCGATTCATCTGTTCTCTGAGGAGAGAAATCTTAAATACCCAGAATCATCTCATGTGTGATGTATGTTGCCTACCCATCAAATTTTCCTGAGCTCATGATGCTGATATCCGTGGGAGAAAATAAAGTGAAATTTTATTGTTGTAGGTATACTTGGTATTTGAGGGATACTGTGACACTCAATTGCATTTATTTTCGAATATAGTTCGACCACAAATGGATTATCGATGTGATCTCGATTCGTCCTACCGAACTGAACTGGAAGTTAACGAATTATTTTTCTGAATACTTTGTATCGATGAATAACCCTAAGTAAGAATCTATCACCTAATTGTTAACATTGGATATTCACCATTGGAAGAGCTACAATGAAATGAGTTCTATCATACACCATAAATACAGTAGAAATGAACTAACCTGTATATATTGGGACCCCTAACATCTTTAAATATATCTATTTGGATGAAATATTCAGTCTTTCATAATGAAATCATAAACTAACCTATCCTGAGAATGATCTGTTTGTTATGATTTGCGATCTACGGAATCTCTCACTTTCAGGTATTTAATTTTTATTGATGTACCCAAATATCGGTTCCGTATGGGCCGTAGAGATAACTTGCCATGAGCGCCGTGAAAGGTTATTCTCATTTTTAATTTCGTTTGTTCATTGTTTTGATCTCAAATATGGTTAGACCTTTTTTTCGATAACATCCGAACCTCACCGGTTCCTTGTGTGACTCATCGTGATTCCCATCTTACTTCCGTTGTCTTTAAAATTTCCGAGGATGTCTCTCAGCGGCCCCTCTGGGCCGATAATGGGCAAGTACTCATTGTTGTTGTTCGTTTAGGAAGTTGTTGACCCGTTCAGTTGGTATGATTGGTATGAGGTCGGTCCCCTCCAATCTTATCCCAAGAGTCGACTCGAATACGAAAAAGGGCAGATTGACTTGGCGTGGTTGAAGGTGATACTCTTAGTTCCAGGAGATTAAGTGAAACTAATTTTCATTGGATCTTAGTCCACAACCAATCAGTCTATTTCAAATTTTGAAATTCAGCCAATAGAATCCGAATTACAGTGAAAATATAGCTTGTCGCTGTATTTTCACGGTGATAAACCTGCTTAGTTTTTGTTTTACTAGCTGTCGAGTGAAAATAATGATTTAAATTATAAACGTCAAATCTATGTGTTTTGATTAGTTATATTTCTTAATCAATATGAGCGATCGTTGGGGACAAATGGCGATTGGTATCATAGATGAAGCAGTGGAAAAGAGTATTCCCTTGAATACGGCCAGAAATAAAGAATCAATTACCAGGCAATTCAACAATTTTTGCTCAAACAGGGGTTATATTGTCGTCCTAAATATAATTCGTGGTATGATTAATAACCTATAATTTTTTGGAATATCAATTCATTGGCAATCCCAATACAAGAAAATACAACTCGTCCTGCGGACTCGTTGTATTTTCAGCTTTGGGATTGCAATTCATTAATATTCCAAAAAATTATCGGTAATAATCATACCACTTATTATATTACCCCTGAAAACCTCTGTGAATATTTTAGAACTCATACAGGAAATCCTTATCCTCTGTCTTCCCCGAATTGGAAAAAGACTTTCGCACCATATCCTTTGTCTCATTGAACCAACAGCAACCCCTTTAAAAAAACTCTGAGATTGAACCTTGTAACGGTCTCGTTTTATACCTTCGATTCATCTGTTCTCTGAGGAGAGAAATCTTAAATACCCAGAATCATCTCATGTGTGATGTATGTTGCCTACCCATCAAATTTTCCTGAGCTCATGATGCTGATATCCGTGGGAGAAAATAAAGTGAAATTTTATTGTTGTAGGTATACTTGGTATTTGAGGGATACTGTGACACTCAATTGCATTTATTTTCGAATATAGTTCGACCACAAATGGATTATCGATGTGATCTCGATTCGTCCTACCGAACTGAACTGGAAGTTAACGAATTATTTTTCTGAATACTTTGTATCGATGAATAACCCTAAGTAAGAATCTATCACCTAATTGTTAACATTGGATATTCACCATTGGAAGAGCTACAATGAAATGAGTTCTATCATACACCATAAATACAGTAGAAATGAACTAACCTGTATATATTGGGACCCCTAACATCTTTAAATATATCTATTTGGATGAAATATTCAGTCTTTCATAATGAAATCATAAACTAACCTATCCTGAGAACGATCTGTTTGTTATGATTTGCGATCTACGGAATCTCTCACTTTCAGGTATTTAATTTTTATTGATGTACCCAAATATCGGTTCCGTATGGGCCGTAGAGATAACTTGCCATGAGCGCCGTGAAAGGTTATTCTCATTTTTAATTTCGTTTGTTCATTGTTTTGATCTCAAATATGGTTAGACCTTTTTTTCGATAACATCCGAACCTTACCGGTTCCTTGTGTGACTCATCGTGATTCCCATCTTACTTCCGTTGTCTTTAAAATTTCCGAGGATGTCTCTTAGCGGCCCCTCTGGGCCGATAATGGGCAAGTACTCATTGTTGTTGTTCGTTTAGGAAGTTGTTGACCCGTTCAGTTGGTATGATTGGTATGAGGTCGGTCCCCTCCAATCTTATCCCAAGAGTCGACTCGAATACGAAAAAGGGCAGATTGACTTGGCGTGGTTGAAGGTGATACTCTTAGTTCCAGGAGATAAAGTGAAACTAATTTTCATTGGATCTTAGTCCACCCAGAAGGGGATTATAAATAGTTTCACTGGTTGAATGAGGCCTTTGAACCGGTTCTTAGTGTGAACACTCATGTGAAAGGTCTGATCTTCTAGAAGGAGTTTTTTTCTCTCTCGAACTACCTGTGAGTACCTGCTTCTTTCTCTCCTCCATTTTGGAATTTCGTTTTTGCGAGTCCTGTATTCTGTTCATTTTTAGCATCCTACAATCAAGTGGCTGCTTCAATAAAGAAAAAAAAAACGCTTTCTGCCCACAATCAGGAAAAGCCACCTCAATAGAAACCCTCCTTTAGTGAGGTATACTCTCATAATTTTTTGTCCGAATGCAGTTTTATGAACTGATTCTTTTTTAGGGTTCTTTTTTTGGGGTAGGAGTTTTGGAGATACCTCGCCAAGCCGAACGAACACTAAACTGTTTCAGAATATTTGGTATTGCCGCCTGAGTATTAATTTGTTTCCTTCGTCGTCATCCCCTGGGGAATAAGAATCCTGAGTCATCCCGACAGCTAAGTTGTGTTTGTGCCGTCACCCATTAGTGTCCTTTTTTTATGTTTCACTTGGAATATTTTTGCTGTTCAATCAATCGATATTTCCAAGATTTTTATTGAGTGCGAAACATTGTGCAATTTTGAAGGACATTCATTACTTCAGAGAATATTCCCGAACTATTTTGGAAAGTACCACTATATTATCTTACCAGTTAGGTACCATCCGTAATTTTATGATTCATTTGGAATCTTTGTGTTAGTTAGTTTAATCGATATTTCAAAGTTTTGTATGGAGTCCGAACCGCTATCCAATTTGGAAGGACATCCATTACTTTAGAAAATATTCCTCAACAATTTCAAAAAGTGCTATTGTATTATCCCACAAGTAACGATCCGTTAAATATCTTTTTTTAATAACCATATACTGAGTGTGAGCCAAAGGTCTAGACGTCTATATCTCGGGTATATTTTTAGGACGAATGTACGTTCCTTATTTCACCTATGTGTTTCTTTTTTATCAGAGGGTAATTTTCACTGGTACCGAAAATCTTTCAATCCAACGCTAAAATTCAAATATATCCTGTTATTTTTTTTATTGCTACCATCATATTACTTGCAGAAGTTACCATTCACAAAGCTGTGAGAGATATAATAGAGAACTAATTTTTTTATTGTTGTTGTTTACTTTAGCTCCGGCCCTTGTTTCAATTTGGTGACTATTTCAATACGAAGATTCACATCGAAAAACACACAGATAAATCTAGGGGAATAGGAAGTTTCGTGATTCGGTTTTCCTTTAGAAATCAATCACTTCTGCAAAGCCTCAGCCTAAAGAATTTATTAAATCACGTGGCGCCCCCTTCTTTTTTGAGCTTTAGTTAAAAATGAAACTAGATTGGTTTTGCTTTGCAGAGTGATAAGGTCTGTTGATTTGAACAGGAGCTAGCTGGGTTAACATCTCTCATGCCAAATTTGATTTGTTTACGTAACGACCCTGAGAGCGTGGCAACCTTTACATCTGGCGACCATCTTCGGGCTGTTTTTTTTTGAAGAGATAAGAAAATGGTGTTGGAAAAGTATCCACGAAGCCTGCTATATAACTTGAGGAATCGGAGGCGGCACCAGGACAATTGGCCAGAGAATGGAAACGCCATTCCTGTAACAGAAAATATTCAAACTAAAACGCCTGAAAATCAAGGAAACATAGCTTTATCGAATATGGAAGGTGCTTGTTCGATACCGGTACCAGAATTCCAAAGTAACGAGGGCATCTGCATAAGGTCTTCTTTTTCATTCCACAATCTTCAATCCGAAACAAACGTTTCGAGACTCCAACTTCAGGAACAGGAAACTGCAATATTACCTGAAAACTTTTCAAGAAGTATTGGGGCACCACAACCTAGTTTATCAAACCAAATATTAGTTTCGAGAGATGAGTTGTCCAATTTGATATGTCAGGAAGTCACAAGAGTTAAAAATAAAATCCAAAGTAACCAAAACTCAAATTGCAATGTACAAAAAACACTTTCGAATGTCATTTATGGCCTTCTCACCTCTAATGAAAATTTCACAAATTCAAATCAAAATATATCAGTATTCAATCAGAATTTACCTATATTGAATCAAAATTTAGAAATTCCATAGCATATCAAAATTTTTCAATTCCTATGTGGAGTAATTAAGGCAATAATGATAATATTGTTCGGGATGTGGCCCCTCAGGCAAACAATATTACTAGTATAACATATTTATCTAATTCATATACCAACAAAATGAAATCTGTACAATCATTATCTACTTTTGATAATGAAGGCTTCCTGCACCCTCTTGACTTTCTTCTCTACCTCGAATTTTTTTTAGACATTTCATCAATGAATTAAACCAATTAGACCAATAGACCCTCCATTCAAAAAATCAGCAGAAACATGGTTCCGAGCATTTAGAAATTTGTTCAGAAATTATGGTGAGTTCAGACAGGCATTCATAAGTCAGTTTTGAAGTATCTGCACGTTATAAAGGCACTGATGGTTGATTTGTGGAATATTTCAATAGATATGTTGTCTTGGCAAAACATTTACAGCCACCTTATCAACAGGAGCAACTGACTGCTACAATAGTAAGACATTTTCCTCCCAATATATCTTCCAAAGACCTATTTTCGGCGTAGATAGGCTAAGACAGGCAGACTATTATTTTGAGAATAATGAAAAAAGATTTATGAGTTATAACAGTTTCAATCACGGGGGAAATGGTAAACCTAGCTTTTATGGAAAACCTCATGTAAAAGACAACTATTTTCAAAATGATAAAATTGCTGTTTTGAATGAATTACAGGAAGAATGTTCAGAAAACTTCGAAAATCTCTTCAAGTAGGCTCTGCTGAGGGCAAAGGAAAAATGAACAGAGCCACAATTAAAATCAACAACTACTTTGTACAAGATCTTTTGGAAAAATGCGAATTTGAGCTTGAGCCAGAGGATATTTTTTCACCCATTGTTAAAATGAATACCAGTTCCCAGCTACGATTGATACTGGCAGTACTATCTCTATATTGAGCGATACCGAGTGGGCTCAGTTAGCTGATGTTCACTGGATTATCCCTCTTTTTTCATGCACAGGCATAAAAGTAGTAGGTGCGTTCAAAAGTAAGTTCAGAAAAGTTATGAGCCAGGCTCTAGTCACTTTTAAATTGGAAATAAGTAAATTCTCACATGAGTTCCTAGTCATTCCAGAATGAAGCTACCCAATCATTATTGGGGTTGATTTTCTGAGGCTCTACCATGCAAAAATAACTTCAGCAGAAACAACGATACATTTAACTGTGAACTGTAATATTATTACATCAAAAATTACACCCAAATCCCCTGTTTCATCGAGACGATTTAGATTGACATCATCAAGAACATAGTTGAAGAGGATTCTGTTATTCATTCTAGCAAAAGTTATACATTCCTTGATTTAACGACATACCATTATTTTCAGACCAAACATATAGAAAATTGATATCATTCTGTAACTTATGACAGTCTTCGCCGCTCTCGATAGGCAAATATAGCTTCAGGTCATCAGCGAACAGGGAGAATTTACAGTAATGAATTGAATTGTCGACATCGTTTATACCCCAGAAGGTACCGAAATTCGTAATGATTCAAAGTTTTCAATTTTCACTACCTGTGACCTGTTCTTGGGATAATCACTCATCCAGTGAGTGATGAAACTGGGAAAACCTAACAAGACCAACTTCTGTACCAATAGATGTTTCTTTTGAATAATTGCGATGTACTCTCATCAGACATAAACCTGTAAGCCTTTCTTCTCCCATGGTGCTTCTAAGCCACGTTTTAACTCTTCGCAGCGTACTGAAGGATCGTTTTACGGTCGCCGTGGTACATGGGATAGTTCTTAGAATAATTAATGCCTTTCTGACAGCAGGGTAAAAAATGTTGGCTTCGTTTAACAGATCAACTACTTCTATGTCCCTTGATTGATCATCTGATAAAGCCTTCTGCACCCATAAATTATGCCAAAGGTTCAGTTCTCCGGTGATATCCAGGTTATAAAATTCTTGGGATTCTGCGTTCTTGTGTGAGTCTGTAATGCTGTTTTTGGTCATATACAAGGGATGTAGCTTACTTTAAGCAAACGCCGGAGTATTTTCTTGGAACTTCATTGGAACATCATAGAAAGGTCGGAGACTTATCTCTCTTCTATAGATATTTTCACGGTCGGTGCTCTTCTGAATTGTTATCGATCGTTCCACACTTTGCAATATCTACACGGATGACCCGACGAGTACAGAATTCTCACCCCCTTTGTTGTGAACTTGGAGACCTGTCGAACCTCTCTTGCTCAGAGATCTTTTTTCAATAGATTTTCAATAGAACAGCTGATCTTTGGAACTCCTTGCCGAGAGAGGTTTTTCCTGAGGCTTACAAACTTCAAAAATTCAAACTGTATGTTAATTCGTATCTCCGGTCCCTTGATTCACGCAGAGTTCTTTGAACATTACAGGGCTTCCCTATCGTGTGAATCTGTATCTGAAAAAAAAATTGCTTAAATTTTTTTCAATACGGCGCTGCTTCGACTCCACTACTATACGAATCGTGCCGGTCAAAAAGATCGCCGTAGCGCTGATATTTCTATCCAACGGTGAATTCATTAGCGTTAGCCTACTAGGTAGTCTATATACAATGCTATTTCTCTCTACTGGAAAAAGTACTGTCGACCGTAACTAGATAGCGCTAGATGTTGTTTTCTCCAAATTATATTCGGCTTCAATCCTAGATGGCTCTGATTTTCTCGTCGGGAGCGGAAACTACGAGATGCGATGGTTTCGCGGTAGATTTGAACTATATTGCGTCGCTAACCGTATACTATAATATAGTACATATTATGTTGTAGAATATTCAATCATAGATGTATTAAATCGAAATATCTGACTGAAAAGATATTTTGTTTCCAACACTTCATTTCGCGCAGAGCGCAGAGTAGGTTACACGTTTTCAATTCCCACTTGCCAGGAAAATTGAGGTTCATATTATCTTCTAGCGGTGGGCAGCTGCCCCCCTGCCCCTACCTGGGTACGCCCTTGATCGAACAACTCATTCATGTATTCAATTAAGTTAGCAGTTACTTTTGCTTCTTCCGGTATTTTTCCAAAGTCTATATAAGTATGGATAGCAACCGCCAAAGAGTGACTGATCAATCAAGCCAATTCAACCTTCATCTTTTCGAAAGTATTCGGACTCAGGTTTTCGTCACTCAGCCTAGGCGCCAATCTATATTGTTCTGACTTTTCGCAGGTGTACATCATTTCTGAGTAAGAATTTGTCGTAACACCATCAACAAGACAAAAGTTATAGGAGAAAAAGACATTCCCTGTTGATTTGAGTAAATGTGTTAGATCGAATTAATGGAAAATATTGGACACTCGCAGCTCTTATGGACTTATAAAAAATATCGTTTTTCACCGAATTGCAATATTGTTGCATGATGAAAAGGAAATGCTTTTTTGGCAGTCTGTTGTTGGCGACGCAGATAACAGAGTGCTGGGAAGAAGTCGTGTGTGACTGTGAGAAGTCAGTTCCATTTGGTTTTCCGAGAAGGAAACAAGTTTCATTTGAATTCCCAACGAGGAAAGAAGTTTCATTTGGTCCGTCTGATAGTAAACAAGGCTCAATTGATAAATGAATACACAACAGTCTATAGTCTTTCTCAATACCACAATATTCAACCGCTTTTCCAGACCAACGTATTGTTACAGATGTTCCTAGCGCTGGTCCTGCCCATAAACCTAAATTAGTGTGACGGTTCGAAGAACGATTGTTACTTGCGTCATCGCGACTAACCAAGAATATTCGATATCGGGATTTGTCTGAAGGATTCTCCATGAATATGAGCGAGTATAAATATGGGAGTCGCTCGCTGCTACGGCAGAGTTTCTATTAGAGAGACTTTATCAGAGCGTTTAGTACAGAGCGTTGGATAGTGTTTGTATTGTATTCTGATGAATAGTTGTAATGAAAGTAATGGAGTGTTGTTTTTAGTTTTAATCAGCGAACTCAAGGATGAATCGTAACAGTGGTGTCGGAAGTGAATTTTGCTGGTAAATGAAAACAATTTATGGTGAATACCAGAAATACATCTTGAAATACGTTGAAAGACATGATGAAATTTACCCGAAACCAATTTGCGGATTTGGAAAGAAGACAACTGGAAGATAAAAAGCGACGGCTGGAGGAAAAAGAATTGGCACAAGAGCGACGGCAGAAGGAGAAGAAAGAGTGAGAAATTGAAAAGAAAGAACGAGAAGAGGCGCTCCAGAAAATCATCGAAAAAAAAGAAAGTGAGAGAACAAAAGTAAGAATTAGAGCAGATAGAAAAACAACGAAAAGCAGACTTCCAGAAAGTTCTAGAACATCACGACAAGTTCTTGGAGCATGTGTTACACAAAAGTGGAGTACGAATGAAAGAACCAAAAGCAAATCTCAAGGAAGAACTGAAGGAAAACGTTAGGAAAAACGACGATGAATGCAATAAGAAAGTGGATATAGTGCGAGAGGAGATGAGAAATGAAATAAGAGGTCTTGGGCTATGTATCGTAGACAGTTTGAGGATGCGGCAGAGACTAATGGATGGGGCAAAGGAGAAAAAGCTACGGAACTCATATTAGCTTCGAGAGGGACAGCTTGGATATATTGTGAACGATACCCATAGAACAGCAGAAGCAATATGAGGACCTGATTTCTGAACTAGAGTTGGGGTATGGCGATCAACACCAAGAAAAGCTGTACCGGGCCGCCCAAATGAAGACTCGCATACAAAAATCAGGTGAGAGTCTGCAAGAATTTGAGGCAGATGTTCGACGCCTGATCTAACCAGCGTATCCAGAAGCATCCGGAGATTTCAAAGAGCAACTAGAAGTGCAGATATTCATAGACAGACTGAGACCCCAGAAATACAAAGAACTTCACGATTGACGAGTTTCAAGAGAAGAAGCGATGCTTTGGTTCGCTCTTTGAAAGTGGAGGCGACTTCAACACGTCGAGGCCGAAAGTGCGTGCAGTTTCGATAGAAGAACCGGAACAACGATTTGGCACAGCGAATAGTTCGGTCGAGAAGGTTCTGGATGGAATCTAATTGATAAAAATAGTCCAGTAAATGAAGGAAGGAACCTGTGAATAAGTCTATGAGTTCTTCACTTGTGGCTCAATTTGTAGGTTGTCACAGATGTTTTCAAAGGACCGAAAACTTAACACGATTGCGTTCATGGCAACGGCCGAAAATGGCCCCCCAAACCCAGAAAAATGGGTTTCCCGCCAATATCTGGCTGAATATACGAATAAGAAAATTTTCGTTTAAACAGAAATTAAAGATCGTCTCATTATCTACAAAAATTATCTCAATCATTTTTTCCGAAAACTCAACAGTTTTCGAGATAAAGGGACCCAAAACTCTCTTCATTTCAGCTGTCACTTTCTCTATAGGAATTTTGTTGTCTATGCATTCGCTTGGAGGCGGGCGGACGAATTGTTTCATAACTCAGGCAAAAACCTACATTTTTCAATGATTCGAAGTTCAAGATGATGAGGAAACCCGTAGCTATCATTCCATGTATTTTAAAGTTCTTTCTTATTTGGCAAAAAGATTAAATAAGCTGTGAAAGTTTTTTCCGCACCATTTCGACAGTGTTTCATCAATTTGTTTAAATTTTTTTCAAAAATAGTCTTTTATCGGAAATTTTTCTCTATAATGGGTCCTTGGGGGGTCTTGAATAATCTCTGAATTTTTTTTTTGTAGTTTCCCCGCTTTCTGATAAATGATCCATTTGTTTATTTACATTTTTCATGCGATTTCGGAGTTATGTAGAATCTGCGGAACAACCGCGAATTAAAAAATTATTAGCCATCCTATCGACTTGCCATGCACATTGTTTTGAAGCCAAGACGCTCTAGTTTCCGACTACATATATATTTTTCATGGCTACTAAATTTTCAATTTGCGGTTGTTCCGCAGATTCTACATAACTCCGAAATCGCATGAAAAATTTAAATAAACAAACAGATCATTTATTAGAACGCGGGGAAAGTACAAAAAAAATCAGAGATCAAGGAACCATTATAGAGAAAAACTCGCGATAAAAGAGTATTTTTGAAAAAAAATTGAACAAATTAATGAAACACTGTCAAAATGGTGCGGAAAAAACTTTCACAGCTTATTAAATATTTTTGACAAATAAGAAAGAACTTCTAAATACATGAAATGATAGCTACGGGTTTCCTCATCATCTTGAACTTTGAATCATTGAAAATTGTCAGTTTTTGCCTGAGTTATGAAACAATTCATCCGCCTGCCCCCAAGCGAATGCATAGACAACAAAATTCCTATAGAGAAAGCGACAGCTGAAATGAGGAGAGTTTTGGGTCCCTTCATCTCGAAAACTGTTGAGTTCTCGGAAAAAATAATGAGGATCATTTTTGTAGATTATGAGACGATCTTTGATTTCTGTATGAACGAAAATTTTCTAATTCGTATATTCAGCCAGATATTGTCGGGAAACCCATTTTTCTGGGTTTGGGGGGCCATTTTCGGCCATTGCCATGAACGCAATCGTGTTAAGTTTTGGGTCCTTTGAAAATATCTGTGACAACTTTCATATTGAGCCATAAGTGAAGAACGCATAGACTTGTTCACAGCTTTCCCTAGTTTCGGATCTTCAGTTACTGGACTATAAGTGGAATTAGCACCCAGAAGAAAGGGACATGCTATAGATATGGAAAACCTGGACATCTTATCAAAGACTGTAGGGTGAGAATGCCATCAAGATCTAGCTCACCTGCAAGGGTTCCATCTCGTAAGCAATCACCTGTGAGGACAAGGTCATCCAGCGAGTCCTCAAATTGGAGGCAGGAAAACGAGAATTAGCCAGCATATCGGAGCGTATGCTGGCTGGCAATAACAGAGCCCCCAAGGTCACCCATGTAAACAGGCTTAAAAGAACATCTGAGAACCTTACCATACCAGGAAAATGGACGTTATATGCACCATAGGCACCTGTTCCAGCGACATTCTTCGGCCTGGAAGCGTGAAGCCTATTTCTTTCAACGTCGTGCTTCGGACAGTCACTGGTGAAAACGCATCTATTCGAGGAGACGCTGAAATTACATTGATTCTTGGGCGACTCACCATCATAGATACAGTTTACGTCGCCGATATAGAAGATAAATTTATACTCGAAATGAACTTGGATCAGTGAGTATGGATTTTTATTCGAGAAAGAGGAGAAGATCTTGAGGTTCGGAGGAGAAGAATTTGTCCTTGCAACTCCAGCGGAAAGGAGGATACCTGCGATACTGCGATTATTGAAAAACGCGAGAATTTCTGGATTTCCAGAGAAAGTAATTTGCGCTACATTAGATGGAGATCCTGGATGCTACGTTGGAGTAGTCCAGCCATGTGGTGAATTCCCCAGCAATTTGGTGTTCGCACGAGCCTTAGTTAAAACGAACCAAACGATTCCTGTGAGAGTTGCCAACGTGTTTCCTGGGAAAATAATTGTTACGGCAGGCGATGTTATTGGAACATGTGAACCTAATACTTGGGTAGTGAACTGTAATTCGAATGAACATCAAAAAATGAAGGCAGACTTTGAGAGTGTTATATCAACTCTTGAAAAATTATTTCAACAATTATCAACAAAGTAACTGAAAGCTTTCGAAAATTTCACCAGGAATGAAAGTGACATTTTTTATTCGACAACAACAGCAAGAACTAACATGGTCAAAAACAGAATCGAGACTAGCCAAGCTTATCCGATTCGGCAACCACCAAGAATAATAACATTCGACAAGCAATAGGGGGGGGAAGAGTTTATCGACAAGATGATGAAGGATGGTGTGATTGAAGAATCATCGAGCCCTTGGTCTGCACCTGTTGTGTTCTGTGTCGATTACAGGAAATTGAATGATGTCACCAAGAAGGACAGCTACCCTCTACCAAGAATAGATGACACATCAGCAACTTTGGCAGGATTCTTTTGGTTCTCAACATTAGATCTGAAGAGTGGATACTGCGCAAGTGGGCATACATGAAGACGATGAGAAGAAGGCTGCATTCCCAACTGGGAGTGGACTTTACAAGTTCACTGTTATGCCGTTTGGATTGTAGCATGCTCCAGCAACATTTGAGAGACTAATGGAGTTGGTACTTCTTGGACTCACTTGGAAAACTTGTCTTCTATACCTCAACGACGTTTTGGAAAGACTTTCGAAGAATATCTGCACAATCTGCAAGAATTCTTTCAACGATTCAGGGACGCCAACCACAAACTGAATCTTCAGAAATGTTCATTGTTCCAGAAAGAAGTGAATTTTCTAGGTCACGCAGTTTCATCAGACGGTATCCGAACAGACGAAAAGAAAATACAGTCGATAAGAGACTGGCCGAGACCAACAGACAAATATGAAGTGAGGAGTTTCCTAGGTCTCTGTACCTACTACCGTCGGTTCGTAGGAGGATTTGCTGATATTGCGACACCCCTACAGAAGTTGACAGAAGATCGAGTCAAATTCGTCTGGTCCAACGAAAGTAAACGAGCATTTGGGAAACTGAAAGTTGTTCTATATTCCAGCCCCATTTTAAGATGCCCACGTCAACGAGGCCTGTTTGTTTTGGACACAGGTGCCAGTAATAATGGTATTGAAGCCGTACTATCACAGGAGCAAGATAGTTAGGAATGAAAATGGCCTAGTGAAGAAGGCTTGGGAGTCAGCCGATGGCAAGAAAGTGAGTTCCCAACTGGTTTTGCCTATGTCGAGAATAAAGTATGTTTTGTTAGTGATTCATCGTGGTAAATCAGGTGGACATCTAGGAGTTAACAAGAACTTACTGGAATCTACTGGGTCCGATGTCGAGAAGATGTTGAGAGATGCTGCCGAATATGCCCAAAATGCAAAACAAGCAAAGGTTCTAGAACAAGATCAAGGAGCGAGATGAAACAATACAATGTTGGTGCTCCCTTCGAACGATTCGCCATCGATGTAGCTGGACCGTTCCCGATGACGAATGATGGCAACAAATACATCCTCGTTACCACGGATTATTTCAGTAATTGGGCTGAAGCTTAGGCCTTGCCTAATCAAGAAGCATCCATAGTTGCAAGAGCCCTGCTGGAAAACATGTTTACAAGGTTCGGAGTGCCAATCAAGGAGAAATTTTCGAATCGAATTCATTCAGGAAAGTTTGTGAATTGATGAGAATTAGCAAGACCAGAACAACTGCCCTCCACCCAAAGTCTGATGGCATGGTTGAGAGATTCAACAAGACTATGGAAGAACATCTTTCCAAAAAGTAGTGAAAGAGCATGAAAAAGACTGGGATCGACATCCTCGACTATTCTTGATGGTCAACCGGGCAGCTGTGCACGATTCCACAAAGCTCACCCCAGCCAGTATCTTCGTTTGCCCTGTTACTTGGTGTTCAGATCCCCAAGTACTGAGGAAAAAGAGGTACAGGATTATGCAGATGAACTGCGAGACAGCTTGATAAAGATTCACGAAATTGCGAAAAGAAGATTGAAGATTACTAGTAACAGGATGAAGGCTCGATACGATCTCGAGGCAAATACGGATGGATTCAAAGAAGGAGATCGGGTGTGGCTGTACAACCCTCGTAGTAAAAAAGGAATTTTTCCCAAACCATCACCATGTAGGGAAGGACCCTATTCGATAGTCAAGAGAATGAATAACGTGGCGTACAGAATTCAACGTTGCCCCGGAGCAAAATTGAAGGTCGTTCACCTAGAAAGACTCGAACGTTGCAATGGGCATAATAACATATTGTTTGATCGGGACGATCAAAATTGAGAGGGGGATAATATTACAGATGTTCCTAGCGCCGGTCCTGCCCATAAACGCAAATCACTGTGACGTTTCGAAGAACGATTGTTACCTACGTCATCGCAACTTACCGAGAATATTCGATATCGGGATTTATCTGGAGGATTATCCATGAATATGAGCAGGTATATATACGGGAGTCGCTCGCTGCTACAGAGTTTCTGTTAGAGAAAGTTCATCAGAGCGTTAAGTACAGAGCGTTGGATGGTTAGCGGATCAGTTCAAGTGTTTGTATTGTATTGTGATGAAGAGTTATAATGAAATTATTGAAGCGTTTCGAGTTTTAATCAGCGAACTGAAGGATAAATCGTAACAGTAATGAAACATGGATATCAAAACGAAGTTTCCGCTCCCAGCGGTGTTGCCATGAGTACGGGCTTAATAACTTCAGGTGTATGTCATATCTGGTATAAAATCATCTCTCTTGTTTTCTGCCAGATTCATTCATCGGTATTGGAATACAATAGCGAATGTTCAAGGACGCATGATCATCTGGCTCACCGGACTGTTTCGTATCTAGCTGAATCCTTTTCAATTTGTAAATTTTTCGGTTCATGTATTCACTTATTCGGAAAGCTTTTCATTTCTCTATTCCACACTTTTTCATTCATGCCAGTCATCAGGGTACTGATCATTTGATTTTGAAGAACTTTTGAAACAATGAAGGCATTTGTAAGTTTTAATATACAGGGTCTCGATTCAATTCATAAGAAGGGGAGACGTTTGCTTCATCTGACACAGCTATTCCAAATTTTTATTTACTTTTACGTCTATACGTTGATCCAGGAAATGAATATTACTGAACCAACGTTTTCGAAAACCTGATTGAAACATCGTATTTCAAACAGATGACCATGAAAAAATGGTAGTGGTTCGGACTTCCATTGTCTATATTTTTAACTCTATTGAAACCTGTTGCTAGGAACGGAAATATTAAAATACAAATCAAGTGAGAAAAAATCAGATCAAAATCAAATTTTTGGTCAATGATGAAATTAGGGATTGATTGATCAAAGAAACACTGTTGTTACAAAAAATCGAGATTTCGAATATGAAATTTAAGTCAAAAAATTCAAATAACGAAATGAATGAAATAATATTGTGACGAGAAAATTGAGGTATCGAATATGAAATACTAATCAAAATGTAAATGAAGAAATTGAATATAATATTATGAAAAAATGTTGAAACCAAGTTTCAAGTTGAGTTCACTCACGAAGTTTCGATTGCTGGTATCCGCAATCGTCTTCGGGTGATGACTGACAAAATTTCGAGGTGTGGTCGGTTATAAAGCCCTCCGATTTCTCTATGGTGGGGGAAAGGGTGCTACTACCCAAGGAGGCGAGCGGGTGCTACTACTAGAAGTGTGCCGATCGATCTTCAGGGGGAAATGGATGTATTAAAGCGAGATTTTCTCTCATCGAGCCGCAGCCGGTCCATGCCTTGGATAAGCGGCCTCCACACATTCCGGATCTCCACGCTGGCATGACTGAATGCGTCGTTGTTGAGGATGTAGGCGGCTTCCTCGAATTTCCTCTTGAACCAGTGCTCCTCCTTGTGTATGACCTCGGCTTCAGATCATTTGATGCTGTGATGGTTTGTCCAAACATGCTCCGCTATTCCTGATTTCAGTAATAGCCAACATCTACATGTAGTGGTTCGAAGCATTCGCCATCGAACAGGCCAAGAAGAAACCCCGCGTCTGGTTGAGATATGTCGACGACACTTTCATAGTATGGAACCACGGAGATGCAGACAAGGAGGAGCACTGGTTCAAGAGGAAATTCAAGGAAGCCGCCTACATCCTCAACAACGACGCATTCAGTCATGCCAGCGTGGAGATCCGGAATGTGTGGAGGCCGCTTATCCAAGGCATGGACCGGCTGCGGCTCGATGAGAGAAAATCTCGTGCCAATACATCCATTTCCCTCTGAAGATCGATCGTCACACTTCTAGTAGTAGCACCCGCTCGCCTCCTTGGGTAGTAGCACCCTTTCCCCCACCATAGGGAAATCGGAGGGCTTTATAACCGATCACACCTCGAAATATTGTCAGTCATCACCCGAAAAAACTTGGTTTCAACATTTTTTCATAATATTATATTCAATTTCTTCATTTACATTTTGATTAGTATTTCATATTCGATACCTCAATTTTCTCGTCACAATATTATTTCATTCATTTCGTTATTTGAATTTTTTGACTTAAATTTCATATTCGAAATCTCGATTTTTTGTGACAACAGTGTTTCTTTGATCAATCAATCCCTAATTTCATCATTGACCAAAAATTTGATTTTGATCTGATTTTTTCTCACTTGATTTGTATTTTAATATTTCCGTTCCTAGCAACTGGTTTCAATAGAGTTAAAAATATAGACAATGGAAGTCTGAACCATTACCATTCAGCAAGGAACATTGTCAACCACTTTCAAGCAAGCACCATGAAAAAAGTTTCAAAACTAGTATTTCGGGATATTACTCCTTTGATCGTTAGTGAACCGAAACTCACAACTTTTCAACCCTCAAAGCAAAAAAAAGCATTGTGGTGTTTGTGTCTCCTTTGGACTTGTTCTGTTTGGCTTTCAAACTTGATGAATGAATGAATGATGAGCATTATCAGTCTGTCAGGTCAGTCTAGAGTATAAGGCAGTAGCGAGCACGCAAAGAGATCAAGGTTCATCGAATCAGCTTCTGAACAATTCGGTCAGGGCAGTCTCTACCTCCTTTACAGTAGGTTGATGGGTGGTTGCTGCTGCACTGGCGCATTAACCTATAGTGTATTTAGTAGAGATTGGCCTGAACAAATGTTTGAGAAAATGATTTTATTGCACAAAGAATAGGCGCATTCGGTTCGATGGACAGACAGTGCGATGACGGATTTGCTAGTTTTCAGCTTCAGTATATTTCGAGCTCTGATATGGATGCTGGGGTAGTTTTAGTGGTAGGAACTACCTTGCACTGACGAGATGCCAATAAGCCCGGAACCGGTCTACAATTCTGCACTTCCTATGATCGAAAATCAAAACCAACACTTTTATCTCAAAACACACAGGTGGGAATTTTGTTTGTAATTCACCCCATTGACCTAATGTGATTAGTAGAGATTCTAAAAAATTTTTCAAATGATCATTTAATTTATCGCCAGTGTTCAAGTACGCTCACCGACTATGTCGAAGTGTTATTACAGTTCGTTTTTATTGTAATATTATGTTTGTCCACTGGTCCACAACCATTGTAAAAAATATTCACAATGCATATGGTTCTTCAAAAATTACGAATAGTGATTATCGTCATCCTTGAAGGTAGAAACATGCATTTTCAACGTTTTTTATATTTTTGTGAATTTTTTTGATATCATTGATATTTCTTTGGTATTCGAACAGACTGTTATATATTTTGATTTTGGTAAGGGATAAAGATTTTTTTTCAATACTGCCTTTGAAATGTATGCTTTATACAATAGTCGTGGACAAAGGATAGTATCATTCGCCTGCGGGTCGTGGCCGTGAATAATAGCTATCATTATAGTCTTGTTGAATAAGATACTATTATAAGTCCTGGCCTTGTTTTTAGTGATAATGTATTTTATTTACACCTGTACTCTAAAAATACACTTACATGCTCACAACCCGTTTTATGATGAAATCCATTACGATACAGATTTTTCATTACGTTACAAATTCTCAACCAATAGAAACCCATTATTTTCCAATCAAGCATGATGTGCATGCTCTATATTTGACGTTTGTCAAGTCAAAATCGGTATAGGTATTGAATTTTTGAAGAATATAGTCGAACTTCGATAATCATAACAAAATGCCTGATACCAGCGATATGGGAGAATCACCCTCGACACCTTAACCGGCAAGAATACAGTCAGAATGATTGAATTTTTCATTTGACAAATGCATGATTCATTTCTTTATTTTTTCTATCAAATTTTCTGAGCTTTCCATAGGCGAGCGGTCTAAGACGCTAAGATTATATTAGCTAGTTGGACTAGTTGGAAGAGACAGGAGTTCGATTCCAGTCTCGAGTAATTTTTTTTTTAATCTTTGATCTTCTCTTAATTTTTCATCGTTTCATTCCTCGAAGTGATACCATCAATTACAATTTTGTGTGCAATAAAAACAAATTTAATATTTGTAGTTCTTCACCAGTTTTCGGGTGTAGATGAAATAGCACATGCAACTCTCATGCAATGGTTAGTACATGATCGTTGCATAATATACTATTTCGATGCATTCAATTATTTGATTTTCAGAGATATATGTGGTACTTTGAGCCATTGGGCACACCTCTGATTCGGCACGCTATGCCTTTCTCGAAATATAAGGATGATTGTGATGAAAATGAAGCCGTTTAATTGAAAAGATACAGGGGTAGGTGGATGTTTTCATGGTCATCCATAGTGAAAGTGCTCCGACATCATTTTGAGTTTTTGTGTGAATTTGATTTAATGTACCCAAATAATTCCTTTTACTGTTTTTTATTATATGATTTAATGTACCCAAATAATTCCTTTTACTGTTTTTTATTATATGATTTCGAGCGGGTCATTTGAAAACTGCTCGATTAACGGGTTGAAATGGATATAGAGTTATTATACTTCGAATACTTCCGATGATAAAACTAATGATTTGTTAATGGTTTCAAAATATGTATGAGTATATACAAGATGGATAAATATCCACCCGTTTTCATGAGTCCCACAGTATTGAGCAACTCTTCCAGACCGACCCAAGACACGAATTTACGACAGCAAAGACTTAAGGCGGGTGTAGTATTATACGAATAAACACAAACTAATGGATAATACACAATTCATAATCAAGGAGATATGTACAATGCCTAAGAGAAACGCGATTCACTAAATGTGTATAATGCATAATTCTTATTCCCATTCATTCCATTCATGAAATGATGCATGGTCATTGAGCATTGTCCCAATGGAAACAATTGTGGATTTCGAATTTCTGAGGGTTCGGATGTGCATTTTCAATTTGTGTTCATCTCATAATCCACTAGAAAAATTGAAAATTCAAGGATATCGATTATGAAGTATCGAATACATTGGATACAATGTAGCATGAGAAATTTCTGTACTATACTTATCTGATATTCGATTTCAATCACCCATTGCTTATCTATTTTTGAAATGATTCTTTCAATTTTTTTAACAAAATACCATGTTCTTTCTGGAGAATGTATGTCCGAATTCTCATTTTGGTTACTTTTACCCATATATGCCTAATGACCTATATGTAGTACACAAACAACTTGTCGATTCTTGTCTATGTCACTGTGATTCGAGGAAGCGCCGTGACTTATATCATCAGTAAGCAGTTCATTCTTGAACGAAACGCTTCGAATGCACCCGTTGCTTTACAAATAGGTTCGAAAATATAATTGTGCATCTCAGACATTTTGAAATGTCTGAGTTTGGCGTGCGCTTTGTTAGGTAAGCTAAAACTTCTATTATAATAAGTTTAAAAATATGACTTTTTCATAATGATACGTTATGCTAGGGCTTGAAGTTTATATTCTCTTGAGATTCTCTTTTGATTTTTCTTTATTGTAATGAACTATGATGCATATTTAGACGTCCTATATTTAGGACATTAGGAAAATAAACGACTTTTTTATTATTTGAAATGTTTCAATGTTTTATCAATTTCTATTGTTTATTACAGCGGATTTTCATTACATGAGGCACTCGCTATGATAGAAGATGAAGAAATTGAGGCCGACTCAATAACCTTGCTTCTTGCTTCCACCTGTAAATGCATATGGTGACGTGACCGATGAGGACCCAGGCGATGAATATCAAATGCACATCAATAACTTACCTGCAAGTCAGATGCAAAGCAATGTGGAGATGAATTCCGTGGTTTTGGAAAATGACTGGGATTCTGAAGATGAAATACCACTAGACCAAATTATAAAAAAGAAGAAGAGGAGTCAAAAAAATGAAAGAATCAAAGTAATAGTTTGTTATGTAAGAGATGACTCATCAGTTGATAATTATGTTTTTCCCTTGGATACTACAGATATCTTGCAACCAGACCTGACTTCAGTTGAGGTTTTCTTCAGATTTTTTGATGACGAAATTTTTTTCAAAATAGTGGAAGAAACAAATCGATATTCAAATCAAAAAAACAAAAACATATTTGTTGATGTATCAGAAATCAAACGTTTTTTTGTAATACTGATTCTGAGTGGTTATTCCTGCGTTTCCCGTAGAAGAATGTATTGGGAAAATTCAAGAGATACACACGATGATCTTATCTCTCAAGCAATGTCTCGAGACAAGTTTGAATATATAATGAGTCATATCCATTTTTCAGAAACTTTTGACGAGTCAGATAGATTTGCTAAACTCAGACCACTTTTCAGTCATCTCAATAAAAATTTTTGGAAAATGCAGTTCCCGAAGAGCACCACAGTATCGATGAAGGCATGGATCCTTATAATGGACGACATAACTGCAAGCAATACATTCACGGAAAACCAATCCGTTATGGCTTCAAACTTTGGGTTGGTGCAAATCGTCTTGGATATATAAATTAGTTCAAACCATAACAAGGAGCTGCAATTTATTAAAATGAAACTATTAGGGGTTGGTGCATCGGTTGTACTCAGTCATGCTGATGAACTGAGAAGCAGGTGGGCAGACTTGAGATTTCACTTCTTCTTTGATAACTTCTTCACGTCTCCTGCTTTGTTAGAGAATTTACTGAAGAAGAACATTTACGGTACTGGAACCATTCTTGGAAATCGTATATCGATGTCTGCTTTGAAGGATATAAAAACTATGAGAATAGAAAAACGAGGGATTTTTGACTATGCAAAAGTTGAAAATGAAATCATCATTTTCGTTAAGTGGAATGATAATAATATTGTTACATTTGAATCTACCAAAGGTGAAATTGAACCAGTGAGTTCAGTGAAACAATATTCCCAGACAAAAAAGGAGTTTGTTCATGTACCACAACCCCATCTGATCAAATTGTATAATAAAAGTATGGGAGGAGTTGATCGATCCGATCAAAATATAGCTCAGTATCGTGTGCAAATAAAAGGAAAGAAATGGTATTTTTCACTGATCTCGCATTGTATTGATATGGCAATAACGAATGCATGGCATATTCACGAAGGATCTGGTAAGGTTATGGACCAGTTGGCATTCAGAAGAAGCATAGCCGAACTCTTTTGGAGCAAAATGAAAAAGAATTTCCGTACCAAAGAGCTAAACGTCGTCAGATGACGGAATTGAGGTATGAGCGTTTGGATCATTTAGTCGTTGCTCAGGACAAGCAGACCCGGTGTGCTCAGTGTCATGCTGAAACCACAACCAGATGTAGAAAATGCGATGTTGGAATACATGTGGAATGTTTTGTAATATATCACTCTTCTTAATATCACAGTCTTATATATGCCTATTGTCCTATATAAAGGACACATTCAAAGTAAAAAAACTGCAAACACCAATTTGTAATAAATAACAGTTATGGTCATTGTGCTTTATTTTTCGTGACTTCACATCGAAAAAGTAAGAAAATTTACCGCAATAGCATTTAAGGCATAAATGGGATAATCATACTGACGGAATCTCTGCGATGTTTCCAACAGTTCTCAAATTTGAAGAATATTCATTTGCCGCCTTCTTTGTACGGTGCTTTGCACTGTTTCCTCATCACGAATTATTTCATTTGCCGCCCTCTATGAACGGTGGCTGGTATGTTTCATGAGTCGCAAACTATTACCTGCATGCGCAGGCGAATTTCAAACAGCCTTGATAACATATTGTTTTGATTGGTCAAGAAAGACATTTCCGGGGTACAGGTACGTCACTTCCAGGAAAAAGAAGAAAGGGACTCACCTGTGACCTGCTGAAGGAATCGAATGATGAGCGTTTTGACTTGTTAGAAAGTATTGGTGCCTTGTAACCTGTTCGGAATTCTGAATTATTGTTCGTATTCGTCGCCATGAAATCTGAGAAGATAATTAAACTATTACAGATGGAACTTGGATTCGAAAGCCCTTTGTGGAAGGCTGCGTGTGCATTTCCAGCATATCCAACATGGCTTCCCCATAGAAGTGGCGGATTTAACTTCGTTTTAGTCGAAACACCCTTCATAGAAGGTGAGATTCAAAAGGTTGTACACAAAAAGAACATGTGGGTGTTGTAGTTGTTTTGTTGAGTAAATCGAATTACCTACAACGGTTTTTATTTTTTCCCAGAGTAGTAGGGATAGGCCTATCAGCCTAGTCCTTTTTAGACACCAGTCTAACTCCTTTTTTTTGTTTTTGGAGAGTCTTCATCCGAAGTATGGAATTGGTTTGATTTTCACCAATGCTGGATTAACTCTTGGTTCCATACTTATCCCTTCGATTGGACCAGTTTGATTTCCATTTTTTGTCGCATCTGAGCTGTTCAGCATATGGATTCCTGATAATTCAGTTGGAAATTTGACCAATTCCCACCATTTTCCATATAATCGAACAGAGATGCATGAAACAGGTTTTGTTACATTATTAAATCAATTAGTTGACTGTTGGTGGTTGAGAATATTTTTTCGATAAGGCTGGCGGAACCAAATTTCTTGATTGGAATAGTTTTTGTGAGGAAAAAAGACCTAGTCTGTTTCAGTTCTTGAAGAATTTCTTTTTTGCACTCAACTGATAAATTTATGGATTCTTGGAGAGATGCATTGATGCCAACTCTTCTATAGCTTCTGAAATATTAGGATGACATTTCAATTCTTGGAGTTAAGTAGTAGTACCTTTGTATATAGACTATATAGTAGGATAACCTTATGGAAATTGTATTTGACCGGAGTGGAGACTGTCACTAGATGGCGCAAGTGAAAATGGAGACTCGCCTTTGAACATCATATCCCCGCCACCAATAGAGACGAAAATCGCTTGCCTTGAAGAATTTGACCTGAGTAAGGATTGGGTTTATCGGACAGATCCGCATTAGGGTCGAGGGTCGTTGTTTATGAGTTAGTGGTGGGCATACTCGAATAATTATAATTCACTTGCGTAATGCACAAGCGAAGCAATACATAAAATGTTCACATATTTCGAATTAGGAAAACCCAGTAGGTATGTTTCAGGTCATTTTTGTTTTTGATTTGGCTTTGCTGCCTACAATGTACTACCTACTATGATAATTATTAGAACATCAATTCGTATTGTCTTGATAATCGAATTAGCCCATCACTAATGAGTTTCCTATTCATCTTGTTTATCAGGTAGATTTTTGGGATGGGATATCGGTCGTTGGATGTGCCACAAGACTGGAGATTGACTATAGGTATATAGATAGATGATGTGCTGGAAGTGCATTTTAATCAATATACCTAATCAGACTGAGATGAGAACCTCAAAATAGTGACTTTTGCTATCAACATTTCGATTGCGTAGTGTGAATTTTTTTGGAGACGCTCAACCCCTTTGTATTTTGGATACATCTATAAACGGTAAGTAGTCTACCCATTTCAATGAAAGGCTAGCTTATTTGAAAAAAAGAAGGTTAATTTAGGTGAAATTCTGTTATTCCATCGCCACCAAGTTTCTAAAAAAATATCAGTGCCTACTTTTGTGTATTTAGAGTCGCTTGAAATGAATCAGAGTCAAAACGAGACGGTTTCCCTTTCCGAAATTAAAGCCCTTCAAAGTTCAGAAGGACAAATTCCTCGATATTGATAAAAGTTAGGTTTGGTTAATCTGAAAATCGTGTCAGGAATTATTTCCCGAGTTTTTTATTGACGAACGGTAGAAAGTTATGAAGGAGGTGGAGTGAAGTGTACCGGGCACCAAACGAATATAAACGTGTAAACGTTATTATAGCTGCTACAGGGCGTGACATAAGTAACTTCAATTTCGAAGTGTCATCACTTGTCACATTTTATTATTATAAGAGCTGGTTCAGAAAAAATAAGCATAATTCAGTGAAATTCAATGCACAATCCATTAAAGTTGAATATGTTGTATCCAATGTGTAGTTCTAGTTATTTTGTAGCAACGCAATGGATATTTCATAATTTAAGAAGTTGAGTTCTCAACTGTGCAAAATTTGAAATTAATAATTAATCTGATCAAACAGCGGTTTTGCACAGTAAATATCAAGAATAATGTTGAGGTGTATATATATATATATATATATATATGATGAGTTGTTTTTTCGGGTTTCATTCTTCTAGAAGACAATTATCCTTCAGGGGATCAAAACCACAGAACACGGAATGAAACCCGAAAAAACAACTCATCATACTTCGTCTTCATGCTAACATATATATATATATATATATATATATATATATATATATTTATATAAACCTATTGCGCAAAACATTTTGTTTTTTTTATTGTTGTATGTACATGGCTATACAATTCAACGAAATTCACTTTGACTCAGAGATGCGCAAAAAAAGAACAGAAACGATGCTATGAGTGAGTGCAAGTCTGGTGACTTTTTTTTCAAGATTTTTTTACTCCTTCGCTTGAAAGCCAAAATACACAACATTCAAAATTACAACCCCCTAAAAACATTAACCACCTTAACGTTCGCTATACAGTGCATTTCTTCAAAGTTTTTCCTCCCCCTCCCCCGCCTTAATATTTTGAACGGGTCAACTCAGAGAAATAATGAGAATCGACACGTCAAGATGACGACTGGGCGCCATATCGAAAAAAAAATGGGAAGGTGAGTCTTGTGATACATCATTTTGAAGTTCCTGACGTTTACTTTACAACCCTAGAATATGAAGTCAATATCTTCAACTACTACAAAATGGCGGAACATTTAATAATTACCTGAAAACAAACACATTAATATCGATATTACTAGAAATATTCGTCTCTGTCATATGGCAATCTCAAAAATAATAGTTTACAGTTTATTTTTCGTTCAAAAAAAAATTCCAGTACAACGAACATCATTGTTCAGTTTCAATATTCTCATTCTGTTCCTGATTTTATAAGTAAATAGTTATCGCGTGAACTATTTCCAAAATAGTCAATTGAACAAAGTTCAACAAAGGAATTGTATTTGAATATGCTGGCAACTACTGTTGATCCTCTAATCACCGAAATCGTCGAATTGAATCCTAATGAAATCGATAGGGATATTATTATTCCAACAAGATGGAGCACCAACACATAACTCCAGATAAGTAAACTATTTGAATAATACTTTCAATGGTCGTTGGATTGGCCATCGAGGTACTAGGGAATGGCCAGCCCGCTTGCCAGATTTGAGACCCTTACACTTTTTTTTGAGGGGCTCATTGAAGCAGAAGGTGTTCGAAACTGAACCTGCTTCAATATTGAATAAACGGCAGAGAATAATAAATATTTGTAGAAATATTGACGTTGCTTTGTTCTAAAATGTTCAACGTGAAATATCGGATAGGCTGCGTTCTCATCTCCTAGACGTTTGAGGAAACCATATCGAGCATCTTCTGAACTGAACTCAGCTGTTTTCCTCAACTTATGAATTCAAACGTCGATGTGTGCAGGCAATTATTAAATGTTCCGTCATTTTGTAGTAGGTAAGGATATTGACTTCATATTCTAGGGTTGTGAAGTATTCGCCAGGAGCTTCAAAATGATGTATCACAAGAACACTCTTTTCATTTAATTTTTTTTTACTCCAGATGGTGCCCAGTCGCCATCTTGAAATTTTCATGTGTCAATTATACTCCAAAATATAGTATTCATGCATCAATTTCATTATTTCAAGTTTCAATTATTTCAGTTGACCCGTTCGAGGAATAAAAGGGGGGGCTTCAAAGAAATGCACTACTGTATTTCCCGAAGAATGAACTCGGCAAGAAATTTCTTGCATCACACCAATAAAGTAACTCCCATAACTTGCTGGAAAGACTGTGCTTTGATTTAGGCGACTTCTGAAATTCAACAGTAACTTCCATCAGTTCTATCACTGATGCCTCTATCTCTGTTTCTGGTTCGTCACAAACAGAGCGAGAGGCATAAGTAATGGAACTGATGGAAGTTATTGTTGAATTTCAGAAAACGCCTTTTATGCACGAAGGTTAGCACACTTTCACTACGTTTCACTTCCGAACCTCGTCATATCAATAATAATGGCATCTCAACACTACAAAATATATCAAATAATTATCCGAAGATATTAAAGTACTTTCAACGTGTTTTGACGTGTTTGGGATTATTAAACTGACAATTTAGACATTTCAATAGGAATCTGGCAGCATTCACCAGACTAAACAGCTACGGAACTGTTACGAATTTTTTTGCTGATACAACTGCTACCGATACGTAGCGTAAACGTTATTTGCTCTTTCTGCTGAATGCGCCCATTGAATAGCGTTTCACCACAAACAAACTTAGTTCTTCATAAACGAGGTTTTATAACTTCAATTCTCTCAGGTATATCCCTACAATAGACATGAACATTTGCCAGCAATTAATCTCTCGACATATCAAAAAAATAATTTATGGTTCGAAATTAATGCTTGGATTCCATATTTCACCTACTCACATCAAATTATGTGAGTCCAGGCCTGCTTCAACTTGGCAATTTCAACTGTACTCTCTAGGGCGCGCATCTGTACGGTCAGTTTATTTGAGAATTATTCCGTTTTTTGTCTAGATAGCGCTCGACTTTGTGTCAAATGGTGAATGCACGTGCATTATCCTACTATATAGTCTTTATACAAAGGTAGTACTGTTAGGTATTGAATATTTATCAGCTTTGGACTGAGTTTCTATCAACATTTTTTTATAGTGGAAATATTTGAGAATTGTTCAAAATGGAGGATTCTTTCCGAGCGAAGCATTTCCTTGTTACAGACTTAAATTATGAGTTGAGAATTCGTGGTATAACTTCAGATGGCAATACTGATGACGAGCGAAAGATTCTTGGTAGGAGTTTAGCGGAAGAACTTCAACAGAGTTTTGATGTGAATACTTTAGCAAATAGTAATTATGATTCCGATACAGAAAATACTGAAATCAATAGTTCTTTAAATTCAATCGAAACTTCGATTAATGAATTTGAGGGTACTTCCTCAGACTCTACATTGAAGAGAGCTGTTTCACTGTTAGTTTATGTTGCTTTCAGAGTTCAGAGAGTAAAGTTAGATGAAACTGCCTCTAATAATGACCAAATTTTTACATTCAAAAATGAAAGATATGCTACTACTTTGAAACTTGAAGCTGATCTTTATGGACGTGTCCAATCCCAAGATCAAGAACCTGTTCATAATTCTACTGTAAATATAACCCATGCACTGGGAAACGTCCCACTTTCACCCCCGGCCCCATCCAAATCCATTTCAGTTTATGAATTAAGTGTAAATCGCACACTTATCATTCTTTTTGAGAGTCGAAGAACTGGCAAAGGCTCGCCATGTTAGTAAAATTAATTTATTTGATTCAACTACCGACCTATTTTCAGGAAAAGCAATATTTTGGCCTAACTTACCTAAAGGTCACATCTTACCCATTGGGATAGCTTAGTCGATAAACTAAAAAAAAATTTTTTGACTAGTGATTTTGATGATAATATTTGGGAACAAGTGAGAAATATAAAACAGGGTAGGACTGAACCAGTTATTTTGTATATAGCTTGTTTAGAAATGTTGTTTAGTAGGCTTAGTATACCCCCTGCTGAATCTACTGAAGTAAAGTATATCAAGTTGGGTTCACAAGCAGAATATCGTTAACGAATTGCCTTAAGTGATATACCAGACGTTTCTAATTTGGAGTTCTTCATGTGAAAAATTAGACGAAGCTGATGTTTTGAGCCTTGCTTCAACATCTCGTTCTGTGTCTTTGTTATTAGATTCAGAGCTTGCATATGTTTCTGATACCCGTTCAGCTCAGCATGAACCTAGAAGATTCCAAAAATATAAAGGAAAGGCTGTATTTAATGTGAATGATATTCCGACTCCTAGTACTTCAACTGAACTGTCCAGTGGGAACTATTCAGATTTCAAATCTCTCACATGTTGGAAATGCAGGTTGCCTAACCATACTCATGAAAATTGCAAATCAAATTTAAAGAATACATTTTATTATAAATGCGGTACTCCTGATCTGGTCTTGAAAGATTGTCCCAAATGTAAGGAAAACCAAGGTGGTAGTTCGGTGTTTTAGCCCACATTTCTACAAAATTTCGAAAGGGCTCCAAATATTGTGAGAACAACTTTTGAATTTTCTGTTCAAAATGATTGGGAAAAGTGGGAAGTAACAGTTAGAGATTTTTATAAACGTACTACTTGAGTAGTTGCTCCTATTTTGGTCCAGAAGCAAGGTGAAAATAGGCCTCATATTTCTTTAGAGTTGTTAGATACTAATATAGTAGGTTTACTTGACAGTGGTGCAAACGTTTCTGTTATTGGAAGTAGAGCTTCGAAAATTGTGAGCACACTGAATATTTGGATCAACCCTTCAATCGTTAGAAGTGTTTCTACAGTGGATGGCACAGAAAGAGAAATATCTGGTGTTGTCGACTTGCCTCTCGAAATTAATAATTGTATTCAGGTGATATCTGCTTTAGTAGTCCCATCACTTCCCCACTCTTTCAGTTTTGGTAGTGATTTCTCTAAAAAGTTTCACGTCTGATTGGACTTTGAAAATAATTCTTGGGATATATTTTAACATTCTGAATGTAAATTGGATACAGTTAGTGAATTATAAAGATTTTTCACATGCCCTATTTTGTGTTGATGAGTTGAATATTGAACAAAAGCAACAGATGGAAGATCTTATTCTTTCATTTCAGGAAGTGGATAGTATTGAGGGACTAGGTAGAACAGATGAATTATATTATCAATAGATACAGGTAATGCACCTCCTTTTGAGGAAAGACAATACTTGATGTCACCATACATGATGAGAATTCTTAATAGGGAGTTGGATGAGATGCTGAGACTTGATGTGGTTGAAGAGTCACATAGTCCTTGGAACAGTCCAGTACCCCTTGTTAAGAAATCCTCGGGCGAGTATCGTTTTTGCTTTGATGGTAGAAGGTTAAATGAAATTACCAAGCATGACAGCTACCCTCTTCCTAGAATTGACAGAATTCTGAACTTTTTGAGAGATGCAAAATTCATCTCCAGCATAGATATCCGGAAATCTTTCTAGCAAGTTCCCCTTGATGAATCTTCTGAAGAGAAGACAACTTTTAGTGTACCAGGGGCCTGATTCTCAAACGTCGACATTCAATGTCACATGCGACAAAATCAGTGCGTCGCTTTGATTATTCTTGCATTGAAAAGAGATGGGGATATTTTGTCGCATGCGACAGAAAATAATAGACATTTGAGAATCAGGCCCCAGGCCAAGGTCTTTCTCATTTCAAGGTCATCCCTTTTGGTTTATGTAACTCAGCTCGAACGCAACAAGATTATGTGATAGATTATTCGGACCTGAATATGAACCAAATATTTTTACATAACTTGATGATATTATTATGGTGTCTTCCACACAAACACTCAGTGTATAAAAACATTCGCTTGATAAAGATACAGTGTATCGAAACATGTCGCGAAGACAATAAATTTTGTGGAAATTTAATCTTGTCTACCTTATAGCGTAATAACTATGGATTTCCATCAAGTAAAGGCCACCTCAATCCAAAACTCTCGACTGCTTTGAAGACACTTGGAAAAACTATCACCATCAACTATTATGATAACAAAAATTCTTAGAAAACGGTATTGCACTCAGAAAGAAACGTAACTCAAAATTGGTTTTTCATGGACTTCTTGAATCGTCAACGAAACTTGTGCGAATATATCTTCTCTCCCATTTTTTTTCAAATAAATGTCAAAGATAAAACAACAGCAGAAAATAAGTGTATGCTTACTCCATCTATGTTTCGTGAGACAAATTGATGAAATGCAGTGTAGTAGGCGATTCGAAATGAACAAGTGGCTTGCGCATCCATTACCCCCCACCCTGAAACATAGTTTCTGAATGAGCGCAAAACTTAAAAAATATGAACAAAGGGATTATACCTAATTATTTATATAGACGAACACAAACAAATATGTACAAATCGAATATAATTACTGCGTTGGAAGTGGACAAACTTTGCCTACAGGACGGCGGTATGTACCAGAGCAAGTTCTAACAGTAACTACTCTGACTTCACCATCATTTCCTGGATGAACTTCTTCTATGGCTCCAAGTGGCTAACGCAAAGGAAGTACATTATCTTCCATAATTACTACTACAGTACCTCTTTCAATGGGTTTCGTCGCTTTAGTCCACTTGGACCGAGACTGGAGCGTGTGGAGATATTCGGTGCGCCACCGTTCCCAAAAATCCTGAACAATGCGATCAATCATTTGGTAACGCGTGAGATGTTTCATTGGGACATTCTGCACATTTTGTGCTGGAAATCGATCCAATGATGTGCCTAAAGTGAGAAAATGTGCGGGTGTCAAAGGGGTGAGTGGGAGAGGATCATTATTCATTAGGCACAGCGGTCTACTATTCATTATAGCCTCGATTTGTACCACAACAGTGTTGAGTTCTTCGTACGTGAGCACTTGCTCACCAATGAATCTTCGAAGATGACCTTTAAGACTGTGACATGCCTTTCTTTCAAATGTATCTAAAGCTATTTTCTTTCACTAAGAATAGGTGCATAGTAAGCACTCGCAAAAAAATGAGAACCACAGGGTTATGCACGGCTATCAGTCGTGAGTTTGGGGTGGGTAGTTGGTCAAATTCAATTTAGGGTGCCACCAGCTCTAATGCAGCTCGAATTGGCAAACTCCCAGGTCTTTTGGGACCTACTCAGTAACCAAAAAAAAAGAAAATAACTACTACGGTAAAAATCGTGATATTATTCGTCTTTTAACTAAAATGATAATCAGGCAATTCAATTGAAACAGGCTTAATGAGGAATAGAGCAATTTGAACTTCATTTATTTGAAACAAGAGTTCCAGATGGGGATACGGGTATATTATCAATGCTAGAAACAATAATACTGATAGTTCAATCGCACAGCCTATCTATTGGCAAAAAATTCAAATAATTGCAGAATGCTGCTCAATATGTTGAGTATAAGAGTTTGGTACCGAACATGCGCATGTGGGGTTCACAGAACAAATACATACATATTTTTATAAATATATCATATTCGAATATATCACCTATGAGCCAGGTAAATAGTGTGTGACATTTATTCCCAATTTGAATTTGAACTGCGAAGTTTCTCCGCTCTCCTCTTAACGACTCTGGTTCATGAATCAAGTAAAAAAAGGCTCTATATTCTACTCACTTGGCAAAAGACGGATATATAAGTTTATAAAAAAAATATTTTATATCTCTTTCAAACGAGCTAATCAATAAGAGACATAAAACAAAATCCCAAATGAAATCCTAATCTAAGGCTTATCTGTTCAGTTGGCATCTGTTCTGGAATCAAATATAACTGTATGGCCTCTCTGGTTATCCACGGCAAAAAGCACCAGCATGAGCAGGTCCTCCAAAAAGAAAAATCACACCAGATCCTTATGTGAAATTTGATACAGCTCACACAAAAGTTGTCACGGTGAGAACGTAGTATTTTAGCTCTACTAAATCATAAAACCCTGGAAGTCGAAAAGTGTATTAGAAAAAAAAAAGAAAAGAGAATAAGAATTGAAGTGAGACTTCTTCTACTCTGTGAAAGAATTACATACCTCAGGAAGAGGGTCCTTTTCAAAATCAAAAATGGCTGAGTTTCGTTCAAAACACAAAATGAAATCTTGGTTCTTTTCAATGGTCCGAAACAAATCCTTCAATGAAGATACTGATCTCCTTATCACTTCAAATAGATCAAAACACTACGTGAATAGAGCTCAGAATGCATTTAGTTGAACACAATCAATCCCAAAAATGGCTGAAATAATATTTCAGATAAAAGTGTCAACTACTCGGACTGCCGAAGAAAAGATTCAAAACCAAATATTTCTCCTAATCAATCACCTTCGATACCAACGAATGAAAAATGCGTGCCATCTATTCCTGCTATACGATACCAGGTTTTTTGTGTAGTTTGCAGAAACGCAGAGATAGCGAACTGACAATACAACGGCTGAGTTTGTATAATTCCAGGTAGGCCAAAAGTTGATATGAATGAGGATTTCGTCCGGAAATCTGACGGATGGATTATTGTTGTAACAATGAAATAGATTGTTACAAATTCCACCCTCACCTCTGAAATTTCCTTAAGAAATTTCACAATTATATTCCTACAATTTCAATTCTATGAATCATTCAGGTGCAACAGAGAAGAGAAAGAAAAAAAAAAGAAAAACAGAACACAACTCAATAGACTGAATAATTGACATTTCGATTAGCCATAACAAATTTCGTTATTCCAAGACTTCCTTTAAATCTTTGGCGTGCCAACTTCCTCTGAAGCTGCCATCACTATCCTTCAACTCGTATATCCAAGGAGATATTTTCTTCGAAATAATAAAGGGAACAACGTATTTTGGTGCCAACTTTGAGGAAAAATAGTTTGCGGCATTAGATAAGACAGGATTCTTACGATACACCCTGTCGCCTATTTCATATTTAACATCCCTATGACGGAGGTCATAATATCGTTTATTTCTCGCAGCAGCCCAATTCAGTCTCGTTTTAATGTCCTCATACAAATTTCGAAAAGATTCAGTTCTATCCCGATGCAAGGCAGATTTATCAATTTTATAATTTTTATGTTCCCCACCCTTTGCCGGATTAATATTTATCGGAAACTCTCTACCAAAAACTATGAAGTAAGGAGTGGGCGAGATGCAAAGTGGACTGTATGAATTTTGCAATTTCAGAAACAAGAGATCGTACCCTTACCTTGGTTACGGCTGCTCTTGCTCTGCAGACTGGTAGTTCTCCTTTCCAGAATGTGAACACTTCGTTCGTTTCTTCTTGGATATGCCAAATTCCACCCACAATACCATTGTATCCAAAGTTTATTTCGTAACTGATATGAACACGGTTCACAGCGCGAATTATATAGAGAGAAATATGCGGTACACAGCAAAACATCAAAATTTCATTTATATAGCGTTCAAGGTAGTCGGTACTGCCCTTTCGAGAGAGTTTTCTGAACTGCTTTTTTGCGAGAGAGAACTCGCTGTCTCTTTTCCTCATAGACAGCTGGGTTTTTCAAGGGTATCAGAAACCTTGTTTCTGTTTTGATATACGAGGTATTTGAAAATGTCAGAGCAATTTTTCTTGCATTATGGTGATAATGATGAGTGATTTAAGAGTGAAATAATTACACCGTTACTGTGCATCAGTCCTGAACATACCGCCCACCTAAAATGAACATTTTAATATTATTCAAGCTAAACTATTTTTCTGAATTATAGACAACACAAACAGAAATATTGAATAGATTTAATCTTGATTGGGTAGTAGACATACTTTGGAGACTGGTCTCCTCATAGTGCCCCTACTTGTTTTAACCGAAATTACGCGAACAATGCCATCATGACCTTTGTGACCACTCTTCCCAAAGACCACTTGAGTGGTGGTAATGAATCGTCTTTCAATAAGACCATTGCACCTATTTCGATATTTTTTCCAGCGACCGTCCATTTGGATCGTTGCATAAGAGTGTATAGATAATCCAGATGCCATTTATCCCAGAAATTTTGATGCATCTGCTGTAGTAGCTGCCACCTAGAGAGTCTCCCCATTTTGATATTTCCCAAATCTGGGTCAGGTGAAGTGTTGAGAGGCTCCAGGGTTAAAAAATGACCAGGAGTAAGGACTTGGAGATCATTTGGGTCGGAGCTTACAGGAGATAATGGCCTAGAGTTCAAAACCGCATCGATTTGAACGAGGACTGTATTAAATTCTTCGAAGGTCAGCACTTGACCTCCGACTACCCTGAATAAGTGCGACTTGATGGATTTAATCCCTGCTACCCAAAGCCCACCGAAATTTGGCGCATATGCAGGGTTGAAGTGCCATGTAATCTGTTCCTCTTGAGCAGCTACTTTCATAATATCAGCAAGATATTTTGAGGCACCAACAAAGTTGCTTCTACAATCACTGAATACGTGACTGCACCTTCCACGTCTAGAAATAAAACGACGAAGGGCAGCAAGGAATGCTTCAGAGGTTAGATCCGATACTAATTCAATGTGTATAGCTTTTGTGGCCATACACACGAAGATACAAACATAAGATTTCAGAGTTTTTGCACCACGAGATTTACTCATAGTTATATTGATGGGACCAGCCATATCCACACCAACATGAGAGAATGGTTTGAGCTTTGATACTCTAGCCACCGGAAGATCGCCCATTGAAGGTTAAGAGCTGGTAGGATTAGTTCTGAAGCATCTGTGGCAATTGGTGATAACTTTTCGAATAGTTCGTTTTGGAGATACGAGCCAATAGCGCTGGAGGAGTAAATTGTGCAGAGTTTGAATACCTGGATGTAAGTAGCGCCTGTGAGTATATTCAATTATGAGTGTTGTCAAACGATGAGAATTGGGCAGAAGAGCGGGGTATTTTTGTTCAAATGGTAGAGATGATCGACTTAGACGTCCGCCCACCCTGAGAAGTCCCTGGGAGCATAAAAAAGGGTTGAGTTTCCTGAAGCTTTTAGGTAAAACCTTTTTTTGCTTCAGAAGGCTAATTCCTTTCGAAAATGCACTTGCTTGAGAGTGTTTGATCAGAACTATACGTTGGATTTTGAGTAATGATGAATATCTTTCGATCAATGCTTCCAAGGACGACTCAATGACAGTGGTAGTAAGAGCAACCCGTCTCATTTCTTCCTCAGTTTCATACGGAGATATTTCAAAATGAGACCAATCAATAGAGGATTTCTTGAGCCAATGCGGACCTGCCTACCAAAGGCTGTTATTTATTAATTCCGAGGGCATCAAGCCTCGTGATGCTGGATCAGCAGGGTTGTCTTCGGACATGACATGATGCCATGAAGACGGTGGAATTTTTTCTTGGACTTTAGTCACCCTGTTGGAAACAAAAGTGGCCCATTTATGGGGTGAGCTATGTATCCAGGATAAAACAATAGTAGAATCCGTCCACGCAAAAATCTGATATATAGCAAGGTCGGAACAGAGAATATCATGTACAAATCTGAGGGATTTAGCGAGAAGTGAGGCTCCGCACAGTTCGAGCTTTGGAATTGATATTTTTTTCAATGGAGCTACTCTGGATTTCGCATAGACGAGATGAATGGGTATATCCCCATTTGAACTATTTATCTTCCGAACATAGACTACACTTGCGTAGCCCTTTTCTGAAGAATCACAAAACCCATGTATCTCAATCATGCATGGTCCACTGTGACCAACGAACCTAGGAATACGAATGTTGGATAGCGAAGGTAGTTCCTGCTTCACTCGACACCAAATCTGTTGAATTTCCTTGGGCGGCTGTTCATCCCAATCCAGACCGATACTCCAAAGGTGCTGGATAATTACCTTGATATATAGAGTGAAGGGTGTCAAATAACCTAAGGGGTCGAACACACGAGCCAATTCTGAGAGTATAACTCTTTTTGTGCACAAATCACTGATTGTTTTTACTTGGAAGCAGAACGCATCAACCGAAGGGTTCCATTGCAATCCAAGTATTTTGATAGTCAATTCGCTATCAAAATCAAGAGAGAGGGGATTATATTCAAGGGTATCCAAGGGCAGATGGTCCAGCAGAGCGAGATTGTTACTGGACCACTTACGGAGTTCAAATCCTCCTTTTGCGAGGATTAGTATAAGTTGACGCTGACATTCGAGAGCTTCAGATAAAGAAGCTGCACCCGAAACGATGTCATCCATGTACACATCGTTGCACAATATTTTAGCAGCAGATGGAAATTGAGATTGGTATTCTTCTGCTAATTGTAAGAGTGTCTGAATTGCAAGAACTGGTGAACAATTTACACCATAGGTGACAGTTTTCAATCTGAAATCCTGGACGGGTTCAGAGGTAGAAAATCTCAACAGTATTCTTTGGAAATCTACGTCTCGTTCATCCACCTTTATTTGACGATACATTTGTTTGACATCTGTCGTGAAGACGATAGGATGAGTTCGAAATTTGATTGAAATAGATACAATATCACTTTGTAATTTTGGTCCCGCGAATAAAGTATCATTCAGTGAGAGATTATTCGAATCTTCAGCCGATGCATCAAATACAATCTTGAGCTTCGTTGTACTACTATCTGGTTTGAGCACACATAAGTGAGGAATGTAATAAGACGTAGCAAGCAGCTCTTTGAGAGGCACAGCCTCCATATGGTCTAAAACTAAATAATCTCGCATGAAATCGGTATACTGATCACGCATGAGAGGGATTTTAGATAATCGACGCTCCATAGCAAAGAATCTGCGAAGAGCAACGTCCCGAGATCCTCCAAATATCGGCTTTGAATTACGAAAAGGAAGAGAAACCTTGAAACGTCCTGATGATGTGCGAGAAAAAGTGCTCTTGAAGTGATCTATTACCAAACTATCCTCATCAGAGATGAAAAAAGTTACTGGCACCTCTTCAAGTTCCCAGAACTTCTTGACAACAGTTTCGAGTGCGATATCTGTAGAGGTAAGAAAGGTTTGAGTGAGAGCAGGTGGGAGAAGTGAATAATCAACTTGGCCCAATATAACCCAACCGAAAGTACTGTTTTCGCATTAGATCCGCAAATGGTTCTACCTTTCAAAATGTGTCCGAATATTTCGGCACCAAGTAGCATATCTACTGGACTAGAAATATTGAAGTCGGGATCCGCCAACTTCAAGTTTGAAAAAGTCGTGAATTTGTCGTGGGGAATATCAACATTGGGCATACTTCTGCAAAGTTTGGGCAAGAGTACGCACTCTAAAACAAATTGTGGCTCAATGATATTGTGAGGTCTGATAGTGCAAGTCACTATTTTTGAGGCTCGTGAAGTAGCCTGACCTATCCCACTGACCAAAACCATCGCATCATTCGGTTTGAGTCCCAATTTATTTGCACATTCATATGAGATCAAGTGTGATTGGCTGGCACTATCTAGAATAGCCCGTACTTTTTGAAAGTTTCCATAGCGATCTTTCACCTCAATAAGTGCTGTAGAGAGTAAAACTGTGCTATTTGAGTTAGCAAACAAATAAGTGGAAGTTTGATTTTGTTGTGAAACATCATTCGCTAACGACTGAGATGGAGAAATGAGTTCAATATTATTTTGTGTTGGGACGGAATCAGTTGGTACATTTTTCTTCTCAAAATGTAACAAACTATGATGTTTTCCAGAGCATAACTTACATCGGCTACTGGATGAACATTGTGATGAATGATGTCTAGAACCTAGACAATTTATACACCATTCATGAGATTTCGACAGAGTGAATCGTTGATTAGGAGATTTAGAAATGAAAACTGGGCAGTTATAAATCATGTGTTCAAGGCTACATAGTTGGCAAGTGAGCTTTTTATTCTGCGAATCAACTGAATATGAAGAGACTTTTTGTTTAGAATTATAGTGCTGAGAACCACTACTCTTATTTTTTGCCAATTTTTCTTGGGGAATGATAATCAGATTCACCAACCGTATCGACCGCTAAGCATTGTTGACTAAGATAGTAAACCAACTCCTGAAACTGATTATCATCTGTTAATTTTGGTCCATATTCTCGTTCAAATCGCATGGCTGTATCTGTGTCAAAGCGATCTATTAACATAGTGAATAATATGAAATCCCATTTTTTCACAGGATAGGAGAGATTTTCCAACACTGCAACATTTTCACTAAAAGTATCTAACAAATTATGGAGAGCAAGGTTATCAGCACAATCAATTTTTTTTGTTTGCTCAATAGCATGCCAATGAGAGCTAGCAATCCAACGTTTATTATCATAGCGTTTTAATAAAGAATTGTAAGCCACTATGTAGTTTTGAGCAGTCGAAGGAATCACTTTAACTAAATTAAACGCACCACCCCTCAACGACAGTAACAAATAATTGAATTTCAAGACATTGGAAAGTGAATCATTATTGTGTATCAAGCTATCGAAAAGATCTTTGAAGGTTTGCCAATTTCTTGCAGTGCCATCAAATTTAGGAATTTCTATTTGAGGAAGTTTAACATTTTGTTGCTTCATAACAGCACCAGTGGTATCTAAGCCAAAAGAGATATTTTCATTATCATCAAACAACTGACTGAAAATGGCCTGACAGTGAAAGAAATCATTTTGAAAGTCGACGAATATCGCATTTTGAGCATCTAAATCACCACCATCCTGTGTAGATACCACAGAAATAATGGAATAGTGAAGCTGCTCAGAAGCTGCTAAAATACTATCCATCTGTCTAGCCCGACATTTAAAATTAGCATGATATGATTTATCTGTGAGAGAACAATCCGCGATCTTCTTCAATTCACTCAGTTTAATTTTTTCAGTCTCCCTCTGTGCTAGGAGTTGCTCCAATTTCTTACTTTCCGACATTTCAGAGAAGAAAAAATATATTCTATATCAAGTGTACACCACCGACAGAAAATAAATTGGAGATAGACGTTCACGGTAAAAACATCCACAATCCTGTACGATCGCTGGAGTTCAATTTATATTTAAAATGAGTATAATATGATTTCTAAATAGGCAGAAACAATATCCTACCTACAAACAACTTAGGTAGAGGAGAGAGGTCACCAGTTCGACGTGAATTAACAATTTGCGATTTTCAAACTACTTATGCGAGAGTGAAACTATTATAATTTTGAGTTCAAATAAATTTACTAAATTTTGAAAATGCTCAGTGATGCGAGAGGCGATACGATTTGAACTGGACTGACTGAGAGTGTGGGCGTGACCTGACCGTGAAGGTTGCGCGTTCGGTTTCAACCGACGATTGTTGAGAAGCTAAGGAAGCGACGCAAAAAAACGAACATGAATTCACAATAATCCAAGAAAAACTGCGAAAAAAAGATATCCGGAGAAAGAAGGATCAAATCATGGGCGAGATGCAAAGTGGACTGTATGAATTTTGCAATTTCAGAAACAAGAGATCGTACCCTTACCTTGGTTACGGCTGCTCTTGGTCTGCAGACTGGTAGTTCTCCTTTCCAGAATGTGAACACTTCGTTCGTTTCTTCTTGGAAATGCCAAATATGAACACGGTTCACAGCGCGAATTATATAAAGAGAAATATGCGGTACACAGCAAAACATCAAAGTTTCATTTATATAGCGTTCAAGGTAGTCGGTACTGCCCTTTCGAGAGAGTTTTCTGAACTGCTTTTTTGCGAGAGAGAACTCGCTGTCTCTTTCCCTCATAGACAGCTGGCTTTTTCAAGGTTATTAGAAACCTTGTTTCTGTTTTGATATACGAGGTATTTGAAAATGTCAGAGCAATTGTTCTTGCATTATGGTGATAATGATAAGTGATTTAAGAATAAAATAATTACACCGTTACTGTGCATCAGTCCTGAACAAGGAGTGTATCCCGTACTCTCGTGAACTTGTGAACGGATAGCGCATGCAATTTTGGACAAATTTCTGTCCCACTCCCGATGGTTATCGGTTATGTAACATCGTAGCATAGTTTCTAACGTCTTATTTACCCTCTCCGTCGGATTAGCCTGTGGGTGATAGTTTGCGGTAAAAATTTGATTCACGCCATAGGAACAAAGCAGTTTAGTGAACTCTCTACTTCGAAGCTGACTTCCATTATCGCAAATCAAAGACTGAGGCTGACCGAAAATCAAAAACAAATGTTCCTCTACGGCAGTACAAAGTAGCTTAGACGTAGCGTTACGTAAGGGGATCACTAGAGAAAATTTGCTGAAACTGTTAGTAATAACTAATATAAACCTGAAGCCGCGTGTTGATCTAGGGAGGGGTCTGATTAAATCGCATGAAACCAACTGAGAAGGCTTATCCACCACCCTGTGGGGAGCTAATAAACCTGCAGGTTTCCGCTGTTCGGGCTTGTTTTCACGACAAACCTTACATTTTTTTACTTATGAAAAAAAATATCCGCCTTCATTTTGGGCCAATAGAAATGTTGGGATACCCTTTTGAAAGTTTTAAGAATTCCGGGGTGTCCGGAACAGGGATCATCATGGCACTTCAATAAGATTCCAGGGCGCTTTTCCTTAGGAAGAACAAGTTTCCAATCATCAGGGTATTCAAGACCGGGAATTTCCTTGAACTCGACGTACTTATAGAGTTTTGAACCAGACACACGCCAAGCAGGAAAATGTGAAGGATTATTTTTCACGTTCTCAATCATTTTGGAGTACCATCGATCCTTATGACTATCGATATCGACATTGCCATCAACGTTGACCGCATCGGCAACTGGGACGGATCGAGAAAGCATATCGGGTACAACGTTCTCTTCGCCTTTACGATGGATCAGGTCGAACGAATATTGCTGAAGTTTGAGGCTCAGTGACCAATGATCTGTTATCACTGTAAAGTGCGTTCCTTCCACGTAGGGACGAAGCTTCTCAATGCTCCAAAGCACAGCGAGGCATTCGCGCTCGGTGGTAGAGTACTTCCTCTCCTGTTTGGTAAGTGATCGGGACAGATAACACACAACACGTTCACCATCCTCAGGATGATTCTGGGTTGAAATCGCCCCTATGCCATATGCACTGGAGTTAGTTTGGATAACAAATGGCACTTAAAAGTTAGGACAAGAAAGCACAGGTGCAGAGATGAGATGCTCTTTAATCTGGCGAAATGCTTCTTCTTGGCGTTGGGTCCAAGTGAACTTAGAATTTTTCTTCAGGAGTTCGGTTAAAGGTTGAGTCGAACAAGAAAAATTTGATATAAACCTCCCATACCAACTTGCAGTACCTATGAGACTGCGGACCTCCGATATTTCACTAGGAGTAGGGATTTGAAGGATTGCCTCCACCTTCTTGTGATCGACATGGAGACCGCTTTCATCGACTACATAGCCCGAAAAGCTTAACTCTTTGCGACAAAATTTACACTTTTCTCTACTGTGGGTCAAACCAGCAGCAATTAAACGGTCGAAGACTTGTGAAAGGATTTCTATATGTTTTTCAAATGTCTGAGTTGTGATGATTATGTCATCCAGATATTTGAAACAAAATGGTTCTAAGTCTACTCCTAAGACTCTGTCGATAAGCCTCTGAAAAGTCGCCGGAGCCGTACTAAGCCCAAAGGGAAGCCTTTTGAATTGGTATAATCCCCTGCCAGGTACAGAAAAAGCTGTAATAGGTCGAGACTCTTTCTCTACTGGTATCTGCCAGTACGCAGATTTGATGTCGAGACTGGATAAATATTTTGCATCTCGCAACTTATCCAATATACTGGACATATAAGGGAGCGGATAAGCATCATGTTTTGTAACACGGTTCACCTTACGGTAATCTACACAGAAACGCCAAGAATTATCCTTTTTCTTTACCATAACAATGGGACTACTCCATGGGCTCGAGGAAGGCTCCATAACATCCTTCTCCAGCATATCTCGCAATTCCACGTCAATATGTTTCATCAAGGCTGGTGAAACGGGGTAGAACCGTTGCTTGATGGGTTCAACATCATTCTCTTAGAACAATGTTTTTACAATCTTGAAGAGTTTGAAAGATATATTTCAAATGATTTTTTATAACATTTTTTTTTTCTTGACTTTGATGTCAGGATAAATACGACATTGTGAATAACAATGGTATTTTGTAATTGTGAATATTATGTTTTTTTTCTGTACTTTGTGTATACTTATATGTATGTACTTTTATGACACGTCTTATCTATTGTAAGCAATGGCAACAAGACAATAAAGAATTGAATTGAATTGAATTCAAAGTAAGTATTCGATGCTCCACCAGGTTTGTGCAACCCAAACCATCACCCATCCGGTTGAAGCAGCTATTTAGCAGTTCATCCAAAATGTTAGTTTCACTCTCCGACAATAAATCAAGAGAATGCAGTGCCTCGATTGCACCAACTTCTGCTAGATCGCCTTCAGCAAACTTCCACTCTTTGGACCGTAGATCTGGCACTATACCCATGCGTAACCAAAAATCAACCCCTAATATGAGAGTATGACTAAGATCTGGCACAACCAAAATGTCAATAATTTTTTCAGTGTTTTTCAACTTAACAGGAACACGTAAAATACCTAAACAATTACATTCATCACCATTTGCTACGGTGACACAAGATAAATCAGTCTTGTCCAAATTAACCAAGCCTATGCTTTTAAGTATTTCCCACCTTTTATTTCCGAGAATTGTGCGAATAGCACCGGAATCTAATAAGCCCAATAATTCTTTACCAAAAATTGAAACTGTTACATAAGGTCTTTCGTCCCCATGTAGGTACATGAGAAAACACAAAATCTAAAATGCATGTGATTGACTTGTGATCACCTGATTTGGAACCATGGGACGAAAGTAAGTTATTTACTGACGTCCCATCGGCCCGTTTCCCTGGTTACTGCATTTGGGACAAGAGTTCTTTGTGACACCAGGAAAACCACAAGAAAAGCAGTATTTCTTTTTAACCTCTCTACATCTTGTAGGTAAATGGGTTTCACTACCGCAATTCCAGCATTTTCGATTAGAACTTCTTCCTCGAGAACTACTCGAGAAGTGACTATTAGCATTTACTTCACTCACAACTCGAATGTCATTAGAATTCACAGGAGAGTAAACACATGCCAAGTCAGGTTCCATGAGTTCACCTCTATTTCTGGGAGGCGGCACGAAAGAGTCGATAGCTACCTTCGAGGCTTCTATTTGCCCACATAGTTGTAACAAATGATCAACTGATTGAACGGTCACTAAACTCAATTGGCATTGATGAAATGGCGAAATATTTTGTGTTGATATTTTCAATTTACTCGCCTCTCCCAACGGGCAAGTGAGACGATTGAACATGTTATTCATTATCGCAACATACATTCCAATAGACTCATATGGGCCTTGCGTGCGTTGACGGATTTCTTGAAATAATTTCTCATTGTAATTAACCGGTTGAAATCGTAGTCTCAACTCATCAACTAAATCTGACCAACTTGACAATCTTGCTCTCACCGACCTAAACCAGAGCAAAGCCTGACCTGTGAAAAGATCGCTGGCAGATGCAAACAACTCCTGCCTCGATACATTTATTGATAGACAAAGTTCCTCAACATTTTTAAGGAATGCACTGAGGGACACCCTACTATCACCTTCGAATTTATCCAAGTTCCATTTCGACACAGGAATGCTTTTAGTAAGAGAAGTCGAGGAATTGGGGAAGGAAACGTGATTAGTCGGGGGGGGGGGTAAGAATATTTGGTGGGGGATTTTCATCATTTGAATTTTCGCTAATAGAGGTAGATCGGCTAGATGAGGCTTGTACCATACTCAATTCAAGCGGAAGATTTGAAATTCGGGAATCACGCCTAAATTTATTTGCTTTCGATTTCAACTCAGACTGCAATTCGAGGAGTTCTAAGAGAGTCTTGGATTTTTTTGTGTGTTGTTCATCCTCACTTGATAACGAACGTTCGACTCGTTGAAATACATGAAAAAGTTTTGATTCGCTTTTCAAATGATTCGGACTAGTATTAAGATCAGAAAAATCAGAAACCGTTTTTTTTATTTCCGCGATTTTTAACACGGCGTAATCCAAATCTTTTTCAAAACTGAATGGATATTTTGGTAATGTCAGGCTAGCATTAATATTCTCTAGCTTTATGAAGTTACGTAATGATTTTCTCATTTTATCGACAGTACTTACATCCGTAACACCTCGGAAAGTCAATTCATATGTGAGCTCCTCTTTATCTAATCTATTCACCTCAATTTTACCTTCCATTGCGAAACGAGAAAAGAACAAAAAAAAATATACCAAAGCTGTGACAAAATTGATTGATGTCAATTACAAATATTAATTAATCAAACCAATATTCGGTATATTTCTACAATATCAATCGGACGAATCCAAAATGGTAGTAAAAAGCAAAAATAGCGACAGATTTTTTTTTTCAATTTTCTTTTTTTTTTTCGCAGAGCGTCGAACGGCGACCCCCTGTAAAAAAAATGAGAAGTGCCCTTGCAACTCCGAATTACAATGAAAAAGTAAAAATCCTAAATCTCGGTTGGCTTCTGCTGAAATAAGAAAGGAAATCAGGAAATTTCGAATCGAACCTCAAATGCAAACCATATAATTAACGTCAAGCGTCCCTCACCGTCCACTGCAGAAGGTTCCAATCAAGTTATATCAAGCACGCAACGATACCGAAAAAAAAATCGTCGGTGTCGCACACAAAAAAAATTATCTGTAGAAACTGAAACGATACCTGATTTTGCTGGGCTTCGTTATGCTCATTAACAAACGTCTCAAAAATGAATTCAGCTACCAGAGAGACATACAAAAGTCAGTATAATTATTTGAGAAAAAAAAAAAATTATGGAAAGAGAAAAAAAATTATGGAAAAAATATATATTTCTGACGCATGCGTTGTAGTGCGTTGAAGACGTTGGGCGCCAAGTTTGTGACGTGCCTTTCTTTCAAATGTATCTAAAGCTATTTTCTTTCACTAAGAATAGGTGCATAGTAAGCACTCGCAAAAAAAAATGAGAACCACAGGGTTATGCACGGCTATCAGTCGTGAGTTTGGGGTGGGTAGTTGGTCAAATTCAATTTAGGGCGCCACCAGCTCTAATGCAGCTCGAACTGGCAAACTCCCAGGTCTTTTGGGACCTACTCAGTAACAAAAAAAAAGAAAATAACTACTACGGTAAAAATCGCGATATTATTCGTCTTTTAACTGAAATAATAATCAGGCAATTCAATTGAAAGAGGCTTAATGAGGAATAGAGCAATTTGAAACTTCATTTATTTGAAACAAGATTTCCAGATAGGGATACGGGTATATTATCAATGGTAGAAACAATAATACTAGAGTTCAATCGCACAGCCTATCTATTGGCAAGGGAATTTAAATAATTGCAGAATGCTGCACAATATGTTGAGTATAAGAGTTTGGTACCGAACATGCGCATGTGGGGTTCACAGAACAAATACATACATATTTTTATAAATATATCATATTCAAATAATATTACCTATGAGCCAGCTAAATAGTGTGCGACAATTATTTCCAATTTGAATTTGAACTGCGAAGTTTCTCCGCTCTCCTCTTAACGACTCTGGTTCATGAATCAAGTAAAAAAAGGCTCTATATTCTACTCACTTGGCAAAAGACGGATATATGAGTTTATAAAAAAAATATGTTATATCTCTTTCAAACGAGCTAATCAATAAGAGAAATAAAACAAAATCCCAAATGAAATCCTAATCTAAGGCTTATCTGTTCAGTTGGCATCTGGTCTGGAATCAGATATAACTGTATGGCCTCTCTGGTTATCCACGGCAAAAAGGTCCTCCAAAAAGAAAAATCACACCAGATCCTTATGAGAAATTTGATACAGCTCACACAAAAGTTGTCACGGTGAGAACGTAGTATTTTAGCTCTACTAAATCATAAAACCCTGTAAGTCGAAAAGTGTATTAGAAAAAAAAAAGAAAAGAGAATGAGAATTGAAGTGAGACTTCTTCTACTCTGTAAAAGAATTACATACCTCAGGAAGAGGGTCCTTTTCAAACTCAAAAATGGCTGAGTTTCGTTCAAAACACAAAATGAAATCTCGGTTCTTTTCAACGGTCCGAAACAAATCCTTCAATGAAGATACTGATCTCCTTATCACTTCAAATAGATCAAAACACTAAGTGAATAGAGCTCAAAATGCATTAAGTTGAACACAATCAATCCCAAGAATGGCTGAAATAATATTTCGGATAAAAGTGTCAACTACTCGGACTGCCGAAGAAAAGATTCACAACCAAATATTTCTCCTAATCAATCACCTTCGATACCAACGAATGAAAAATGCGTGCCATCTATTCCTGCATTCAGTTTTCTGCGATCACCGATAAAATTTGTACCTCCATCCGACAAAATGAGTGAACATGGACCCCTCTGGGAAATGAAACGTTTATATGCAGCAAGAAAGCACTCTGTTGACAAATCAGATGCAAGTTCTATGTGCACAGCTTTAACAGTAAGACAAACAAACAAACAGATATAGGTCTTTGTTAAAATGCGTTGCCCTCTTCGGCGATGTGGTGTGACGAAGAAAGGTCCTGCGTAATCAACTCCAACTCGTTCAAAAACTCGTGAATTTTCAACCCTGAATTTTGGAAGAGGTGCCATTCTGGGAGAAGATGGTTTTGGACGTGTGCGAAAGCAAATGTTGCACCGATGAATTCGAACACGAATTCGGGTGACTGCGTGTGGAAACCAGTACTTCTGACGTATTTCGGAAAGAATGAGTTGCTGTCTTGCGTGAGGATAATCAATATGGTATTGATCGATCAAAAGGTCCACAAACTTACTTTTGGAGGGAAGCAAAATAGGATATTTTTGGTTGAACGTCAAATTTGGTGCGTTCTGTAGTCGACCTCCCACTCTTAGGATGCCTTCACTCAATAATGGATCAAGGTGTCTGATATTACTTTTGATTGGTAATTTTTTGTTAATTCGTGTTATGTTCTCTCCAAAAAAGTGTCCTTGAATCTTGCGGATCCAAAAGTCTGTTGCTTTTTGCAACTCTTCTTTCTTTACGAAAGGGATACTTAAATTAGTGTGTGTACAAAACCTGAAAACATACGCAGTCGCTCTCAACAGCCTTCGGAATGCGGAAATTCGTTCCAATAATGGTGCCAAAATATTTTCAGTTGTTGTGATAGCGACAAATGTAGTAACTTTAACTTCTGCCTCAGGTATTTCGAACTGTTCCTCGGGTCTGACAAGAGACCAACTTGATTCAGGATCTGCGAGCTATGATGGACCTGTCCACCATATTGGGTGTTGAATGAGATCGTCAGGAGTTGTACCCCTCGACAAAACATCAGCAGGGTTTTCTGTTCCTGAAACGTGGTACCAATGCTGCGGTGCAAGATTTTCATGAATTTGCGCAATGCGATTGCCCACGAATATTTTCCATTTCGAGGAATCTGAATATATCCAATGCAATGTCACCTTAGAATCGGTGAAAGCAAATATTGAGTGAAACTTGTGTCTAGTTTCATAGCTTTCAACGATAGCTCTCATCAGTTTCGATAAGAGTAGAGCGGCACATAACTCAAGCCTTGGAATGGTTACGACCTGTTTACATGTACACAAGTTCCATGAGCAAGAGATGAACTATAGGCAAAGCCAACTAGTGAAGTTTTTGCGCCTTCTACTAAACCTACATGCCGGTCAATAAGGAAATGATTCAATGAGGGTAAAGTGTTTTTGAAATTCTTCCAACGGTTCAGAATATTTACTGGCAACTCTTTATCCCAACCAATGTTGGATTTCCACAATTCTCTCAATATCAGTTTGGCTTCCAGCGAAACCGGTGCAATTAATCCTAGTGGATCAAATATGCTCATGGTTAATGAAAGTATGGTGCGTTTTGTACAGGATGCGTCAATAACAGAGACAGAACAAGAAAATTCATCTCCATGTGGCAGCCATAAAACGCCAAGAACCCTGGACCAAGGATCTCTGTTGAATTCGAACGTTGATTGTGAGTGTGATTCTTCCGGAATCTTATTCATAAGCGTGTGAGAGTTTGAAACCCACATTGAAAGCGTAAATCCTCCGGAAGCAAACATTTCTTGTAACTGATCATAGAGGTGTATCAATTCTGCTTCCGAATTGACCGATGTCACAACATCATCGACATAAACATCCCGTTCTGCAACAACGGCGGCAGTGGGATATCGAAGTCTCTCCATATCAGCCAAAAGGCGAATAACCCGATTCGCGAGATAAGGAGAACTTGTATTGCCAAAAACTACTCTGTTGAGCTCATAATCTTTCAATGGTTCACTTGGATTCGATCTCCATATGAACCGCTGGAATCGACGATCTTGCTCATCGACGCTTATCTGCAAAAATATTCTTTTTATATCAGTTGTCAGAACAAACTGATAAAGCCTGAAATGAATTATCACATGAAAAATATCTACGTGTAATTTGGGACCCACAAACAACAAGAGGCGTTGAATACAATTCTTAATGGAGTGGTGGGATGATTAGGGCTGTGAACTCCGTGATGAGGTAAAAAATAAGTACAATTATCTGTAACTTCATTTATGTATCCTATTCGTGTTACAATACAATCTTTAATATACTGTTCAATCATATTTGGATATAATGTGCGCAATTCGGGATTACTGATGACTTTTAGAACGTCCTTGTATTTGACAACTTTTACTTGATTGACACGTGTTGCTCAAATGCAGGTGTGAAAGACAATTGAAGCAAAGTTGTTTTGATTTCACAAAATTCCATCTATCTTCAATTTTTTTGAAAGTTGGACAGTGATACAGAAAATGTACTTCTGATGATGTACACAATTGACAACTACTGAATGCGCCTTTAGGTTTTTGCGAATTGACTTGAGCTGAAACTCCAGAACTACGTCCTATGATTTTTGTTTGTTCCGAAACGAATTTTACCAAGGACTCAAATTGAGGTATCTGAGTACATGATCGATTATTGTTCTCGAATTATCTCGAAGTCGTTGCATCTAACTTTCTTAATCCTAAATGCAGGAAAATCACATCAGCAAGATCATTTAACTTCAATTGTTTCAGTGCGTTTACTGGTTCTACAAAACTAGAAAGAAAACTTTCTAATCCTTGTTCAGATTCTGTGTGTAACGGTTTGAAATTCAGAATTTTATCTAAGTAAGTAGAAGCAAGTGCTTGTTTGTCTTCGAACTTATCGATAAGAGCTTTAAATATAACTGAATAATTTTCAGCAGTAGGGAGAATAGACGCGCGAACTTATTCTGCCGAACCCTCTAAATGTGAAGCTAAATGTGTAACTTTCTCAACATCAGTGTATGCGTAATTATTATAAAAATTTCAAAGAAAATTGGCCACTCTTCTGGTACCCCACTGAATCGTGGCAATTCAATCAGTAGAGTTCTCATATTTGGTGCCTGAATAGAAGAGCTCGCGTTTACAATTTTTGCTTCTCTTTTATGCTCCAACACAGTAAAAACATCATTTGCGACACAAAACATTTCATCAAATGCTTTCAGCTCTGCGTAAGAAGGAACAAATCTTTTTTTGATTTCCACTGAGAGTACATTTATTTTATCAATAATTTCACTGAATTCTCTCCTAACAGTCCCCATTGTTCTAGCTTTGATTTGAAATTCATAAACTTTTTTTCATCCTTTAATGCTTTTTTTGAAAGGTCATAAATTGTTTGCATCTTTGCAAAGTTCATTTCTTTTCCTTCTCCAAAATATTTAACAGTTTTTCTTGTTTTTCTTTCTGAGTAGCCATTATTATCAAAATGACCTATGTTCACCGAAAATTCATGGAGAAATTCAACGACAAAATTTGCGAAAGAAAACTACTTTTTGAAGTGTTTCAATGATGAAATGCGAATAAACTGCTTCACCCAAAAAACTGGCGAGTGAAAAAACAACTGAAAAATAAATGAGAATTGGGATGGGTTTTGCGAATGAAAGTGTCTTTAAATAAGCTAATTCCACAATAATCTTGGCTCGAAAGGGACCATACAAATGTTGATGCGATTCAGAATATGCGAAAAATAGAAAACTGTGGACTGTAAAAGAGACTCACCTTTTTTCGGCCAATAGCAAACTGACGAACTCCTTATTGGATCTCCTCGTCTTGGGGAAGGTAAGGTTTTCAGATAGGAAGGAAACAGGAAATAGACAGGAGATTTGCTCGAATAATATTTCGTAATTTTGCCGACCGAAAATAGAGATTAAATTTTGATTCGATGCGGTGGAATCGAATGTTCCTCAACATTCTCGACTGCTTTGAATACACTTGGAAAAACTATAACTATCAACCATTATGATAACAAAAATTCTTAGAAAACGGTATTGCACTCAGAAAGAAACGTAACTCAAAATTGGTTTTTCATGGGCTCCTTGAATCGTCAACGAAACTTGTGCGAATATATCTTCTCTCCCATTTTTTTTTAAATAAATGTCAAAGATAAAACAACAGCAGAAAATAAGTGTATGCTTACTCCATCTATGTTTCGTGAGACAAATTGATGAAATGCAGTGGAGTAGGCGATTCAAAATGAACAAGTGGCTTGCGCATCCAGAAACAATTGTGAATTTCGAGTTTCTGAGGGTTCGCATGTGCATTTTCAGTTTGTGTTCATATCATAATCCACTAGAAAAATTGAAAATTCAAGGTTATCGATTATGAAGTATCGAATACATTGGATACAATGTAGCATGAGAAACTTCTGTACTATTCATATCTGATATTCGATTTCAATCACCAATTGCTTATCTATTCTTGAAATAATTTTTTCAATTTCTCAACAAAATACCATGTTCTTCTCGGAGGATGTATGTCCAAATTCTCATTTTGGTTACTATAATCCTGCTGACGGAATCTCTGTGATGTTTTCAACAGTTTTCGAATTTGGAAAATCTTCATTTGCCACCTTCTTTGTACGGTGCTTTGCGTTGTTTCCTCATCACGAATTATTCAAGTTGCCGCTCTCTATGTACGGTGGTTTGTATGTTTCATGAGTCGCGAATCATTACCTTCATGCGCGGACGAATTATTTCAGCTTCGACAACATATTGTTTTGATTGGCCAAGAAAGACATTTCTGGAATACAGGTACGTCACTTCCAGGAGAAGGAAGAAAGGGAATCACCTGTGACCTGCTGAGGGGATTGAATGGTAGAGCGTTTTTTTGACTTATTAAAAAGTATTGGTGCCTTGTGACCTGTGGAATTGGAGATGATTAAACGATCACAGATGGAACTCGGGTTCGAAAGCCTTTTGTGGAAGGCTGCGTGTGCATTTCCAGCATATCCAACATGGCTTCCCTATAGAAGTGGCTGATTTGACTTCGTTTCAGTCGAAACACTCTTCGTAGAAGGTGAGATTTAAAAAGTTGTCAACAAAAAGAACATGTGGGTGTTGAAGTTGTTTTGTTCAGTAAAACAAATTTCCTGCAACAGTTTTTTTTTTAGGTTAGTAGGGATAGGCCTATCAGCCTAGTCCCATCTAGACGCCAGTCTGATTTCTGTATTTATTTTGATTTTGGAGAGCCTTCATCCGGAGTATGAAATTGGTTTGATTTTCATCAATGCTGGGATTACTCTTGGTTCCATAGTTTTCCCTTTCCCGATTGGACCGGTTTAAATTCCAATTTTTCGTCGCATCGAGCTGTTTAGCATATGGATTCCTAACAATTCAATTGGAAATTTGAGTAATTTCCACCATTTTCCACACCAAGGAAATGGTTTTTCTTCAAACACCAACAAAACTACAAAAGTGCTGCATCTGCCACCGCCGGATATTGAGGCTTGTTTTTTCAACATTTTCAAATTGATATAATCTCCATATTTTCATTGGTTAATATTATTTGAGAATACTTTTTGTATATGATTATGACTATATATGGTATATTTGTGAGATATCGATTTAGATATTGAAATCTATATTTTATAAATATTCTATTCATATTGATGCATAGTTACTGTGCATGTATGGGTATCCACTATATAGAAATCTACACTGCATTTAACTAAGTGATGATCATTTGACATCATACCATATTACTCTTGAAAGTTCGAAATATATATTTCCTTGAACTGACACATGACCTTTGACCTGCTATAAATGTTTGATTTTTATTATTCTGATACATGTGGGCATAATTTAACATCCATGATAGTTTGTAGTGGTGTGAATTCTTTGTATATCTTTATTCATGCCAAATAACCTGAATTTCTCTAAAACACAGTTGTGATACAAAATTTTGTTTGTATCTTTGTTGTGACTGTCTGTTACCATTGAAACCTGAGCTTAGTTGGTGATATCCAATACCACAGTTTGCTTAATATTTGAAATGCACGACGATCAAGTACACGTTTTCTTAGCTCTCATTTGTGTGGGACGCTCCCCGGATAATAAAACCAAATTCTGATTGACTTCATTACATTTTTACATCGAACCCATAGTGCTCTCTGATGAACAGCTGCCGTTTGCTTATGTGCCAGTCTCATATTTTATGAAATAGGGCTGCAACAAATTGTGTTTACCACTTTTATGGATTGTGCATTGGAGTTATGAATTATCCGTTGAAGTGTGTTAAACCATGAATTCGCTAAACTTGCCTTCTACCCAATATCACGCACTAAAATATATCGCCAGTAACGAACGATTCTTGAACTTGATGTTCCGTTCCCCGTTGCCAATAACGTTTGCGCTCGCCGTTCCGTTCGCACATCAATATACTGAAATGCATAAGATCATTCATAAACGCCGTTTACCGATGCCGTCCGCCGTTCAGCGCGCCGTTGGTGCTGCTCGACATAAACCAAACCATTTGCGGTCCGTAGCATCGTTCGTAGCGGGCCGTGATAGCCAATCGAATGGATTGTCAGCTCCCCTATTTTGCAACACGAGACGAAATTGAAAAATGTTGAAGAATAAATTGTTTTGTTGTTCTGAAATTGTTCGTTCCCGTTAATCAGCTGGCGAACGTCAATCCTCAGAAGTCGAAACTTGTGCAAGCAATGGATCAACGAGGGCTCACCTTCTAACTTTCGATTACCCAGCACGGTGGCCAGGCGGGAAATCGAACCATGGTCTTCCGCTTGAAAGGTGAATGTGCTAACCTCTACACAACCGAGAACCACTGAACATACAATAAAAATTTACTTCTTAATAATGTTATGTTCGTTTCGTGAATTGCGTGAATGGTGTCGATGACAGCTAACATCAGAGGTTTATAAAGGGTAGAATTTTCTGTTAATGAATGGCGAACCGCCAACGTCAACACTAACGGTGAAAGGCAAACGGAACGTCAAGTTTATGAATCGTCTTCAAGGGTCTGACAGAGTAAGGGCGGGTTGTGGAAACAAATTTTGTGGGTTCCTTTAACGCACAATGCATAAAAGAAATGTGGTTTACTGTACGTGTTATGCATAATTTTCTCCTCCTTATGAAATGTTGCATGGTCATTATCTGTATACTCTCCTTACATGTGACTTGGCATCCCACTACAAACAGTTGCATCTTCTCGAGTAAGTGCATGCCCAACTCTAGATTTGTATACATTCTTAGGGCCGGTTTTTCAATGCTAGATATCTGTCAGATTAAATAACCATCAGTTTTTATCCTTGTCACTGCCAAATATTATCCACGCGCACCTCCTCTCTCCTTCCATCTATCTGACAGATAACTCATTTATCCTTGTATTGAAAAACTGGCCCTAAAATGCATAAAAAATGTTGAAAACTCCAGGTTATCAATTATAAAAATTATGCTCAACAAAATAGGTGAACCAGAACATTGGATACAATGTGTTCACCTTTCATGCATTGTGCACTAAGGGTATGATTAATCTACAAGTCTAGCTCATAAGTTGAAAATCGAGAAATCTCTTGTGAGTGGTATCAATATGTTCCAGACCTCATTAGATTCGGAATAACGCCTGGAAAAATGTGACAAAAGGTTCCATCCACCAGTAAACTAATTCGATACTATCAACGGATAAAACTGTCAAAATATAGGAAAGTTTAATCTTTCGTGAATAAATTGATGTTAGGCGAATTCTCAAAACAGATTCTTAAGTAAGATAATATTCTGAATAAAAGAGTTTTGATTATCGGAATTCCATAACTTGTTTGTAAAACGTGAAATCATTGTTTTCGACTACACAATATTGATTTGAAAATTCGAAAAGATCATGGTGTCATCCAGTCACCAGAAAGAACCGTGGGGATATTCCTACAATAACAATTCATTTCAAATATTCTTTGTAATATAGTTGTACTGCTTGGGTTTATTAGTCCTTCTTGGTTTTTACAATGTCTCCATGTAAACTCACCATGTTCAATAGTTACTCACGAAAAATATAAATAAGTGATACGGTTGCGGCCGATATCGCCAAAGAACAATATGTCCTTGGAAATGAAATTTTCCATCGATTTTCATCGAATTGAGCGTATTCATAATGAACATTTAATTTCAAGTTTCCATTGATATGTAAAAGTGGGTACCTCAAGAAAAAAAAACATAAAAAATATTTCGCTTCGTGGAGTATGGAGTTTACTTTACGAGATTTCATCATTCTTGTGTTCATCTATCTCATAATCTGTTATGTTTTGGATGTCAATTCTAACAAAAAAATTGAATATCGGAAATGGAAACTAAACTTTTTCTCGATGTTTTCTACACGATGTTAATGTTTTAGTATTCGAAAATACTTTGCGATTACATAACTTTCAAATTTCCGGCATCCCTCCTTTGAAAAAAAATATATATTGAGATGATTATAATTTTGTTAAGAAAAACATTTTTTTGTCATTTTGTTTGTCATATTTATGAATGCAAATAAAAATTTTTGTTTATATCTCATTTGATCTAATAATGAAAAATTGTCAGAAATACATTATAATGTGTTCATATTTTTTTAAGATAGAAGTTAAAATTTCGTAAACAAGCGCATATTTGCATAATTATTATTTTTATATTATTATATACATTTGTTTTCGAGATTTTATTCTGTCTGAAACAAATAGGAACAAAGAAATATTTTAAACAATGTTTCTATCAATAGATAGAATGAAATGTAAAGAGAAAATTAATTCTCATTTTTCTTGTAAGGAATACAAAATATTAATTCTCACATTTCCTGAAAAAGGAAATGACTAAAAAAGTCACATCCATTCGGTCTGATATAATTCAACGCCCTTCGCAGTATAAGCCAGAGGTGTAGTTATTTCCATGCAGGTATTAGTACAATGTGTAGTACAATCTACTGTGTGAGTGAGTTGAGACTGTACTGTCTTCAGACGATTTGATTCATAACCAGTCTTCAAGTGTGCTCACTTCATTTGAGAAAGCAGCTTTCCATATACGAGGAATTGGGTGAATTCGATTCTGCTTTTGATTGTTATCTCTTCTGTTGTATTTCATCCATTGAGAGATTTGATACTTTTTCCTCATTTCATTAATTTGAGTTGAATCCATTCGTGATCATCAGTCCCCATTTTGCATTGAACACCTTAGCACTACTCATCAAGTTTATATATATATATATATATATATATATATATATATATATATATATATATATATATATATATATATATATAAAAACTGGGAATTATATTTAAAGAAAACGAAAGTGTACTCTTATAACAATATATTTCCAATATTTGACAATCGATTGTTGTCATCATCAGGGAGCTACAAAATAATGTTCAAGAATGAAAATATGACATAGAATTTTTATCCTTACTTACATTGTTAGTGAGGATGGTCGCATGAGATAGTTAAAGAAGTCAGATGACACATAGTAAAATTGTTATAAAACATTGATAGTATCATACAACACATAAACACATTAAAAACTATAATCTTCTTATTTTGATGAAAAAGGTGCAGTGACAAACACCATGTGGAAATGATGAAAAGGAATGAAAATTTTGTGGTTATAAAGGCGCTAAAAGTCATTTGTCAAAAATGTCAAATGTCACTGAAAAATTATTGCTGAGACACAATTTGGCCTCAGCCGCTGAGACCTCATTACCATTACAGGTGCTGCAAAAGAGGAGGTGGGAAAATGTAATTTGCAGCACCTGTACTGGTTATGATGTCTCAGCGGCTAAGGCCAAATTGTGTCTCAGCAATAATTTTTCAGTGACATTTGACATTTTTGACAAATGGCTTTTAGCGCCTTTATAACCACAAAATTTTCATTCCTTCTCATCATTTCCACATGGTGTTTGTCACTGCACCTTTTTCATTAAAATAAGAAGATTATAGTTTTTAATGTGTTTATGTGTTGTACTGATACGTATCAATGTTTTATAACAATTTTACTATGTGTCATCTGACTTCTTTAACCATCTCATGCGACCATCCTCACTAACAATGTTAGTAAGGATAAAAATTCTTTGTCATATTTTCATTCATGAACATTATTTTGTAGCTCCCTGATGATGACAACAATCGATTGTCGAAATATTGGAAATATATTGTTATAATACACTTTCGCTTTTGCTGCTTCCCAAATATAATTCCCGAGTTTTGTTCTTAACTTGTCAGCAAAGACTTCCTCTCCTCTCTTATATATATTTATATATATATATATATATATATATATATATATATATATATATATATATATATATATATATATATATATAACTTATGAGTAGTACTAAGGTGTTCAATGCAAAATGGGAACTGATGATCACGAATGGATTCAACTCAAATTAATGAAATGAGGAAAAAGTATCAAATCTCTCAATGGATGAAATACAACAGAAGAGATAACAATCAAAAGCAGAATCGAATTCACCCAATTCCTCGTATATGGAAAGCTGCTTTCTCAAATGAAGTGAGCACACTTGAAGACTGGTTATGAATCAAATCATCTGAAGACAGTACAGTCTCAACTCACTCACACAGTAGATCATTGTACTAATACCTCCATGGAAACAACTACTCCTCTGGCTTATACTGCGAAGGGCGTTGAATTATATCAAACCGAATGGATGTGATTTTTTCAGTCATTTCATTTTTCAGGAAATGTGAGAATTAATGTTTTGGATTCCTTACAAGAAAAATGAGAATCAATTTTCTCTTTACATTTCATTCTATCTATTGATAGAAACATTGTTTAAAATATTTCTTTGTTCATATTTGTTTCAGACAGAATAAAATCTCGGAAACAAATGTATATAATAATATGAAAATAATAATTATGCAAATATGCGCTTGTTTACGAAATTTTAACTTCTATCTTGAGAAAATATGAACACATTATAATGTATTTCTGACAATTTTTCATTATTAGATCAAATGAGATATAAACAAAATTTTTCATTTGCATTCATAAATATGATAAATGAAATGACGAAAAAATGTTTTTCTTAACAAAATTATAATCATCTCAACGGAGGGATGCCGGAAATTTGAAAGTTATGTAATCGCAAAGTATTTTTGAATACTAAAACATCAACATCGTGTAGAAAACATCGAAAAAAAGTTTAGTTTCCATTTCCGATATTCAATTTTTTTGTTCGAATTGATATCCAAAACATAACAGATTATGAGATAGATGAACACAAGAATGATGAAATCTCGTAAAGTAAACTCCATACTCCACGAAGCGGAATATTTTTTATGTTTTTTTTCTTGAGGTACCCACTTTTACACATGAATACGCTCAATTCGATGAAAATCGATGGAAAATTTCATTTCCAAGGACATATTGTTCTTTGGCGATATCGGCCGTAACCGTATCACTTATTTATATTTTTCGTGAGTAACTATTGAACATGGTGAGTTTACATGGAGACATTGTAAAAACCAAGAAGGACTAATAAACCCAAGCAGTACAACTATATTACAAAGAATATTTGAAATGAATTGTTATTGTAGGAATATCCCCACGGTTCTTTCTGGTGACTGGATGACACCATGATCTTTTCGAATTTTCAAATCAATATTGTGTAGTCGAAAACAATGATTTCACGTTTTACAAACAAGTTATGGAATTTCGATAATCGAAACTCTTTTATTCAGAATATTATCTTACTTAAGAATCTGTTTTGAGAATTCGCCTAACATCAATTTATTTACGAAAGATTAAACTTTCCTATATTTTGACAGTTTTATCCGTTGATGGTATCGAATTAGTTTACTGGTGGATGGAACCCTTTGTCACATTTTTCCAGGCGTTATTCCGAATCTAATGAGGTCTGGAACATATTGATACCACTCACAAGAGATTTCTCGATTTTCAACTTATGAGCTAGACTTGTAGATTAATCATACCCTTAGTGCACAATGCATGAAAGGTGAACACATTGTATCCAATGTTCTGGTTCACCTATTTTGTTGAGCATAATTTTTATAATTGATAACCTGGAGTTTTCAACATTTTTTATGCATTTTAGGGCCAGTTTTTCAATACAAGGATAAATGAGTTATCTGTCAGATAGATGGAAGGAAAGAGGAGGTGCGCGTGGATAATATTTGGCAGTGACAAGGAAAAAAACTGATGGTTATTTAATCTGACAGATATCTTGCATTGAAAAACCGGCCCTAAGAATGTATACAAATCTAGAGTTGGGCATGCACTTACTTATCAAGTTTAAATATATATATATATATATATATATATATATATATATATATATATATATATATATATGAATGAATCTCAAAAAAACAACTCATCATCTATATATATATTTCACAGTTTTTTTTAAGTTTTTTTTTTCAACCAAATTGCAACCCATTCTACCCATTCTATTTAAAAATACATATCATCTCTTTTATTCTATGGAATCAAACCGATGTGTATGCGATATTGCCTCTTCTGTTATAATCTGGACCTAACGAACATCTAATTCTCTGATCTCAGTTTTTCGAAGAACTGCCCAATTTTAAGTCATTCGACGAAAAAAGTTTTTCCTGAAGACGTTTACCCCCACAAATATAAAAGAGAACAAATTCCGATCTTTTTTCCTTATTTGCTACAGAGTTCCTTTGTACATAAATCTGAAATATATATTTTAGATGGAAACTGTAGAAGCATCCAAATAAATTCTCAAACTTCCGTTTCGAATGACTTCCTGGGGCCACTTCTCCCTAATTCAGTTTTTTTGAATGGGTAGTAAACGAAACTTCATCATTATGAAGAATTACCGTAACTTGGAAGTTTTGCAAGTAACAAATTACTCATTCGCCATTTTAATGGTGGAGACCGCTCCAAAGAAGTTTGGCAATTCGTCACAAATCTTCCAAAGGGTTTAAATCCATAGGAGCGTGCACTCAACCTTTTTGTTTGTTCAGGCGAGTGTTATGTGAGAAAAGCAATAAATCAAACAACGTTCACCAGAAATTGAAAGATACACGGGGAGAGCTTTATGTGAAGGGATTAACAACTTTGTAGGGAAGAAAGTATCTGGGAATATTCTGATAGCTGTGTGGGAGTTACTAGGAATTCATAAAAATATCTGTACCGCCAATAACTCGAGCGTTCTTTGCAATTTTCTTGGTTTTCAACCTATAACTGAACTACGTCCTATTATTCAGCAACTTCTTGTACTTCTGTGGTACGTAACTCATGTGATAACAGTAGGTATCCCTGACAGAATATAATGATAAATATGTAAAGGTAACAGATCCATTGGTGGGCTTCGTTGATTTTCAGTTTCAGAAAAGAGAGAGAGAGAGAAAGAGACCAAACCGTATCATTTTATTAGCCTTGGTTGCCGACTAACAGCTGTTTCCAAGTTGAGGGGTGATTTTTTTTTCAACAACTGCAGTAGATATGTATCGGGAAAATGGCAACACTGTCTCATGGAGAATACCATGTAAATCTGGGGAAAAAAAGGCAAGCTCGATTTTGCAAATTTTCGTACCAACTATGGGATTCTCCATAAGACAGCCTTGCCACTCTTCTCCAGATCTGCAACTTTTTCAAGACCACAATTTGTTTTACGGTAGCGTGCATCGATCAAGAAGGTCCATGCGGCCATATTAGACTACGGGCCCATCCAAAAAATAGATGGGTCATATGAACCACCAGGTGACGTATATAGGACGATATAAGAGCATAAAATAATAAGATTCAGCACTATGCCGTCACTTGTAAGCTGTCCAACTGAGTGCTGGTGAGAATTCAAAAGTGCAGGTAGAGTGAGTACATTTTGGTCATATATTTTTGTACGGCATTTTTACCCTCTATAGATCCATAAAAAATAGTAAGAAAGCGCGTAGTGCCGTAAAAAAATGGTACGCCACAAAGTCGGTAAATTTTTTGGATTTTTTGACAATTTCAAGGGTAATTTGGTCATTTGATTATTTACGGCATCAGTTTTATACTGTTTCAATACAGCTTCTAATCCATTATTCCGCAACGCCGTGCAAAAATCATGCGACAAGAGGAAAAAATCGAGGGTTGCAACCCCCTCTCTTTCCGTGGTCCGGGGGGTGATTTGAAAAAGTACGGCTTCGGTTCCAAAGCATTACGTAGCACTCAAAAGTACTATTAAAAATAATGCCGTCAAAAAATTTTCGTTCATTTGAATGTATATTAATAATTATCTTCATCTCATGGTATACTTGATTTATGAAGCTGTAAAATCATTTGACTCTGTACGGCAACTTTTTTTTCAACATGATATTGTAAATTACAATCGTTATATAATATTGCCGTTCACAAGAAACTGTTCTAAAAAAATTTATAGAGAAATAAAAAATATGAAATTTTTTAGTTTTTGCAGAAGTTTAAATATTCATAGATTAATAAAGTATTGAGATTTTCTATATGTTTCGCTTGTTTCAAATAGTATTGAAATGAATAAATTAAGAAAAAATGATGCCGTACATTTTAATGCAGACCATATCTTTTAGGCTGATGAAAATGACGCTACCATGTTTCATTGTAATGATGTGAATAAATAAAACAACATTTTTTTAGAAAAATTCTATATATTTAAAGATAATAATACAAAATAAGGTTTTTATTTGAATAATTCAGTATCGAAATCAGCCGCTAAGTTGTTATCGGAATCGTCTTCATCGACGTCCGAATTATCTTCTCTATCATTTTCTGAAACATGAATGAGTTTTTGTCAAAATCAAAGTCTTACGTACAGATTAAACATGTGAAGATTTATTCATTTACCAATGACGTCATCAATTTCTTCGTCTGATTCCTCATCCGGTTCCGTTACGTCACTGACTTTTTGGGGGACCTTTGGCCAACGATAATGTACGGCATGTAAAAAAATACTATCTATGCATAAAATACTTTCAAAATAAATTAATTTCATGTTGTTTCAAATCACCCCCGGACCACGGAAAGAGAGGGGGTTGCAACCCTCGAGTTTTTCCCCTTGTCGCATGATTTTTGCACGGCGTTGCGGAATAATGGATTAGAAGCAGTATGAAACTGATGCCGTACATAATAAAATGACCAAATTACCCTTGAAATTGTCAAAAAATCCAAAAAATTTACCGACTTTGTGGCGCACCATTTTTTTACGGCACTACGCGCTTTCTTACTATTTGTTATGGATCTATAGAGGGTAAAAATGCCGTACAAAAATATATGACCAAAATGTACTCACTCTACCTGCACTTTTGAATTCTCACCAGCACTCAGTTGTACAGCTTACAAGTGACGGCATAGTGCTGAATCTTATTATTTTATGCTCTCATATCGTCCTATATATATAATACGTCACCTGGTGGTTCATATGACCCATCCATTTTTTGGATGGGCCTGTAGTCTATATGTCTTCCAATATATTTCTTACAGTACCTAGCTGAATGTTACATAAAAAAGTGCCTTGTCGAGGTCTCGAACCACTCATCTACGGCTTATGAGACCAACGCTTTACTCACAGCGCTGTAGAGTTATTCGAAGGAAGAGGAGAATATTTCGTAAGGATACGTCGTTGACTTGATCCGGGGGTAAAAACAGGCAATTGACTGAATACAAAAATGTGGATGAGAAAATAGAAATATACACAAATTGATCACAAATATGGCTGCAGATGCGTGGTAGCATTAGAGAAATTTTGATGGAAGTGGTGGAGGTCTGTAGGGATGCATATCGAATAAACATGGCTCGTTTGGCTTCACTAGCGGCGACATCATATATGTCAACAATACTTGTGACAGAGTTCTGCAAGAGGCGCACTCATGAAAGAAAGTCGTCATGATTAGTGCCGCGGAAGTTGAGATACCAGAAGTATGAAGTTCAGAATTGAAAGACGCATCTATTACTTGTATATTTAGGTTCGAATCATCAAGTCATACCGGAGGACGTATAGTTAGAACCTTGAGGGGGAAGGGGCACATACTGAATTATTCCATACACACACACACACCCACACACACACACACACACAAGTTGCACGGGAAGGGAAGGTATGTTATATGGGTTTGGTAATATGTTGAAAAACATTTGGGCGAGAGGTGAAAAAGTGTCTTACCTTCATATTACATTGATATACAGATCAGAGAAAGCTAGCTCAAGCCATTCACTTCGTTAACATCAAAACCATATCATATATTCGAATCAGTTCTCTGAGAATGATCAAGTCACTTCATAAATGAAAAATGGTCATTAAAAAGGGATCCTAAGAATATCAACCAAGACCATTATACAAAGATGATCAGGTCGCTTCATTCATAAAGAATAAACAACAAATCATTGACCAACGCCTTTTATTATGGAAAAAAAAATGAGAAAAGCCCTCCATTATTTGGAATTGAAGAAAACATTTTCAGCTAATCACCAGCATCAACAAAATGATAGAAAGTAGATCAACTGATCCACTTTGTTTTCCTTAAAATAACACCTGAACAATTTCCTCATCAAAACTTACACTAACTAGGACACTTCCTGATTAACCTTACCAGAAAATTTAAATCATTTCACATCACTAATGAAATGTTGAAAGTACCCGAAGCTAATCGGCGACTGAAATTAAGAGACTCAAATTTGATATCTAATACATTTCAAAACAAATTTTTTGTTTTGTTGTTATTTCCCGCCCATTGTTTCAGCTTTAATGACATAAGGTTTATTGTTCACATTATGATCTGCGAGTACATGAGGTACTTTTAATATTGCGTGAGATACAAAAATTTTGAAAAAAATATATGATTTGGAGTATTATTATATGATATGAAATGATGTTTCTATCAACAGTTGCTACTGGACATAAATTGTACCACACATCGCGATGTGCAATCAGACAACTAACAGACCCATATAATATTTTCGCCATGCTTTCCATTATCAACAGCACTCAATCGCTGGGTGTTTGCTGTTCAACTGGAGAGCATGTTGTGTGTATACATATCATTAGACATCAGTTGTCGAACTCGAGAGGCCACTGTATTATCATTTACATACCATTAATTGAGTTACAAATATCCCAACTCGAGAACAATGTCTTCACATTCATATAATCAGCACTCTATCGCTGGTTGCTAGCTATTCAACTGGAGAGCATGTTGTGTACACACACCCCATGACCTTTTTCATCAGTTGTCGATCTCAAGAGCACACTTACATAGACACTATGAATTGAGTTACGAATGCTGTGTGCACACACCATGAACTTTTTCATCAGTTGTCGAACTCAAGAGCACACTTATATAGACACTATGAATTGATTTAGGAATGCTGTGTACACACACCGTATGAACTTTTTCATCGGTTGTCGATCTCAAGAACCCACCTATATGGACACTTATTGATTTAAAAATGCGGTGTGCACACACCATGAACTTTTTCATCAGATGTCGATCTCAAGAACCCACTTATATAGACGCTATGAATTGAGGTACGAATGCTGTGTGCACACACCGTGAACTTTTTCATTATATTTCGAACTCGAGAGCACACTTATTATATAGAAACTATGAATTGACTTAGGAATGCTGTGTTCACACCATGAACTTTTTCATCAGTTTCATCAGTTGCGAACTCAAGAGCACACTGTTTTATTACATACACACTTTGAACTGAGTTACAAATATCCCAACTGAAGAACCATCGGCTACTTTCCTTCAATTTTTCATTCGTTTCTTTATGTAGAAAAATGTTCACCAAAAACAAACATGTTCACGATCTGGTATAATATAAATTGCATAATATTCTGCAAGAGTCTATGTGGAATAATGAAATTTCAACGAACATCCATGAGTTTTTGAATTGGGTGATGCCCCAAAGGGAGAGTATGGTAAGTTCCAGGAATGAACTTTTCTTTTTCTCTATTCAATACATCTTGTGATCATTGGATTTCATGAGTTTTTACTTTACTTCCGTATATCACAGCATAACTATGAACCTTATCATTGAGCATCAGTTGTCTATTCAAAAAAGCAGAGGATTTTTTCACCCATCACATTCAAAATTTCATTAGGCTTGAAATGTAGGAACAAGTTGAAAAAAAAACTTCACTTTTTCTCACATCATCTATATTCAATACATACATCCAAAACAGTTCATTGAAGCTGTTAGAGACATAAGTTTATACTCATATAACATGCTGTATATTTGAATATCAATGACAGTTACGATTGTATTCTTGAAAAAGTTTGACTTACAGTAAAAAGGTGTCGTTAGATTTTTCGAAATATTGTGTTCCTTCTGATCGTGAGTTTCCGAGTGAGACGTGTGTCTTTGAGTAAAAGAATCTATCTGATTTTCTGGTTAAGCGGGTAGCTTTTCGAGAAAACAGTGAAATTAGTGGTGACCGTGACAGGACTCAAAAGTCTCACGCTTTTCCGAGTAAACGAGTTCCGTTATCTCTATTCAAGACTTCCGTGTGTCAGGTTTTGATAGTGATGGAGCAGTGCAAGAAACACAGAAAGGTTTTGAGAACTGCTTTCTCGAGGATCGGAAATGAGTTGGAACGGTTGTTGACGACAGAGGAAACTAGCGAACAAGATATAAGGATCAATTTGGATCTCTTGGAGAACAAATTCGAAGGTATACAGGCTCTAGATAAGCAAGTCTTCGATCATCTTCTAGAAGCGGATGCCGCGGAGGAAGATTTAGATGCGGAGATGGATTCCTGTGATACATATGCGAAGAGGTTCAAGAATTTGAAATATTTGTTCGAGAAGTCCCGTATGAAAAATTACAACAATCTTGAATCAGCTTCAACTGTAAGTAAAGAATCGAGTGGCTCGTCACTAACATCAGGTATGCCAAAATTTAAATTACCCACAATAGAGTTTAAAAAATTTAGCGGAGATTTTCATGAATGGCTTTCTTTCTGGGTTAAAAAATTAATGATGATTCCAATATCGATGCTAGCGACAAGTTTCAGTATTTGCTTCAGGCAACTGTACCGAAAAGTAGGGCTAGGGAATTAGTAGAAAGTTTTCCTCCCATTGCAGAAAATTATTCCAAAGTAATTGAGAGTTTAAAGTCGCGATTTGGACGGAAAGATCTTCAAATAGAAGTTTACGTGAGGGAACTTTTGAAACTTATCCTCAACAATGCTATGTCGTCTAAAAAACTGGGTCTCTCCACATTATATGATAAAATCGAGACGCAATTGCGGTCACTCGAGACATTGGGAATCACCGATCAAAATTATTCTGCAATGTTATTCCCGCTGATAGAGTCTTGTTTACCAAAAGATCTGTTGAGAGCATGGCAATTTTTTGAGTCTGAAGTAGAGAGTGAGGAACGAATTTCACTTGCAGCAGAAGGTTTTGGGTTATATTCTGCGGAAAAAAATGCTGGGCGAGTTAAACACAATTCATATCGAGAAAAAATACCTACCGCTACCGATTTGTTAAACTGTGATGTACTCAAATGTATTTTTTGTGAAGGAACTCATAATAGCTCGAATTTTTTCAAAGCTCAGAAATTTTCAATGGACCAGAAGAAAGAGATTCTGTCAAATAAGAGAGCTTGCTTCAAATGCCTGAAAGTTGGTCATCAGTCTAAAAAATGCAAAACTCGTTTGAGATGTCTCATTTGTGGCAAATCACACGCTGTTTTAATGTGTCTAGATTTACCACTGAATAAATCAAACGCAGTTGAATCTTCATCGGATGAGAAGAAAAATGAAAATGGGATGACTAATGGTGAACAGGTTTTAGCCAACTACACAGGTACCCATGTATTTTTACAGACTCTGCGTGTACATATTGGAAATGGGAATGAATCTCGAGATAGTCGGCTAGTAATTGACACCGGTTCTCAGAGATCATATATTCTGAAATCTACTGCAGAGTATATGGGCTTACAACCCAAACGACAAGAAAAAATTGTTAATTTTTTATTCGGAGGTGCAAGTACATCAATGCAAACTCATAATTGTTATGATATCAGACTGACAAAAGACGACTACAATTGTACTCTTGAAGTTCTTGACCAAAAAAAATATGCAATGAAATTCCATCTGTTTTTCATGGACCTTGGATAGAGGAGCTCAGGAAATTGAATATTTCTCTGGGAGATATTCATCAACGGGGTTCTATAGAAGTTCTGATTGGAGCGGATGTCGCCGGAAAATTATATACTGGACGAAAACATAACCTTCACTGTGGATTAGTAGCAGTTGAAACTTTTCTTGGCTGGACATTAATGGGAAAAATTTCAAGCTGTAAAGCAAATACCGACAATGTGACGTCAGTGATCGATCTGTTGGTTAATGACACATGCATTACCAATATATGGGAGCTCGATGTTTTAGGAATAAGAGATCCGGTCGAAACAAAAACACGTCAAGACTTGGAAAATGCAACAAAAGAAATTTTTCTACAAACCATATCATCGAACAACGAGGGCAGATATGAAGTGAGATTACCATGGTTACAAAATCATCCCCCGTTACCTGATAATCTCTCACTCACGAGAAAAAGGTTGAGTTCGACCATGAAAAAGTTGAAAGATGAGGATATTTTCGAGTCCTACGATAACATTTCCAAGGAATGGTTGAACGAGGGTATAATCGAAGAAGTAGTAACCCCTGCGACTAGTAAAGATGTTCATTATCTTCCTCATCGGCCAGTAATCAAAGAAAGCAGTCAAACTACGAAAATAAGGCCCGTTTTCGACGCGTCAGCCCATGAGAAGAATAAACCATCACTGAACAATTGTGTTGAGAAGGGACCGCATCTGATTGAATTCATACTTTCCATTCTGGTTAGATTCCGCAAAGGATGAATTAGAGTAATCTCAGATATTCGTAAGGCCTTTTTACAAATTGGTTAATGCGAGGCAGACAGTGACTTTCTTCGATTTCTATGGGTTAGTGAACATGGTGAGGAAAAGGTTTTCCGTCATTGCAGAGTGGTATTTGGGGTGAGCTGCAGTCCATTTTTATTGGGAGCTACCATCGAGTATCATCTCAATAAAATCATAGAAAAATGTTATAGTTCTGCTAATTACTTCAATAAAAATTCAGTCATACAATTGGCCAAAAGTTTCTATGTGGGTAACTGTGTAACTAGTTTACCCGATGAAGATTCCCTCAAAACATTTGTTTCAGAAGCTACCGACATCATGGCTGAAGGGAAATTCGATTTGAGAGGGTGGGAGTTCACCAACAAAAATGGAGAAGATTCCGATGTATCTGTTCTTGGACTATTGTGGAATACAAGACGGGACACTATACGAATCAAGGTTCTCAATGAGAATTTTTCAGAAAATATGGTTGTCACAAAAAAGAGCATTTCGACCCTATAGGATTTACTTGTCCTGTGACATTATATCCCAAGATGTTGTTACAAACTCTTTGGAAAAAGCAACTACGTTGGGATGATCCTGTGGACGAGGATACGAAATTGTCTTTCATTGGTTGGATGGAAGAACTGTCCTACTTAGGAAATATCGAAGTACCTAGATGGATTGAACATGGAGTCACTGATTCCCAGAATCTCAGCTTGCACACTTTCGTTGACGCCAACAAAAATGCTTATGCTGCAGTTGTTTTTCTGAGAATTGAAAGAGATGCTAGCAGCTGAATCACGGGTTAAATCCTTGAAGGATATTTCAATACCTCGAATGGAGTTACTAGCTGCAACCATTGGTGCTAGACTCTACAGTACAGTAAAACAAAACTTTAAAGATCTTGAAAGTTTCTTCTGGAGCGATTCTTCAACCGTCCTTTCATGGATTCGGCGAAGTGAACCTTGGGCAACCTTCGTAGGAAATCGAGTGCAAGAAATTAGGAAACTGACCTCTATCGATTCCTGGAGACAGGTTCCAGGTACTGTCAATCCTGCAAATCTTCCTTCAAGAGGATGCTCTCCACGCCAATTGTACGATTCCGAATGGTGGGAGTGACCATCTCTGTTCAAGAAAGGAAGAGAGTTCACATAATCACAATGATGAATAATTCATCAGATGAATGGCATCTTGGATATTTTTCTGAATATATCAAAATCATACGAATGGTAGCTTGGATTTTGCGATTCGTACATAACCTCAAAAATCCATCCTCCATTAGGAAAGAACTTCTGACTGTGGAAGAAATGAATGAAGCCGGAAAATTTGTTTTCCGTTTGATTCAAAGTGAGAGTTTTGAAAATGAAAATAACGAGAAGTTGAAATCACGCTGTCCGTTCAAAGACAACGAAGGTATTATTCGTCTGAAGAGCCGTATCTCAAAAAGAAATGATCATGAAGATTTTCGTTTATCAATTGTTTTCTTAGCTCAGCATTCAACTGTCAAAAAACTCAATTTCGATCTTCATGTCAATTCCTGTCACATCGGTACAGTGGGGTTATTGGGTGCGCTCCGTGAAAGACACTGGATAATCGGGGGACGTCGAGCTATACGTTCCATCATTTCAAAGTGTACGGTTTGTAGGAGATTCAACGCGAAACATTTTCAAAGTCCTTCCCCACCACTTCCATTAGACAGAGTGCGCGATGCTGTTGCCTTCGAAATAACGGGTGTAGACTTTGCGAGTCCTCTTTACTTGAGAACTGGTGAAAAGGCCTGGGTTTGCTTATTCACCTGTGCCGTATATCGCGCTGTTCATTTGGAGCTGACTTCTAGTCATTCCACTCATAGTTTCATTCAAACTTTAAGACGATACGTTGCGCGACGTGGCCGCCCTCGGACAATTCAAATTCATTCAAAAGTCTGAACTGGCGGATCATATCAAATCATACTTCAGTGCAACGTATTCATTGGAAATTGAATCCCCCTTCAGCTCCTTGGTGGGGTGGTTTCTGGGAACGACTCGTAGGAATACTGAAAACAATTTTGCGACGTGTTCTTGGAAATTCTTCCTTGTATTACGAAGATCTGATGACTGTGCTATGCGATTGTGAGGCTACAATAAATTCAAGACCCATCACGTATCTCAGTAACAGCCCAAAGGACCTGATGACCATATCACCAGTGATGTTCTTACGCTATCTGATCCAAGATGGAATGCCCGATTGTGATGCTATCGACACCGAGTCCCTAAATCGTAAATTGGTGCGCAAGCAAAAACTGAGTAATGATCTCAGACATCGTTTTCGCAGTGAATATCTGGGTCAATTGAAGCTTCTGAGGAAAAACTTTAAAACGCAACGACAAGTCGCCTTAAATGACATTGTTTTAATCGGAGACGATAATCATAAACGACTATATTGGCCTTTGGGTCGTATCTCCCAACTGATTCTTGGTCGTGATGGCAAAATTCGTTTGGTGCAGGTGAGGACCCCGAGAGGCACGCTGCTGAGACCCATACAACGCATTTACCCACTCGAATGCATTGATGATGCTGATTCTGTAGCCAAGGTTGTGGGGCCTTCCAAGGAACTGTCTACTGCTGGATGTTCGTCCAACCAGAAGGATTGTCATACCACTGCTGACGTTAGTGCGAGAGTGTCTTTCAAAAGCAGAGTAACCGATGTATGTGAAAATGTGAAATTCAGTGATGGTATTTCAAAGAAATCGCAAATAACTCGAAGTGGCCGTGTTTGTAAGCCACCAAAATTGTTTTATTAGTTAGTGAAAGAAAAAGAAGTCTCTACTCTTCGCATTGTGACTCACTATGTTTTCAATAGTTCGTCAGGTGGGAGGATGTTAGAGACATAAGTTCATACTCATATAACATGCTGTATATTTGAATTCTGATGACAGTTACGATTGTATTCTTGAAAAAGTTTGACTTACAGTAAAAAGTGGTCGTTAGATTTTCCGAAATATTGTGTTTCTTTTGATCGTGAGTTTCCGAGTGAGACGTGTGTCTTTGAGTAAAAGAATCTATCTGATTTTCTAGTTCAGCGGGTAGTTTTTCGAGAAAACAGTGAAAGGAGCGATATTTTTGTCATTATGAATTATCTTGGCTATCAAAATTTACATAATTTCCTGGAAGGATCTTTGATAAATTAGTAAATTTCAATCAACATCCATTGGTTTTTGAATAGAGTAATGCCCCAATGGAAGAGTACAGCAGGTTCCAGGAATCAGATGGCGTTTGTCATCATGAGGACTCAGAGCAATCTTCATTTGTTCCACTGACTACACCTTGTGATTATTTGATTTTATGAGTTTTTGGGGGATTTTTGTCCCAACGTGAGTCTCCAAGCCATCTACATCATCTTGGAATGTAATTTTAGTTTTGACGACATTACGTTTAACACCCTTTGCCTCACTTTCATAATCCTTCCACTTCAACTCTTCTATCATTGGGGCGATTTGATCCTCAGATACAGCAATTTCAGTTGCGTATAATTTCGATCTGAGTCCAACAAAATCAGTCATGATTCTACCATTGTTCTCGTCTTTCATCAATCCAATGACTTTCTTATCTAATCGTGGGATATTGAATATATTATCAGTTGGATAATCACTAGTATCGAAATAATGATGGCAAACGGTTTTCATCATATCGTATGGATCAGAATTTCCAATATGATAAATCAAACTTTTTGTGTCGGTATATACGGCAGAGCAATCTTCTCCAAACTTTGTATCATGTAGCCCTAATGAAAATCATAAATGGACAACTTTACCAAATCGAGTACAGTCATTCCCACAAAAATAGATTTGTTGAAAAATATTTCTGCCTTTCCTAATTCAATGGCCACCATGTTAGAATCGAAGATGGACAAACTCTCGAAGCGAGGATTAGAAATTCTAGCTTCCGCACCATATCGTCCCTCCCAACTCATTATAAGACGAACATCAGAGTGTTTTCTGAGATTCTTCATTATTTTTCCTGAAAGAAAAAAAAATATGAAAATAAATTCACTTTCGAGAAAATAATACATACCGAATACTGCATTAATCATCAGTTTGAAGAGGTTCTTCTCAAAGTCATTCTGAGCAGCGGTTCGCAGACGGGTATTCAAATCTATGTAGTGCTTCAACCATGCGGATTGTTCATATTTCAAAACACGATGAATCTTAGTCAAAATTAGTCCATTTGCCAACGCCTGCTTCAGGTTTCTGTAATAGAGTACATAATTTTTCTTCGATTGTAGAGTAGCCATCAATTTGAAATGTTTAACATCCGGTTTACTTTCGGCTCGAGATTTTCCAGTCTTGGGATCCATATGATTCGGACAGAACGGTAAATCCCCATGCGAATCGTGGAGGTTAGTTGAATACTCCAGATCAACTTCTAGCGTATAATCTTCTGGGGCATCATCAGGAACAGATGTCACATCGATGTTTGTATCCACCCACTCAAATCCTGTAACGACCGGTAGGGTTTGTAATTGTTGTTTTACCTTTATTGCCCTTCTAGGTACCCACCACAATAATCTCTCAATATTTTTTTTCTAACACTGTACCTCTATTTCAACCTATCTGTATCAACTTATATTTACAGAATAGACAACTTTACAATTCACAATCCCTTCGCTCTATTACCAGTGTGGTAATTGCTGAAAGGGTATTATTTTTGTATTATTTCAACATTATCATTTACTCCTCAACTAGTTCACACTTTAGCAGAAATAATCCCAACGATAGATCACCAGATGTAACGGTGCGAGAGTTATTGATATTCTGTATGAACTTCCTTATATTCTCCTTCTCTTTACATGAACCTCGTGTCCAGAAAAACGGATCAAAACAGATAACAATTCCTCCGCACGTCACTTATTGTAATAATGGCAAAAGGTTATTATTTTCGTTAATGGCAGCAGCTGTCACCAGACGTAGATTCTTCCACGTCAAATTCTGGATGTTATGGCAATTTTCCGAAAGAGACATGAATTCGGCCCTTTGCACGAAGAAAGGGGCTTTAGTGATAAACCTAGGGTTTAATTTCTGCTTTCTCGTATACTCTGAAATCTTGAAATCCTCTGATAACGTTAAGGAATATATTAGCAACGAAATGAAAATAGGAACTTACAAAATATATAACAAAAGAAATATACAGCGAAAACAATTTATAACATAAAAAAATGACATGTACCGTACTATTTAGTTCAATCAAACTATTGAAAAATGAACTGAGACTGGTAATTTTTCTTCTCTATGCATGAGAATAATGCAAGTTCCACAAAAAGAAAAAATGTGTACTCAGAACACAAAAATCTGATGTACTTATATCAATAAATGTCTCTAAACTTGCCCTACTGGCTAAATGTACATTATAGGCCGCCCTACGGCCCATCGCAATAGCTACTCGATGTCAGAGAGAGTCAGAAAGATTTCTCAACTTATGATTTAAACAACAGATATAAAATTAATGATGGTTTTCTCTTCCCAAAAGTGGATAAAATGGTTATTTACGTTAACACACATCTAAATTGACATACCAAGTCTTCTGTCTATTTTGCCTAGCAGTTTCCATTCCATAGATTTTTTGGTATTCCATAGATTTTTTGGTATTCCAAGATATGGCACTTCGCACACGAATCAATTTGACATTATTCAATTCCCCGAAATTTTTGCGACCGTAATTAGATTCTCGTAATGAGACGCGCCCCTATGATTTTGGCAGGGGACAACCCACAAAAGGCAGTCCCCTCGCGTTCGCGAGTTTGTTTCTTCACCCCGTCTTCAGATCAACTACCTGAGAGCGACCTTTTCCCGTCCACTCTCATTTTTGCATATTTTGCAAAAATCGCAAACGCTGGATGAATGTAAGTAACCATTCATCGGACTGATCCCACGCGAAGGCGATGTTTTGTCTATCAAGAGGTCTACACATTGACATCTCATATCTCGTCTAGACTGAAAAAAAGACTTCATTCATTGGGTGTTTCGTGACAGGAATTCTCAAATGAATTTTGATACATTGTATAAGAAGCTTTCATATACAGGGTGCGAATACTTTTATCGAGTTCACTTAAAAATGCTCAGCATTACATCACTCTCCTCTACGAAAAAGTTCTGTGCATACCCAATGCCTCAACAAAATAGACAGTCAACCTCACACCAAAAAAAAAATCGAATGATCAACTACCTCATCGATGATCTCCATCTAAGTATTTTCTGACTCTCCCCCGTATATTCAATTCAAAATTATTAATTACCATCAACTATTTTTATAAGTTTCCATTATATACCTTATGACTATCCCCTGTATAATAATTCTCGGGGCGTACAATTTCGCGCTCCCACACGAACACTGTACCCCAAGTTATGGCTACCCCTATACATATTTTCCGTAGCGAAACAATTTTCACGCGCCCGTTTCCCGCACTACACTCGCGTCGCAATAAACCGCGCACGATCACAGGTGGTCGATGGCAATGATGACAATGAGAGTAACCTATTTCATGATACCGGGAAACCGAGGACTTCGACGCTCTCGATGCCGCTGCTCTGCTGCCGTCGTTACTACAGTCGTTTTTAGAGCCTATGACAATGAGCTCTGTAGTCGCCCAAACCGTTTATTTGGACTTTACACGCACTAATTCGCGTTAACTAAAATAGTCTATGATGGGAAATCGGTGTATACGAATTTTCAGAGCGAACACGTTCGAAAGTTTTTTGCAACATTCGGCTCACGGTGCCCAAATATTTTAATCTCGGCATTTCGACTCGCACTATATTGTCTATATGTCGCGTGGGGAAAAATTGTATTGTCCACTCCTCGGGTAGAGGGTGGACACATAAACATGGATTTGTGGAAGGCTAGCCTGCTCTCCTGGTACTGGTTCCTCAGCTACTCGAACGGCCTCCATCTTGGTTGGGTTGCCATCCGCTTACGATGGACTATCTGCATGCCAATACACGGCTGATACTGCTATTCCACGACCAAGGGTTGAAACCAAACTGACTGCCTGTCAGGCGACATCACTGGTACATGCCTAGGACATCCTTGTCCTTCTACATCTGTTATCTGCGACTGGGTTACTCCTTCCATGGTGCTGAAACTGGTAGGCCACTAATGCCTATATCTCTCCTTCCCCTGACAACTGGTTAGCAGAATGACACTCTGCGATCTCCAGTGGTATGTAATTGAAAGTTCCCCAAAAATGCCTAACTGGATTACTCGCGTATTTGTTTGTACTACAGGCGCGACTCATCTTACTTCTACTTGCCCGACTCGATTTTACATAGTCTGAGTTTCCGAGCACTACGCAAACTGCGCGATTCACTTTCGTCGACGTTTCGATACTTTACTCGTCGGCATTAAACTGGCAAAACTTCACCTGGATTGGAAATCCGGCCATCATAATCAAGGTTACCTCACGTGATGATGACGATGACCCCAAACAAGGTCTCCCATGTTGACCTGCCGTCTTCTTATAAAAGTCTGTAGTTCGTAGTGCGATTCACGTAAACTTTTTTCTAAGTGTCTATGATAAAGTCTTTATCCTTATCTCTAATTTCCAAAAACACGAAATTGATTATATAACTTCTTAACCTATCTGAATCTTATCTCGGATAGGGCATCTAAAGTAACCTGCGCAGGATTTATGTACACGATAATATATTTCTATCTATAAGTATAGTCTATAACGAAAAAAAAATTAGTGCGCCTAGGTATATCAAATAAAATTTCTATCCTATTAAAAAAAATTCAACTCATCACAATAACCTCTGATACAAAATAAAATGCACATTTTCCCAGTCAGGTATAAACACCTGGTAGGCGTTGCCTTCGATATCTCACACACGGGAAATTGGTTGGTGGTGAGACTACCTTTATAGACAAAAAAAAATCTTTCTACAACTCGTCGAACAATATATCGCTCTCGACAGGAAAAACAACTCGCACAACATATCTCCAACAGAAAACTCGCAAAAAAAATTGCCCGTCAATGCCTCCACTTTAACTCTCCAAAAATGCGACCCTGTGGCATCTCCAAAACGTGCCTCTCATCGAGCACCAATTCTCGAGTATTCAAAATATCTCTATAGCGTCACAAAACTGAACCTCCTCAGCAGCTCCAAAATACGCCTCTTCTCGAGCCAAATCTTCTGAAAAAAATATCTATAAATTTGCAAATCTGCACCTCCTCTGGCACTCTCAAAATAGGCCTCTCTTCGGGCACCAAACCTCCTAGAAAAAACTCTCTGTGAATACGCATAAGAACGGCTCCTAGCACATCTCCTCATTATACTGCTTCCCGCAGCTCTTCAATCTTGGCCCCCAACAAGACTGTGAAACCTATCGCTTTCCTTCAGCGATTATCATCTGCTCTCTGCAAAAAAAACGTCAACTACTCTCGGCTGAATATCCCCATTCATTTTGTCCCCGACAAGGTTATCAAGAAACATCGCTTTCTTCCAGCGGTTGTCCTCTCGCTCTCCTGGAGCCTATCAACAATACCTAAATCACTCTCGCATTGGCCTCATCAGTTGAAACTGGTAAGTACAGCACATAACACTAAATACTTTTAACCGCTTACTAAACTACTCCTCACCAACACTCTGTGTTGCGGGCAAAACCTGACTGTTGCCACCTAGGCTGTCTTGCAGGTTTCTAGCGTGACACTCGGAGGACCGGCGATTATCCATGTTACCCCTTGACATGGTTCGCTTCGCAAAATTAGAGTCCGACTCCTCTAATCGAGCTGTATATCGGCCTACTTCAGCTACCGGCATTCTCCTCTGGCCGCTTACCTGAAAAACAATAATTCTGAGCCACGCCCCATCGCTCTAGCGTGCTCTTAACAGCTTCCTCTATAACAGCTTACTTCAGCTACCGGCATTCTACTCTGGCCGCTTTCCTGAAAAACAAAAATCTCGAGCCACGTCCCATCGCTCTAGCGTGCTCTCAACAGCTCCCTCTGCTGCGGAAACCTAAAAGAAAATCTCCTACCCATTTTCTTTCCCCCTTTTATGGTCACGTCTCATTACGGTCTTTCCAAAAAAAAAAATTTCAAATGCATCTTAATTTACTGAAACTTGTTTCTTATTCACAACAAAATTCCCTTACTCCTATTTTTTTTATAATAATCTACTCTCTTCTTGTTACTTTTCAGAAAAGTAATGTTTTCCCCTTGCACAAAATGCTTTTATGATTTTCCGTATTTGTAAAAACTCTCGACACAAAAGATTTCCAGCTATTTACTCCCGCGCGAAAAAAAATCCAATCACCCTGTATTTTTAAGAATATGTCAATATGTAACTTCTCAACATAAAATACTCCCCACCGATGTTATTCAATCCCCTTTTATCCCAACGAAAAATATCAGTTACTTTTTCCCTTCGCAAAATGTTTCCAATCACCTTGTATATATTACGGAAAAGCTCGAATTGTCCATAAGTTACGCCTCAAAAAAAAATACCTTCAGCCGATGCAATTGAATCTATTTGCTTTTTATTCTAAGTACCTTCGCGAAAACAAATTTTTCAATATTTTTTTCCTCTCTACCTTTTTCCCGTTATTTCATTAATAAATCTACCCAAATTTTTTCTTGGAAGGCCTATTACTTCAGGCCCAGAATTCGCTTTCCATATAAAAAGCGGGTGCTTTGTCACTTCATTTGTAGGCATATACAAAAATATGCTCCTGCTGTCTTCTTTCTCGATGGATCTTCTCGTCGAAATTGTGTTAGTATTTTTGGGAAGAGATGGTCATTTTCAAAATAAAATCTCAAAAAAAGTATATCCACCTACCTTTATTAGCTTCTTTTTCTATACCTGAAATGCAGTCTGAAGCGGTATTCTTTTTATTAAATTACATCGCGAAATTCCATGAATTATTTCAAAATTTTCAACTTCGGACAACAGTGATATAATCAATCCTTCAACTATATACATTTTTCTCTACTCTTGTTTCAAATAACTTTTATCGCTCTATATTCTTTCAACTAGATTCGACTTCATAAACACTACAAAAAAAAAATCGTTACTTCGCTCTCTATTATATTTACTTCTAACTAAATGAAAAAATTCAAATCAACTTCATAAGCACAAAAAAAATATATCATTACTTTACTCTGTAATTATATTTGCTTCCAAACTAAATACAAAAATTCAAATCAACTTCATGAGCACACAAAAAAAATTATCATTACTTACTCTGTAATTATATTTGCTACAAATGAATAAAAACTCACAACAATAAAAATTCTATTTTCTATTTCTCAACAAAAATGTTTTATTCCTCCGATTATCTTTTCCAGCATTCATTAAAAATAGAAAAATAATGATATTCTCAATCAACGTTCTCAGAATTTCTAGGATATTCAATATTACTTTTACTTTACCACGAAACCAAATGTTTAGAATGCCACAGGTAAATTCATTCGCTAGTATTCCTCATCCCAAATGTATAAAAATCGGTTCTAAAGATAAATTTTTCTAATTGATACATTTGATCTATATACTTCTAAGCAAGTCTCAGCAACCTTTACAATGGCATGATTTACTGATCATCTGGCGAAAAACAACTACTCCCCTGGCAAGTACCTCGACGGGTATTGAACTACATTCAACAGACGCCAGTGCAAAGTATTAACACAACCTGTATGTGTCACATACTCTTCGGGAAAAACAATATCCCGGTTTACGCTATTATTCGCAATAGCCCTATTTCTGAAAACCTATTAGTGCTACTCAACTCTTCGGTAAACAATATTTTTCTCTACAATGATCTTCAAAATAGAAATACCTATTCAATTTCTCGTACTAGTAAATACCTATTTACTGAATCATCTAAATTTTCAAATAACTCAATAGTTCTCTCTTCACGCTGAATTATTCGAAAGATTATCAAATCCCATTTTCATATGTATCTCAAAAAATTCAACAAACTGAATTCACTCGAATATGTTCCGACGGAACGCTACTTGCTCTTGAAACGTGTCTTCTTATTGACTTAAATTCTCTATTCGTTATTGATCTCTTTTCAACGAAAATCCTAGTGGCACTTTAAACTTATACTACTTCAAACTGCCTGAAAAATTCTGTAAACAAAATCAAACGTATCTTCGTTCTTCATATATACCTATTTTTCCACCAAATTCAGTGATATTTTTCCTCCTGAATTATCACAAAAATTCCACTCAAAATAATGAAATTTCAACCCTAAGCTTTAACAAAAATCCCACCGCTTGGTCAACAGATGTAACGACCGGTAGGGTTTGTAATTGGTGTTTTACCTTTATTGCCCTTCTAGGTACCCACCAGCATATTCTCTCAATATTTTCTTTCTAACACTGTACCTCTATTTCAACCTATCTGTATCAACTTATATTTACAGAATAGACAACTTTACAATTCACAATCCCTCCGCTCTATTACCAGTGTGGTAATTGCTGAAAGGGTATTATTTTTGTATTATTTTTACATTATCATTTACTTATCAACACTTCTCAACTAGTTCACACTTTAGCAAAAATAATCCCAACGCTAGATCACCAGATGTAACGGCTGCGAGAGTTATTGATATTCTGTATGAACTTCCTTATATTTTCCTTTTCTTTACATGAACCTCGTGTCCACAAAAACGGATCGAAACAGATAACAATTCCTCCGCACGTCACTTATTGTAATAATGGCAGAAGGTTATTATTTTCGTTAATGGCAGCAGCTGTCACCAGACGTAGATTCTTCCACGTCAAATTTTGGATGTTAAGGCAATTTTCCGAAAGAGACATGAATTCGGCCCTTTGCACGAAGAAAGGGTCTTTAGTGAGAAACCTAGGGTTAAATTTCTGCTTCCTTGTATACTCTGAAATCTGAAAATAGGGCGACTTGTAGGAAATGAAATCATCTGATAACGTTTAGGAATATATTAGCAACGAAATGAAAATAGGAACTTACAAAATATATAACAAAAGAAATATACAGCGAAAACAATTTATAACAAAAAAAATGACATGTACCGTACTATTTAGTTTAATCAAACTATTGAAAAATGAAATGAGACTGGTAATTTTTCTTTTCTATGCATGAGAATAATGCAAGTTCCACAAAAAGAAAAAATGTGTACTCAGAACACAAAAATCTGATGTACTTATATCAATAAATGTCTCTAAACTTGCCCTACTGGCTAAATGTACATTATAGGCCGCCCTACGGCCCATCGCAATAGCTACTCGATGTCAGAGAGAGTAAGAAAGACTTCTCAACTTATGATTTGAACAACAGATATAAAATTAATGATGGCTTTCTCTTCCCAAAAGTGGATAAAATGGTTATTTACGTTAACACACATCTAAATTGACATACCAAGTCTTCTGTCTATTTTGCAGTTTCCATTCCATAGATTTTTTGGTATTCCCTAGATTTTTTTGGTATTCCAAGATATGGCACTTCGCACACGAATCAATTTGACATTATTCAATTCCCCGAAATTGTCCGACCGTAATTAGATTCTCGTAATAGACGCGCCCCCATGATTTTGGCAGGGGACAACCCACAAAAGGCATTTCCCCCGCGTTCGCGAGTTTGTTTCTTCACCGCGTCTCCAGATCAACTACCTGAGAGCGACCTTTTCTCGTCCACTCTCATTTTTGCATATTTTGCAGAATTCGCAAACGCTGGATGAATGTAAGTAACCATTCATCGGACTGATCCCACGCGAAGGCGATGTTTTGTCTATCAAGAGGTTTACACATTGACATCTCATATCTCGTCTATACTGAAAAATAAACTTCGTTCATTGGGTGTTTCGTGAATTCTCAAATGAATTTTGATACATTGTATAAGAAGTTTTCATATACAGGGTGCGAATACTTATATTGAGTTCACTTAAAAATGCTCAGCATTACAATCCTCCATAGGGTAGATATTGCGACATAGCCCAGCCATATTGATTGTTCACATTGAAATACATGAGGTATGAGTCAGGTTTCGATGTGTCGTACTTCTCATTCATGTATTTATTATTATCTGTAGCCTGTCGTTTGGAGCAAACTTGACTCAATCCACCTCTTGTTCCCTTTTCAAAAAACAGCAACTGATCTACATCGGTGGGAAGTTCAAGCTGTTGTTTCGTTTTGTATAACATAGCATCCCAAGTGTAGCCGGGTAAAGTGAAATAATGAGCAGGATCCAAACCGTAAGTTTTACGACAACTCGAGAGAAACTGCTCAAATACATCAGCCAAGAGCATAACGTCAGTCTTCAGGTATAACTCTGTATATTCACCCAATGTTTTCATATTGAAAGTATCCCATACCATCTTGGCACGTGCGTAAGATGTTCTCGGACATGGTTTATCTTCCAAACTGCTATAAAATGTTTCGATAGGGGGTAAAGATTCCTCATCAAATCTTGCGAAGGAATCGATATAGTCATAAGGCATGATACCTTTTTTGGTCAAAATTTTTTCTTCTCTTCCGAGATGCTAGAAAATTGAAAACTTAGAATTGGATATTGTGGTAGATACGATGCCAACGTATCCAGTGAGGAATTCATGAATCTGAACGAGTCAATAAATCTGAAGTGTATTTTGCTATCTGAAATATTTTTGGTGAAGGAGATATACTTTTCTTTTGTTATCGGTAGCAAATCAATTGGTCCATCGATATCCAACGCAATATTTTTTATAATGAAATGTGCATCATATCCCGACAAGTTGTGAAAGATAATAGGAATAGTTTGATAATCCTGGTAGTTGATATTGCATCCGTTGTGTACTGGCCCACGGTAATTATTTTCAGGTATCAAGTGGTTGTGGTCGCGTACTTTTTTATCTTCGTCGGCGAATGGCTGTTCACATATGTGACAATGGGTAGCTGATCTGAATTCAACTTCTTGCTCAGCTCCCATATCTATGTCGAAAGAACACTGGAATACTGTCGCAACATCTTCAGCAAACTGTTTTATTTCTTTGACAAACCATTTCATACAATCTTCTCCACGAAATGCTCGATAAAACGATAGCGAATCATCATTTCACGTAATATCCAATTGATGCCGGAATATGTTGTTGATATTTATTCCCATCTTGCATTGGTAACAATACACTCTCAAGATCAGCGTATATTACAAAAGGTGATTCGATTATGTTCATTAAATTTTTGAGGGCCAAAATATTTTCCCCTTCTCGGGTTATGTAGGTAGGCATTCTTTTGTTCTTAAACCGTCTTCCAGATGTTTGTCGAGCTTTGCTTGGGTGGAAAAATAATGGAAACACCTATCGCAGAAATATTTTTTTCCAGTATGCTTGCTGAGCTGGTTGCTCACTAGTCTCGATAAACTTTTTATCCAAACAAAATGGGTCTTGGTTGACGATGTAATTTTGTGAACATTAATTGGATCCTTTTGGCTCTCATCAAAATATTCATCTTGAACCATGAGTAAATTCACATGTTTGCTCTTGTTTTTCTCAAGACTCAATCTGAGAGGTTCTACGATATACTTGGATGTTGAGAGTTTCAATGTATAAACATTAACTGACATATCATTCTGTTGTTCGAATCTTCGTATCTGATTGATTGTCATCGGAAAATGAATACCTTTCGAATTCAGAACCTCCGAATAGTCAGGATATGATGAAATGTCATCAGAACGTTTCCCATGAGGAACAGGATATAATGCTGAAACAATGGCCCAAGCGAAACAGGCGGTATCGCTATCTTTAACATTGATGCATGCTCGTTTCCATTTGATTTGAGAAGGAAGCTCAATATATGATGAGCCTCTCTGTGGCACAAATTTATTAATATTCACTCCCAAATTCCCTATTGCTCTCAGTGCCCAACCGCTGTCACGCTCCTGAAACTCTTCTAGCTTTTCACTATCGGATCCATAACATAATCCTCGAACCACTTTTTCAAATCAGTGTCTCTGTAGATAGCTGTATTGGAGGTTGTGAAACATTCATGTTCTGTACAGAGTCGGTCTCCTTTGACAATCTCAAACTCGCCACTGAAAGCCGCATTAACCTTTATCGATTCATCTTTTTTCAGGGCATTTGAAATTCGCTTTCTGAAAGGTGCCCCACAGTCTGTCAAAAAGGCCCTTGGGTCCTTATGTTTGAGGTAACTCATCACCCCAGTTCTTGAGAGCTTTTTTAATTCTCCTTATAGCTTTGGAGCATTCCAGAAGTCCATCCTGTGCTGTTTCTTCCTCATACTTGTTGGTTATGAGGCTAATGATAGTGGTGATATATTCTATAATATCGGCAAACATTTCCAGAAATCACAGAAGCAACTTATCAGCACGAAGTTTGCACAGTAACGAATTCAACGTAGTGTAATACTGCTACATATATAACCATAAAATACTGGGAAAGTAGACTGAGAGCAGCAGCACCTAGTGAGAAAACTCTGTATCAGAAGTGAAATAAATGCTATTTTCTATATAGCTAACCATAATATGTCCCACAGACGAAACAAAGATAACTGTACAACAATTATATATGAATTTCCATAACAAGCGGTCAAGTGGGGTAGTGCTGAGCTTCTACAGTGACACCAAAACAAGATTTGGTTCAATGGATGTTTCCGATTTCTCACATTGATATTTGATGAACCTCCAAGCTTTATTTTGAGATATTCAACATTTTTTTGCTAAACAAACGCATTCATTACATAAGTTGCAGCTGGAAATATGATTATTTAATTTAGTCAAGAATAATGCCCCCCCAATCTTGTATCAAATATAAATCTGTATGAATTTGGACTTTATTAGACACTTGATACGTTTTCATGCTATGAAATATGTCCTTCAGACATTCAGATATCGACTTCACACATTACCCTCAACCAAGGCAAAATAAGAAAAAAGTTATTGATAAACAGGTTCTAATTGAATTGTTCTTTTCCGGATAGTAATAAAGTGAATTCAATAAATTTGTAATAGGTTTTATTTCTCTCAGGAAGTACATGTATCAGTGCCTTTGACATCCTTTGTTCAATGCCATCTCGGACATTTAGCTATCAACCTTCACCGCTATATGATTGAAAAAAAAGTACTCAACCAGTGTAAAAACTTCCGGTATATAAATTATTGCTTCTTTCGATTGGACATAACGAGATAATTGAATACAGTATTTTGCAAGATTTGACAACCAGTAACTCGTTCACATAGGTAGGAATCAGGCAGTTCAGATTTTGCAGATAATAGCATTTCGTTCAAATCCAGTTCCCACCAGACTTGACAGCGTCAATGTTACCTATATTATTCAGAAATTCAGTAAGATCGGTCAGAAATATAAGGGTCTAGTATGTGAGTATTGTAATAGAAAATCTTCTAGTAGTAAATATATAATATTGGAAAAAACGCTGGATTTCCCTGAGCATGTTGTCTATCTATCAAAAAAGTAGTACCTCTTTATAATAGTAGTTCAAATGAGTATTCGGACACGTTTTATACACAGATACAGTATGTTATATTAGGCATTTGGGCATAGTCGAATTTGAATTCGACGAAAAAACTTTTTGCTTGATATCTGAAATTGTTTGATCTGCTTGAAGAAGGGACCAGTAAAGGGTTGTCTCGCTCCATCTTGTTCGTGTCGTGAAAGCGTATGCAGGTGTACTAAATCTCGGTTTTCGGATCCAGTAAAAAGTATACTCGTTCAGCTTTTCATTCGCTGGAAGATTGTATTGATCCCGAAGAGCTGCTAGCACGAGCTCTATTCTCTCAAGAAAGACATCCATGCTATTCCTGTATCTGTATTACATAACTGAATCAAGTAGGGCTGCATTTCCCCTAAATCTGTAACATTTTGAAAAAATTATAGTTTCATTAAACTGAGGACCCCATCGATGATATGAAAGAAATTATATCTGTAGAAGCCAGCATGGCGGTAGTAATCAGCTGAGTTATCGAAGATGTGCATAATTGCTACACTGAGGTCAAAATATTAGAATGTCAAGAGATACAATCGCAATGAAATTGACCCCGCCTCAAGTCATTGGAGTTGTATGAAAAGTTTTCTAATTTGACATATTATCGGAAGTCAAATGGAATGACTACTGGATTTGGTACTTGGGATAATAACAAATGATGGATTTGAGTTTTTTTTTATTCTTGTCAACACGATACTCTGCCTTCTGAACGTTTTTCAAATAGTTCTGATATGGAATGCGTGAATATTGAGTCTTCGTCGATTTCAAGAATGCATAGCTTTGCTGAGTTTATAGCAACATATCAAAATGGTATATATGTTTATTCAACATATTTGAAAACCATACAATACTTAGGTGTACTCGGGGAAAAGCCTTGCAAGCAATGATGAATTTCCTTCTCAACCAAAAAAAAAATATATTGAATATGTGAACAAGCTGATCTAACGTTCAATGCTACGTAAGCAGAAATACTGTAAAGGAATTGCTTCTCGAATCATCTTATCAAAAATATTATTATGACGAGCCGTGGTCTGGGATGCTACGCGTGTGGATGTATTTGCAAAGTCAAATGTTAGACATTCAGTTGCTAGTCCAAGAAAGTTGACTGAATATGCCAAGGAACGAAATCTTTTGAAAATTCTTCTGACCGAAACAATTACATACTAGCACCAATGGCATTCAACACTCTAGGAGGTTTTGGTCCGAAATGTCTAGATGTTGTGAAAGAAAATGGAAAAAGAATACAAGAGAGTTCTGGAGAAAAAAAATCGACTTTATATCTCATACAACGTTTGTCGAATGAAATAGCATCAGGAAATGCTGCATCCGTTCTCGGTTCCATACCAGATCAATAAACATTGGAAGAAATATATTTTTTATAAAAAATTGTTCTATAAAAAAAATAATATTGTGACGAATAAATGAGATGTTATGACAGTTATGCTAAAAAAAAGATTCTTCCAAATTTAGGTGAGAGTCATTACTCGAACGAAAAAAAAAGACTGTGAGCAGGGAGAAGAGTGTATTGAAGACAAGGAAGAAATTATGTAGCTACTACGTTCCACGTTAAGATGGGGATTGCAGAGTTCCTCAGTCACCCGATAAACTTCAGGTCGAAAGTATGTTGGAGAAATGAAATATGCTAATATGGCCTTGAAAGTGAAGATATCAAATTCCGCTCAATCGAAAAAATGGAAAGGGTTTCGTAACAATGTGAAAACAGAGATTGTGGAAAATCTGAATGGTTCTGTTCGCATCATCAAAGTAAAAAGCATCATCATCTGAATCATCGTTATGAGACAGCCAGTGAAATGAGAGGACGAGAATGGTGTCAGAAACATTTATATCTCATTAAAAACTTAACTGCTTATTTGAGCATCAAAATTCAACTTGTCTCCACAGATGACATTAAATTTGAAATTTTTCAAGTATTTCTGATACGACTCCGTGTTTTCAGTATGTAATAACCTTTTTCATATTCTTGAAATAGAGAAAGAACATTACTTGACACGTTTCCCTCTTGACACGTTTCCCTCTTGACACAGAAAAGCATTTCAAGTTTTAACATTGGAATTCAACTATTGACATCTAGACGAAATAACAAGTTTTAACATTGGAATTCAACTATTGACATCTAGACGAAATAATAATGAATCTGCTACTGTTTCAAAGAAATATCTATTGAATTCGCTGTTTACTGCATATGAGTATTTATAATGAAATATTCTTGAAATATAGACGAAGTTGAGTCGAGCATTCACACTAGCTTGCGAGTCTTTAAATAACCAAGGTAGAAGGTTCTGTGTGCATCGGAAACTCAATAATTATTTTTCATGATTTCGTGATGAATCCAATGATACCAGTATCATTGAAATTGAACGATACCCATATTATAAACTGAGATTTTCTCGAATCCATGTAGAAATACTTTTCAGGTTCACTCGTCGAAGATTCTACTGGTATAAATGAACTAGAAGATATAAATTATTTTGTGTTATTTCATATAGGTTTTAGTGTGATAATAGTGAGTTGCTGATTATTTTCAAAATATGTTGTGAATTTTGTTATGATATGTTTGAGTACTTTTTCATTGCTTAGATATTTGTGAATATGGTACAGAGAAGTGGTTGATGATGGTGGAAAACCTTAGTACTCAGGAATTTTCTTTCATTCAGATTCAATGTAATCTGAGAGGTATTGTGGAACATTCCTTCTGAGAAGCATAGAATTGTTTGAACCACACTAGTAAAATTCATGATGAAGATGTACGCAACACATATGGAACTAGTACAGATAAAAACAAATACTCAAAATATAGTTATTGAAAAAAGGTATAACTCACACTAAACGGAATACAGAGCACTATAGATGAACGTCATTATGGGAAAAGTTTGCAGCACAAATGATTCTGGAAAACGATTTTTTTTTAAACAAAATTAAATAATTCTAATCCCGTTAAGGATATACGTACTGCAAACTACTCTGCATTCATGTAGAAATATTATGTTATCTGTATGAATCAAGTTTTGTGTGCTTGCTATACAAATTGTGCGACAAAAAGTGACTTCTGTGAATGAAATGAATGTTTATGAATGATATACACATTTCATATCAGCGGGGTTTCTTTTAATTATTCGATGTTACTTCTTCCATAGAAGCTTAGTATTTTTTGCATTGAATTTCTCCTAATTATTCTTTCAGTTAAGGTATGTTGAATGAACTGTTTTTTTAATTTATAGTTAGAAAACGTTTGCAGTAAAAACGGAAATCAATCACGTCATTATCCTAATTCATTTAGGTGGATAATGACTCTACGGTTCCACAGATTCATCGAATGAACAATATATTGCCTGCAAATGGGATAAGAAAGAGTGGAATCAAAAAACAGGGCACAACTTCACCTGACATCAAGTTAATTCCAGAGTCCAAAATTCCCAATTATTTACTATACCCATCCAACAAATTGTGTCTCGATGAGAGACCATGAACCAGAGAAAAAATTTATACATAAAAAAAACATACTTCATAGGAGTAGGCAAGCATTAAATTTCAATTCGATATCTCCAATAGATCGCAAGCAAAAATATATATAATAAACGAAAATATAAATATAATAGCGAATATAATTCAAAGCAATAACTTGCCTTTAATCTTCCAAGGACTTTTAGTTCCCTGCGGTATCAGTAGGTAACTAGACTGATGAAGTATTACAGTGGTTATCCAATATGGGATACTGAGAGCAGTATGAGATTTCTCCGTTCGAATACTCAAACAGGACTCTCAGCAATGAATCATAATTTCCGTACACATTCAAAAAAACCTAAGGAAGGAATCATTCATCATCAATAACTAAAACAAAATGAAGACATTTCTATTTCATAATATAATGAATCAATTATTTCTCTCATTGAGTTAAGAAAATTAACTTCAAGAACTATTGATAAAAAGTAATATCAGAAACTGAATAATCAATTTCAGCTATGGGTTGATGATATAAATCAATCTAGTATGACGCTTGGATTACTGAAATAAAATGACGAATAACAGGGAGAAGCATCTGTATGCTTCACTTTAACGGGAGAAGCTCATACTTCAAGTAATGACATGGATCAATCCTCTCGAGGAAAAATCATATTCTTGAGATGTCTTGAAATAGTGGTAAATAGGCTTTGCCTCAGTTTGTGCTATAGTTCAACAGCAGTAATAGATAATGGGAACTTATTCTCACCACTGAGTTCCATACGATTCTACTTGAATCAGTTCATCCTCTCTGACGAACTCGATTCAACCGAAGTACCAATTGTCCTCTTGTATTTCCTCAATCTAGGAAGACTTTTTGCATACTCGATCAAAAACTAATGAAGTACCTATAACCATGAAAGCATATTTTAGCAGATGATGCATACCTCAAATCAACAAAAATCACATATATCAGTTGAAAACTATCACTTCTGATATATTCTATTGCATAATTCATATATAAAATTATTCAAATGACCGATGTGGATTTTTTTCAATTGAGAGATGGAATTTTCAGTTATTTGAGCTATGCATCATGAACTATTCGATCAGTGAACCCGCCTATAATAAAAATATTGAAGATAAACCTAGGAAGTCCTGAAGTCGACGAGTAGAGAACATTATGATGTTTCATTGAGACTCCTGAAATATCTTGTAGGTAATAGTTTATCGATATAATTGACATAATATTCAATTTCCGAAATTTCGAAATATATTGACTATTGAAAATTTTCGATGTTCACCATAATTGCTTTTGGTACCATTCTCATTGAATATTCAAGAATAGATCCGATTATCGCATTCCTTATCAAACTCTGAACGAGCTTTATTCCATTATTTTTGATGGCATCGAAAGCCCGGCCAATGAATTGAATGCTCTGCTCTCTCGATGAGGCACTCGAACCCTCGAACGCAGTTATATATTCATACTTTCGTAGAACAATAGCTTTTGACAGAAATATTTCAAATTATTCGCGAAATAATTCACCAAGCTAAAAGTAAAATGGCCAATTTCGCTCGACACACTGTAACGTTACACTGACGCTACTCAGAATTTGACAGTACTGACAAAAGATCAGCCGTATTCGAGTTCGCAAAAAATGCTTATCTAGGACGAATCGAAATGGTCACCCAGCCAATTATTGTAGATATATTCGAGACAAACAAACCCCCCCCCCTTACTACAAGAAATTTACCTCGTAAATTTCTCAAACACTATGTGATTCTTGCGCGAGTTGAACACCGTCTGCATTCTCCGGACCAGGTTTAAGGTCCTTCGCATGCCAAACACCTTTAGAGTTTCCTCCCTCATCCCTCAACTCATAAGTCCAAGGAGACAACTTTTTATTGATATAGAATGGCCCTAGATAGCTGAGAGCCAATTTGCTTGTGTAAAATTTAGAAGCGTCGGAGAGAACATAATTTCTTTTCCAGACTAATTAATTTGGGAGATATTCGACGTGGCGACACCTAAGGTTATACCGTTCGCAACTTTTTTCGCCAGCCTTTTCCAACCGCTTGCGAACATCCGCAAACATTTCCCTGAAGCCTTCGTTCCTACTGTGAATACCAGTTTGTGTACCGTCTTCCAAAACAGGTTTTTCATATTGACAATAATCGCCGCCAGACAATACCATGTTGCGGCCAAAATTCACAAAATATGGGGTAAGCTTAGTAGTCTCATGCCTTGACGTGCGAATTGCGCAGGCTATCTGATCGATTTTCTCGTCCCAACGACGATGATTGTCAGAAACGTATATCGATAACATTGTTTTTATGACTCTGTTGACTCTTTCTGTAGGATTGGCCCTTGGATGATAAGAAGCAGTAAATTTGACCTGGCACTGATATTCCTCAGCGAACTTCCTGAATTTTGCCCCACTATATTGACTACCATTGTCGCAAATTATTATTCTAGGAACACCAAAAACTAAGAAAACACTTGACTCGATTTTACGAATAACTGTATCCGCAGAAGCTGTTCTCAGAGGAATAATAAGGAAAATTTACTGAGGTAATCCGTAACTACCAGAATATATTTGTTGCCCTTCATCGATCTAGGCAGTGGACCAATTAAATCGGTCGATATCATCTCCCAAGGTCGACCTACCTTGGGGTGAGATATCATCTTATCGACGGGCTTGGATTGTGGTACTTTGTGAGCCGCGCACACCTGACAATTTCTGACGAATTTTGCAATATCATTGCGCATTTTTGGCCAGAAATATTCACTAGCGACCCTCGAGAAAGTTTTGAATTCGCCTGTATGGCCAGAAGTTACCGGCTCGTGGGCTCCTCTGATAACCCTTTGGCGATCATCCTTTGGAACGACCAATTTCCAAGAGTCCTCCGAGGTGGCTAACGCTGGATGATCGATGGCCACATGTTTCCATAGACGACCATCTCGTTCCCGCCAACAAGTGAATTTCAAGGGAAACCTCTTCACCTTCTCAACCATGGTTTTATACCACCTATCACCATCAAACCCAGATAACTTACACGATTCTACGACAACAGCCTCTATGATTGGTACTGACCTAGACAGAGCATCGGGTACTACGTGCTCCTTACCCTTCCTGTGCACGACTTTGAAATGATATTGCTGGAGTCGAACAGCCCAACGAGCCAAGCTACCGGTCAGGTCTTTCAGATTATGTAGCCGGAGGAGCGAATAATGGTCTGTCACTACCGTAAATTCCACCCCTTCTAGGTAGGGACGAAGTTTCTCGACAGCCCACAGAACCGCTAAACACTCCCGCTCCGTGGTTGTAAAGTTTCGTTCCTGTCTCGAAAGGGACCTACTTAGGTAAGAGATTACCCTTTCTTCCTCAGGAAAAGGTTGCGAGAGGACGGCCCCAATGCCGAACGCCGAGGCGTCTGTACCACAAAAGGTTTCGAGTAGTGTGGACAGCTGAGTATTGGTGCAGTCATGAGGCATTCTTTAATACGTCTAAACGAATTCGAGCACTCTTCTGTCCAGAGAAACTTAGAACCCTTCTTGAGCAAAGAAGTAATTGGAGCCAGGACCGAAGCGAAATCGGGAACGAAGCGGCGATACCACGAAAAGGTTCCTACAATCCTACGAACCTCGCTAACAGTCTTGGGAGTTGGTAACTCCAACATCGCCCTCACTTTGTCTGGATCGACGTGTAACCCGTTACGGTCAACCACATACCCAAGGTATTTGAGTTCCGGGCGACAGAATTGGCATTTTTCAATGCTGATGCTGATGTTGGCTTCTCGTAGTCTCCGAAATACCTCTTCGATAATGGATAAGTGATGTTCGAAAGTCTGGCTGACAATAACTACATCGTCCAAGTAAACAAATATGTTGGGTTCCAGGTCATGACCGAGGACGTTGTCGATAAGGCGTTGCCAGGTAGCGGGAGCGTTATGCAGCCCGAACGGCATACGCCTGAACTGAAAAAGGCCACGATTCGGCACTGTGAGAGCGGTGTATTTTTTTGACCCCTCCACTACTGGGACCTGCCAGTGGATGGACTTAACATCCAGAGTGGATAAGAACTTGGCGTCTCTCAACTTATCTAGCGTGTCAGAGACCAAAGGAAGCGGGTAACTGTCACGCTCTGTGACCGAATTTAGCTCTCGATAATCCACACAAAAGCGGAACTTGTTGTCTTTTTGTTTGACAAGCAAAATAGGAGATGACCAGGGACTATTGGAGGGCTCGATAATTCCCAATCGGAGCATCTCCTCAAGTTCCTGATCTATTTTCTTTTGTACAACTGGATTTACCCTGTAAAACCTCTGCTTGATGGGTGGGCTATTGGTCACAATAACGTGCTCAGCTTTCGTCGTGCATCCCAATCCTTCACCCATCAAAGCTAAATTGCGATCAATGACTGCCTGAAGTCGATTTTTTCCATAGGAGTTAATACAGTTTGACCACTCAAGTGTTCAACAGTGTTAGCAACAATTGCTTCGTTCGAAAAATGCCATTCATCATGCCTGAGGTCCGGCACAATTCCCATTATCCTCCAGAAGTCTGCCCCCAATATCAACAAATGGGACAATTCTGGAATCACGATCACTTCAATAAGACGAAGCCGACCTCTCAATGAAATGGGCAATTCGACAACACCGATACTTTGGCAACGATTTCCATTTGCTACCGTGCAAGTCGTGGTCTCACCGCGTTTGATCGGTATGTTCAGCTCACAAATAACATCCATCCCTTTGCTGCCAAGGATTGTGCGAGAAGCCCCAGAATCTAACAACCCTAATAGCGACTTACCCAAAACCTCATTTCTCAGGTACGGACGTTCATCATTAATCGCATAATAATAATAATAATAATAATAATGTTTATTTACCAAGAAAAAAGAAGTGTTTACAGAATTAATTGACATTATAGTAAATGAACATGGGAATACCACAGAAGCTTTAGTTCCGAAGTACTATCGCTTGTGCGTGGTTTCGTGTGTATACAATATAATATAATAAAAACAGAAGAAATCTAGGTATTGACAAAAGTGCTGTGTACAACACATGACAAATTATTCGCATATATATGTATATCAGAAGGTAAAAAATATAATTAACAGTAGGGCTATCAAGTTCAAACAAATGGAACACAAAGTATATTTAAAACATATGTATGTGTATATACACAACAATATTAGATGAAAGCATATATGTGGAAGCCATTCATAACATTTCCGATGTGAGTTCAGTATGGTAGTATGGAATTGGAATATTGGTTTTGATATGAGGTATAATGCATTATAATTTTTTTTTAATCAGCATTGGTAGTTCTGGTTAACAAAATCGTGTATGTTGTTTCTTTCTATACTAGAAATCCAGTATTTGATTTTTTTCTTATATGAGTTTAAATTATGTGTATTTTGTATTGGGCTAGGTATCATCCTGTAAAGTCTAGGTGCAAGATAGTCACAGTGACGTTGACCTATTGTTTTTTCACAACGTGGTAGTAGCTGTGATCTATGTCTGGTAGTGTAGTTGTGAGTCACTTGTTTTGGAATTTTATGTTGTTTTTTGAGGTTGATGGGCATGGATACACAAAAAAGTTGTCTTATGTCGTACATGCCAGACAATATGTATAATTGATCATTAGAAAATAGAAGTGGCTTGGCGAATATTATTCTGAGAATCCACCTCTGAATAACGTTCAAGTTTTCAAGATGAATATCGTTCACACCTCCCCATCCTATTATTCCATAAGTTAGCTGTGATTGTACGAATGCGTAGTATAATACGGAAAGATGTTTAGTGTCAAGATAGTCTTTTAGGTATTTGAATCTTGAGAGCATGCCCCTCAATTTTTTTATTATATTTTTGATTTGAAGGTTCCATTTGAGGTGTCGGTCGACTATGATACCTAAATATTTTATCGAATCAGCTTCTGGAATATGTGATTGAGGACCAATGTTCAGTGGTCCCATATAAGGTAATCCACTCGAGTACGATGTGAATGGCAGATATTTCGTTTTTTTCAGATTGAGTGTGAGCGTATTATATCTGAACCATTTTTCTATTATTTTAAAGTCGTTCTCCGCTAGCGATTTCAATGTATCCCATGATTCAGACTTATAGAATACAGCTGTATCGTCAGCAAAGCTCAGGATCCTTCCTTTGATGTTGAGATTCAATAAGCCATTGATATATAATGTGAACAAGAGTGGACCTAGTACTGTACCTTGCGGCACTCCGTAAGATACGAGCATACTATCACTCAGTTCACCTCCTATGTTCACCCTTTGTTCACGATCTTCTAGGTAGCTTCTCAGTAGGCTATGGATATTTCCTCTCAATCCATAATTATCCAATTTATCCATAAGTTTTTTATGGCACACAGTATCAAATGCCTTAGCGAGATCTATGAAAATACATAAGGCAGGCGTGCTTTTGTCCAATGACTTGTAAATATAAGTTGTTAGTTGGTGAATAGCATCGTCGGTCGATTTTCCCTCTTTAAAGCCATATTGAAAGTCAGAAATTATTTTAAATTTGTTACAGAAGTCCTGAATTCTCTTTTTTATTACCTTTTCTATAATTTTCGAAATGTTGGATATAAGTGAGATGGGTCTATAATTCACCATTTCTAATTTATTTCCATTTTTGAAAAGTGGCTTGACTATGCCAACTTTGAGGATTTTAGGATAGTAGCCTTTATCAAAGCAACAATTGATCAAGTGTGTTAGCGGACTTTTTATCTCGTTCGATAATTTTTTAAGTGTTTCTGCACGTATGTTATCATGGCCTGGAGCTTTTTTTAGTTTCAGTTCCATGATGGTTTTTTGAACCTCATCAGAATTTGTAGAATAAAGATACATCGAGTTTTTCTGCCGTTTTTCATATTCCCTATATTCGTCAGGGGCTTGTATTACATCTGCGAGTTTCTTTCCTACAGTACTATAGTATTGATTGAAACTATTGAAAATCATTTTTTTGTCTTCTATAGGTATACCATCGGTAGAGTTAATTTTTTCAATTACAGTTTCTGATTTGGATCGATTACAAATTTCATCAACACATGCCCATAGAGCTCTGGATTGATTAGCGTTATTATTCACCAATTTTCTTGCATAGTTTTTTTTGCTATTTTAACGAGTTTATTCAGTTTATTCTGATAAGAGTGATATTCATTCTTCTTAGCTGCATTGTTTGGGTCTCTCAATAGATGTTTATACAAGAGTTTTTTTTTATTTATAGATGTTAGTATTGCAGGAGCTATCCATTTCTTTCGATTGATATATTGTCTCTTCAGTTTAACCTTTCTTGTGTTTTTGTCAATTGCCGAATTGATTTTTGAAATGAAACAATCGCTCATTCCATCTATATCCTGAATGTCATAAAATTCATTCCAACAATCATTTTTTAGGTCTGCTTTCAGAGTTGAGTAGTTTATGTATTGTTTATAGTTATTTTTTTCCAAAGAATTATTTGACACTTTTTGATCTAGGTCTATAGTCAAGGCTATAGGATAGTGATCTGTAATATTGAACTGGAAAATAAAGGATTCCACTTCAATAGGTGACACATTTTTTACAAAAAAATGGTCTAGACATGTTTGGCTTTGCGGTCGGGTACACTCGTTTATATATGAAGAAAATCCATAAGTATTTAGTGTATTTTTGTATTCTTCAACAAAGTCTGAATCTGAGAGTAAGTCAGTTCATTGACTGTATATAATTTAATAGGTTAGTATTGAACTTTTTTGGACAGGTATTAGGTGATCTGTATATTGATGCAATTGCAAGTTTTTTACCATTCACTTCTACGTTCAATTCCAACATTCCAATTTCCCCTAGTTTTTTAATATTGTATGAGTAATTGATGGAATCCTTCACATAGATTATCACACCATCATTTTTATTGAATTCACCTTTATTGTATAAGATTGTGTATCCCTTGAGTCCCAGGGAATCTAGGTCATGTACGATAAACGTCTCCGATAGTACTATGATCTCGAACTCATCTCGGAACTTGTTCAAAAATATGATCAATTCATCATGATTCTTTACTATGCTTCTTATATTCATTTGTAGAATTTTAAATTTTAGTGTTGAATGTGACATGAAATCATCATTCACGTTAGAGATTAGTTTAGCTACTATTAGTTCGTTAGTGTACTCCCTTATGAATGGGTCCATAATACAATTATTCAATATCTTGAATTACAGTGTATATAAATATAATAAAATTGCTTGAAAAAATACAGTGTGTATAAATATAATGAATTTGCTATAAAAAAAGAAAATTGAAAATTACAAATCAACAGATAATCTATATTCTTTAAAAAGATTCTAATTTTGTGAGTTTTTTCGCAATCTGGTGTTAATTTCCGGAATAAAATTTTGAATTTGTTTTGACTTATCTGCAATTTTAGCCTCAGAATTGTTTTCAGCTTGTTTGCTTATTTGAGACTGGTTTGTGTTCCTCTTGTGATGAGTATGTTTGTTTTCTTCAACTTTTTTCGAATTTCCTTGATGGTTCAGATCGCGTGGCTGTGTTGGAGTTGCTGGAGTACTGTTTGCTTTGGTATTTTCTTGATTTTCCAGTTCGAACAGGTCTTCTATGGAGTATTCTATTTTCTCTACAACAAGTTTGTTACCCTTCATGTAACAATCTTTGTTTTTTTGTTTCTCCTGGGATAGGAATTTTCTTAAGATTTGATATTCTTGGCGCTGTTGATGTGTAAAATCGTGGGAAATAGATATGCTGCTTCCTTTCAGCCTTCTACAATTTTCCAGATTTTTTTTTTCTTGAGATATGAAACGAATCCAATTTTAACTGGTCTGTTTTCACTTTTTCCAAGGCAATAGAAGTTATTTACATCAGTTTTGTGGACATTTATATTCAGCATGACATTGAGCTCGGAACAGATGAAGTCTAGAGTAATTTTTCCGTTAGGGACAGTCCATCCAAAAACTACGATATTATTTTGTCTTTCACTCTTCTCAAGTTCTTCAATCTTTCCTTTCAGTGACAGATTCTCTTCTTCGAGGTGTTTTATTCTGAACTTCAGGTCTTCTACTTTTAGTAAGATATTAGCTTCACTCGCTTCAATACTATTTTTCAATTCCACTTTGCTGGTTCTGATTTCATCCAGTATTTGTTTCAGTAATGTGCCATCCATTATTATTGTAGCTTAATTTTATTTCAGTTCTATATTTTCCTTGGTGGAATAGCACTTTTGCCGATAATAATAGAAATGGCCGGTGGCAGATTGTAAACAATGAGATTCAGCGAAGTATCTTTGGATAGTTTATATTCAACTCACTAGTAATGTATTATACCTGGTTATGTTTTACTTGTCTGTTTCCACTATTCACATCATTTATTTTGTTCTAATAACATTGAATTATGATAACTTTTATCAGTGTAATTTCAGAGTAGATTCGCACTTCACCACCAATATCTGATGTTCCAATACATAATCTAAGAGGACGTGGTATTTGTCGACCGAATTTTTATCCATCGCACCCCTACCTCGATCATCTAGGAATGCCGGACCACGTTTCCCTGCTTGTTACAATCTGGGCAACTCCTCACAGTGACTCCTCCTTCATTACACCTAAAGCAAAATTTACCACGCCTAATGGTACAACCAACTGCTCTGTGGCCAGGTTTGTTGACAACTGTCAATTTGCCTAGCCTCAACACCAGCATATGCAAGGTCAGGTTCTAGAGTAGAACTTTTCCTACATGGCGTCGAAAAATTTTCCACTGCCTCCTTCTTCTCCTCCAAGCGTCTGCCAAGTTCGCGAAGTTGATTTATCGAAGTTACATCCACCAAGGCCAGCTGCGTTTGATAGAATGGAGCAATGTTCCTTATCAAAATTTTTAATTTAGTTTCCTCAGAAATAGGACAAGTAAGCCTATTGAAGTAGCCAGTCATAATAGCTAAATAAATACCAATTGACTCATCAGCCCCCTGTGTACGCTTCCGAATCTCTTCAAAGAGCTTCTCATTATAGTTGGCTGAGAGAAACTCTTCACGAAGCAAGACAGTAAACTAATCCCAAGAACTCACCTCTTTTCTATAGGCGACATAAAATTGATAGGCCCTTCCCGAAAATAAATCAATACCTGACTCAAGCAAGATATCTTCAGAAACATTACGAGCTACCATTAATTCTTCGACCCTTTCTAAAAATGCACTCAAGGAAAGTCCCTTCTTATCTCCAGAAAATTTGAGATCCCATTTATTAGGTAAAATCTGTTTGACGTTTGGGAGAGAAATACGAGTAGGAAACACGCCAGACGATCTCCGCTGTGGGGTGATGTTTTGTGCAAACTGAGTTTGGTTGAGGATGGTGAGTTACGGTGGGACATCCCTCTGATAATTTTCAGCCTTCTCTTGAAGCTTCTCCAGTAGTGATAAGGCTCTGGCTAGAAGACTTGGGCGTTCTGGTACCGTATCTGCTTCGATGTTGTCGATCCTATGTAAAACATGACTGAGCTTGGACTGGAGCTTGAGGAAAGCATTGCTACCAGGTGAATCATTGAAATCATTCATGAGGGGCTCCATTTCTTCCAATTTGTCAGTGACAGCCTTCACGTCTTCTTCCGCAGTATAGGGATACTTCGTATACTTCATACTGTCCCCATTCTTCTCCATCCTAAAAGCCATCGATAAAGCGTGGCGCATCTCCTCAACCGTACACGTTGCGATACCTCTGATACGTAGCTCGTAAGTGAGCTCATCTTGAGTCAATCGATTTGCTAAGATCCTTAAGGCCATTGCTCGCCGATAGAATTGCCTGATACCAAATAATATTATTCACGGACACGAGTGAATTTCAATATCTCAAAGTGAAAGAAAATAGTAAAAAAAAATATAAAACGTTTGGGCGCCAAAATGAAACCCTACAACGACGCACTAGTTTGTAGTAGTTTCTGGATATCCGCGGCTAAGCAACAGTGGAGGTGGGGAGTTCCAAGTAAGCGACTACTGATAAAAAAAAAACAAGTTGTGAGAGGGCGCCAGGTAAATCAAATCCCCTCGAATATCCAGTTAAGAAAATCAGTTTAACCCGTTAATTTACCAAAGGGGCTAAAGAAAACACGTCGGAGCAACTCTAGTGAATTTTATTAGTATGTGAAAAAAAACAAAAAAAATGTCGTAACTGAAGAGTACTAGAGTAGTCTAAATGGTCCAATTGACGAAGCTCAATGAAGTATAAAAATAATCAGGCAAAATAGCATTCAAATCAATAAAAAAAAGTTAACCGACTTTCAAGCAATAGCTTAACACCTATCAAGCGAGTACATGGCCTAGGAGTAGCAAGCGTTACGAAAATTATGAATGCAGGTATAGTACACAAATAAATCTTCAATACTACAACGTCAAGCTTTCAAACTACTAAGCGGTATCGGGAATTGCGACAGTTTATATTTCGGGTAATAACGGGGACAAAAGCGACCGCTTGAGCTCAGGCGTGGCGCATGCGTAATACCAAAACCATAAAAGGATAGTAAAAATGATATGCAAATGTCATTCCAAATTCCGCTAAACAAACATTCAATTACCTGCAACCTAATAACTAATGAGCGGCTATATAAAAAAAACAAAACATATAGCAACTACTATCTATGGTTGCAAAAAAATATATAAATCAGGATATATATAATCAGAATTATAACAGAAATCTTAAACTTGCGTGATCCAAGTAAACAGGTGAAGCTCCTCATAAGAATTCCTTATGATGGGCTGTCCTGAGGTGACGTTGGAAGTGGCCACCCTGTAGGCTACTTATACTCCATACACCATGTATACTCAAGTATCAGCCGAACACCCTGACGAGATCACCCTGTAGTCGGGAGAGGCTTCACCCCTCAGGGAAAAATGTCCAGGTCACCCTGTAGGCTACTATCTTGGACCACCGTGTACGTAAAAGTACTCGACAGGGTGATTGTAACCCCCAAAAAAACCCTATGGAAGGAAATAGATAATTAGAATTTTCCTTCTCATAGAAAATCAAAGTGTATGATTTTTTTCCCCAGCCTTGAAAATTAAATAAAAGTAGGCTACCAATGAATACCCTCCATGAAACACAACCGTATATGAATCATTTCCTAGATGCCACTCTATAAACATCCCTCTTGAATAGAATCAAAACAAAAATGGGAGAGATAGAAAAATAAAATATTCGAAATATTCTGATTATTCCCTAACAATGAAAATGGCACATTTTGTCATGACTATGATTCGTAACCGTATAACATAATAAATATCACTTTCAGTCCAACTGGGGCGGACCTAAGCATCCGCACTTCAACCCCAACCAAGAAGATGAACCCTCCATCTGAAATGGTTTATTTTATGCAGGAAAACCGAAATCAAATAAAAATCAGTAGATGGCCAACTTTTAGTTTTCTAGTTTGAATATTAAATATTGACACTACTCTGCAATTGTAGGCGCAGATGTTGAATTTCGCGACACATTTCAATATTGTAGCTTACAAACCAAATCGAAATAATCTACAAACCAACTTGGTTTGGTGAACGTGAAATGATGAATAAGGCCAATCGAAGATAAGATGTTAATAGAATCAAAGAGAAATGAAAATCTAAGGAAGAAAATATTGGTAATGTATTTAGTTTCAATTCGCCTGCATAAAAGCCCCACAAACCTTAGTTCAATCTTTCCTCAGCTGAAGTGCAGTCCAAGCTGAAGTCTAGTGCAAATCCGCGCCGCACAAATCCCAATGAGCGTATCACTGGCTAAGCGACAGTAAATTTCAAATGAAATTTCATATTCTAGTAATACTTCAAAATTTTTAGTCTGATTTGATTTGGTAAAATATTTCTCTGGCAACACCGGCTTACTAACCGAATGGCGTTGAACATATTAAAATACCAATTTCCTTCATATTCAATAGAAATCAATAGGGAACTATATACAAGATTAAATTAAAAAAAATCAACCTACCTAGGCCGTAACTCTAGGTTTTTTGTTCCAAATATTCACTGGAACACTTCCACTCAGATTATGACTCTTGGAAGGTACAGACGGGTTGAACAGGATGATTATCAGCCTTATCGTTTCTTCCGAATTTGGTGAATTCAACATGCAGGATGGTGTGATGTGAAGTCCTTAAAAATCCTCCGCAGAGTACGAATATGAATAAATATTCAAACTAAGCCCATATGCACCACCAGTTTATTCAAAATTCGTCGAATTTGGTTCGAAGCAGAATTCCCAATGAAGGATGATTCGAAGATCACAAATTTTTCCAGAACCAATTACTAAATACAGCTTCACCGTCACCAAGCAAAAATGAGTAACTTTTCTATTAAAAAAAACTACCCCCTGTCCAACGACACGAGTCCTACGGTTGACGAATCAGGAGCTCGCACGTCCGTCTGAACCTTGCCTACTTGCCCCTAGATGTCGCTAACTCGACGATCCGTGTCGAACTCGATACTTTCGATAGTAGAATATCACCTGTGCTGGAGTTCCCCAAACACTTGTAAGCACATTTTTCCTAAGAAAAGTCCATGAATTATTCAATGCGAAAGAGGAAAAGTATTATTATTCTCAAAACATCCATGACCACTGTCATTTTTTTCGAGAGAATTACGCCCCGATGCTCGGCAACATCGTACGTCGCCAGAGACCGAGGTCGAACCTTAAATGTCATAAGTCGTCGTGTCAATCATAGACCATATACCCTATAGACGGTTCACGTAGGTTACCTCCTCTTGAACCCCTTTTTTAGTACCGATACGAATCTTGAGATGGCACTGTAAATTTGTTCTTTGGTTCTATGTCACGAAACCACATATTTTTGATGGTTTGTGATGTATGTCAAAAATAAGAAGAAGAATAAGAAGAAGAACATGTGCGTAATATTCAAAAGATGGTCATGTAGTCATGTGACTCATGTGTTTGTTGTCTGCTGTTTGACTGTGTACCATAGTGATAGTGATTATTTATTTCGTTATTTGGATTGTTTTACAATGGTTCACCACTACAAATGTTGCGTTCCTTATTGCGAAAGTATATGGGGGGGGGGGGGGGGGGGAGGGGGGGGGGGGTGGGGCGTGTGAAAATTTGTCATTTGGGTGCCAAGTGAAAATATGTTTATTTCAATTAAGAAACTTTTTGTGAATCAAGATAACAGCACAATAGCCATCGGTGTGTCTGATATTGCGGAATGTGCAAAATTAGTCGAATCTGAACAAACTTTGTCACATAAGTTATATGAATTGGCCACAAATTATGTAGCTGGTTATATTCTGAAAAAAAATCAAGAAAACTGTTTCATGTTCAGTTTGTAGGAATTGTATGTTCTCAATGAATTATCATTCACACCAAAATTTGTTAATTTCGTTTAGAGAATATGGTGGATCTTTCGCTAGAAGATTGTGTTACCCATCGTTATCATTTCTCACTTCTTTTTATGGTATTGTCCAAGTGATAAACTATTTTTCAGATAAACAACCATATTCCGAACATTTACTTCGCGAAATTGAAAATACAATAAGAGACAAGGTTAGCTTTGAATTCTTATCTTGCAACAAAGAGGAACATAAAGATAATATAATTCAATTTGTTATGAAATTCACTATAAGAACTCTCACATATAATTGGTGCAAGCGTGTTAATCAAATCATACAAGGGAAATCGAAACTGTATACAGGTACAAATAAAATTAAATTACAAGCTAATAAAATTCGCTTGAACAGAATAAAGAAAAAGAATTCTAAGCAACCTAAACATATAGTCACACAAAATGTTTAATGATAAAATGTTCTGAATAAAAAATCAATGATAATTGAGCTCTTTTTTTAATACCTTATTGCTTAATGTCCTACAACATGAAGCAGTGGTTAAGAATCTGTTCTTACTATAATTTTTACATTGTTTTTGGAATTCTGTGTATTGTTTAAACTCCACACAACACTCAATATGAAGTGTAGTTTGAGACTCTAAACAATATGCTGAAATTTCCAAAAAAAATTGAATATGAATACTCCGAATATTATATACAACATTTGAATATCCCGCGTCAAAACAGAATGGTACCGATACGAATCTTCAGATGGCGCTTCTTTCAGCCTCTGTTGTTTAGCATTACCGTGAACCGTCTATAGGGTATATGGTCTATGGTGTCAATCCAATTGTGGTTATGACAGATGTAAATAGCTGAAAATATGGGATAATTATAAACATTTGTACAAAATAAGGTGGATTGGTGGAGTCTGTACGAGGTAAGTAGAATTTTAAAGTATGCTTCAAACATAAGGTGTTGCAACGAACACTCGAATAACCTTATGCAAGCATCACCGATCTCACTGGGAAATAAATACAAGTAATGTTTTTCTTTCATTTGCAGGACTTGCCTTGAGAGCAGTGCCCCAGGAATCGACGACTGAACCAGAATCAATGAGCAGTTCAGTACGGGTGAACTAGTGGAGTGAAAAATGCATTTAATGATCAATACGTATTGTTCCACAACAGCTGATGTGAATTATCGATAAACCAAGCGTAGTCAGGTATTGATTCATCAACTTGAACCTACTCGATCTCCCCTAACGTTTAGATTTTCATTTCTAGATTTTTCACGAGACAGCGGTGGACGAGATGGGTTGAATAACAAGCAGGCATTTCTACGAGATAACGTTCCACCTACGAAATTTTATACCTTACAGTGTTACAATGAGAATATATACGAAATATTGTACCAAGAATAAACAGTGTTACAATGATAATGAATACGAAATATTATACCAAGAATAAACAGTGTCACAATGAAAATGAATACGAAATATTATACCAAGAATAAACAGTGTTACAATGAAAATGAATACGAAATATTATACCAAGAATAAACAGTGTCACAATGAAAATGAATACGAAATATTATACCAAGAATAAACAGTGAAGTTCATACTGACAGGTTGGAATTACGTAAGGTAAGAAATAAACGTAACAATATTACCAAACCCATATACCATACCTTCCCTTCCCGTGCAACTTCTGTGTGTGTGTGTGTGTGTATGAAATCATTCAGTATGTACCCCTTCCCCCTCGAAGTTCTAACTATACGACCTCCGGTATGACTTGATGATTCGAACCTAAATATGCAAGTAATAGATGCGTCTTTCAATTCTGAATTTCATACTCCAGGTATCCCAACTTCCGCGGCGATAATCATGACGACTTCCTTCCATGAGTGCGCCTCTTGCAGAACTCTGTCACAAGTATTGCTGACATATATGATGTCGCCGCTAGTGAAGCCAAACGAGCCATGTTTATTCGATATGCATCCATACAGACCTCCACCACTTCCATCGAAATTTCTCTGATGCTACCACGCATCTGCAGCCATATTTGTGATCAATTTGTGTATATCTCTATTTTCTCATCCACAATTTTGTATTCAGTAAATTGCCTGTTTTTACCCCCGAACCAAGTCAACGACGTATCCTTACGAAATACTCCCCTCTTCCTTCGACTAACTCTACAGCGCAGTGAGTGAAGCGTTGGTCTCGTAAGCCGTAGATGAGTGGTTCGAGCCCCCCGACAAGGCACTTTTTTATGTAACATTCAGGTAGTTACTGTTAGAAACATAATGAAAGACATATGACCGCCTGGACCTTCTTGATTGATGCACGCTATCGCGAAACAAATTGTGGTCTTGAAAAAGTAGCAGATCTGGGGAAAAGTGGCAACGCTGTCTCATGGAGAATCCCATAGTTGGTACGAAAATTTGCAAAATCGAGCTTGGCTTTTTCCCCCAGATTAACATGGTATTCTCCATAAGACAGTGTTGCCATTCTTCCGATACATACATAGCATATCTACTGCAGTTGTTGAAAAAAAAAAAAACCTTCAACTTGTAAACAGCTGTTAGTCGGCAACCAAGGCTAATAAAATGATACGGTTTGGTCTCTTTCTTCTCCTGTCTTTCTCTCTCTTCTCTGAAACTGAAAATCAACGAAGCCCACGAATTGATCTGTTACCTTTACATATTTATCATTATATTCTGTCAGGAATACCTACTGTTATCACATGAGTTACGTACCACAGAAGTACGTTCAACCAGCCGACTAGGTCTATGACCCAGCCACGGAGCGCCGACGCTGCAGTATCAAATAGCCGGCATTTCCAGAAGAAGCCGCCAATATCATATTTTCTCACCATTTTATGTGACATTATCAAAATTCAGTCTTAATGTATCTTTCATACGAACAACTTGTCTGAATAAATATATTTCGTCTTTTTGAAAAGAGAGAGAACCCCAAAGTTCAATGATCAGATCAATGAGACCGAATAATTTAGCTGAAGCACAACAATATATCATCGAAGATAATAACATTCGATATTTACAAAAAGCTCAATTTGGTAATTTCACTCCCCAAAGGTCACTAAACGTAACAAAACTTCAAAATTTGAATTTTGTTCAACAGTCTCAAAATTTTCAACCGGATAGACCTCAAATACAACAAAATATTTCTCGACAATTGCAATAAAATCAAAATTTCACTAACCGACCCCAATTTCCTAGAGGACCTATTAAAATACAACCACGTCAAAATATGCCCCCGAAAAAATACTTCACGAACATCCAAGTATTCGGACCAATGCGAAATTTTTGGAAACCCAATAACGGGCCATCCACATCACAACCAATCCCGATGAGCATTGTTAGTACATAAAATTTTTCAAGAAATAGACCTTCCTTTCAATGATTTGCTTTCGTCGATACAAATGAAGGAATTGATTTCCAATTATAGGGACGGACACACTTGCAGACCGGTTTCAAGCTCGAGTAGTAAATTGGAATCTATTCAAATCTAAAATCAGTAACTTGAAACAAAAATCTTTTGTCTTTTACAAATTATTTTATCGACATCGCTGTTGGTGATGATTATTTGATTTTTGTAGCTATTCAAAACGCGTTCTGATATGGGAATTGGAAATATTGGGTATTCTTGAGCGATGTGCACGGTTTCTAGATCCTATTCTTTGTTTTCGGTGGAGTTTGGGGGATCGTTCTGCTCTTTATTATACTCGAATTGATTGGTATAATTTGAAGATCGGGCCTAGGTTGAGAGCTGGGGATTGGCACGATTTGTAAATCATCGTAAATGTCTGTTCGGGTTTCATTGAGAGATTCCGGTCGACTATTATCTGAGGGTGTAATCTGGATATCGTCTGAGGAACCGATATTGTTTCCATCTAGAGGTGTGATTTGGATATCACTGAATATTTCTTTTGGGATTTGATTTGGGGGTTTTATTCGAATATTGAAAATTATATTAATGTTTTTTTCTGTACGTTGGTTCGAAAAAAGTCTTGCATCGAGGGACTGTTTATGTTGGGGAGATCTTGGGTGTTCCTCGAATAGTCCCTGATCATTTCATCTACATCGCCAGGGTTGTTTTGAACGGACGATGTTTCGATGGCATTAAACTCTGTATTTGAGAATTCCGAATTTAAAGCCAAAAAGGTAGGGCCTGAAGTACTTGCAGCTCCAGACTATCGTGGGAAGCTCTTTCTCGATAGTGAAGTAGTTTATCTCGGCTGGGTTTAGCGTCCGAGACGCGTAGCAGATGGGATGATTATTTTGTGAGAGTAAAGATCCGATTGCGTATTTTGAGGCATCGGTAGTTCATTCGAATTCTTTACTGAAATTTGGGTGAGCCAATACCGGTTCTGAAGTGGGTACATTTTTACAAATGCGAAAACAGTCAAGAAATTATTTCGTATGTTCTGCTTTATGGCCTTTTTTAAGACATTGAGTCATTGGTTTGGTTAGCTTTGCAAAATTTCTAATGAATTCGCGATAGTTCCCCAAGAGATCCAAAAGAATTTGATTTCCTTTTGTGTCTCAGGTATCGGAAATTATTTTATAGCATTGATTTCATTCTCGCTGGGTTTTATTCCTTCCGGAGTCACTACCTCTTCCATCAGGAACTCTGATTTATCGAATTGTATTTTTGAATGGGCTTCCAGTAGTTTGGAGAGAACTTATTCCAAATTTCAGATATGGTCTTGCAACCCCGTACTGAATATGATGATTTCATCCATATAGACCGTACAGATTTTATTCTTGAGGTCTTTCAGTACTTCATCAATTACCCTTTGGAATGTAGAGGGCGCGTTTTTCAAACCGAAGGGCATCCTCAGATATTCGTAGTGCTCGTTGTCGACACTGGAGGCTGTTTTCTCAATTGAATTCTCACTCATTTCTATTTGGTGAAACCCACTGGCCAGGTCTGGGGTAGTGAAATACCGAGCCCTTCCCAACCTATCAAGAATATCGTTAATATTCGGGATCAGGTATCTGTCGTCTAGAGTTATTTCGTTGAGTTTGCGGTAGTCTACGACTACTCGCCACTTTTTTGTACCCGAGGCATCCATCTTCTTTGAAACAATCCATATGGGGAATATGACCAAGGACTAAAGGAGAGACAGATGATGCCTTTTTGTAGCATATCATCAATCTTCCTCTGAATTTCTTCTTGAATGAATATAGGGATACCTATACGATTTAGTGGGTACCTGTACCTCGTCAGTGGTTCTAATTTCGTGTCTGACTTCAGAAGTGGAGGAAAGATCGCTGCCTGGAGTGAAAAATATATCAGATGATTCTTTGCAGAGTTTTATGACAGCTTTTTTCTCCTCAGTATTTAAATGGTCTGTCCTTATCAAGTTCGTGATGTTATTGTTGTCATTGTTGTTTTTAGTTACGCTATCAGTAAAGGTTTCGAAGTTGTGATTTTCATAAGATCTTACTTCGAGAGGCTCTACTGAGAAAGGTTGATTGATTGTGACTGATATTGATATATCAGTTGGATCTTCGATTTCCATCAAAGCATAACCATTTTTTGAAGATGTCACAATTGACGGTAATATTAGCTTGTTGATCTAACGTTTAATCGTAATTATAACGCCTTCAAAAACACTGACTGGTGAATTTTCCATCAAATTTACGTGTGGATTTACTGAAACTGAAAAGTTTACTTCTTGTGGTTTCCTGTATTTGAAGGGGATTTTTATATTTTTTCCTACGAGGGATTTATTCACCAAATCAATATTCAGATTCAAATTGATTAGATCATTCAGCCCTATGACTCCATCAAAAAAATCATGGAAATCAAATAGAATGAAATTTATGACATAGTTGGTATTGAATTCGGAAAAGGCAGGTATATTCGCTTGATAACGAATTTTTTGACTACCGATGGCCGTTGTGATTACACTGTCAGCATGATTTATTAAGTTTGGATAAAAATTTTCGGCTGTTGATGGCTGTATTATTGATCTTGAACTACCTGTGTCAATAAGTAGTCTCATTTCTGGATTTTTATTTGAACATATGGTGAGGCATTACTGGATGCTATATTTATTTCCGCTAAATCTGTTGACTGTGGTGGCGAATTGTCTGAAAATTTTCGGTTTCGATTTCATGACTGTCAGTACATCGTTTAGTTTCGTGATCAAAGTGTTTCTGAGTTTCGTCATATGTACTTTCGAATGATTGTGAAGGGTCGTACGCGTAATCGAGGTTTTCATGGAAGTAAGAACTATGTGGGTCCTGTACACATTGAGGCGTATATGTCTCTTCACATTCATTAGTAAAAAGTTCTTCCGCAATATAATTCATTCTTGGATTATTTCGATTGAAAGATTGGTTAGATGGTTTTTGTGAGTTTTGGTTTTGATAGTTAGGTCTGATATAGTTATAGGTAGGTCTTTGTGACGTCATAGTAGGGGTGCGGGACGTCGTTGACATAGGTCCTGGCTTAGGACCGAAACAAACCCCTTGGGTGGGGTTTGTTTCGGTTTGAACACATTTTCTGGTGGTCCAAAAACTCCTCTATTGGTGGGATATCTTTTGGGAGGTAATTGTCTAAGTACTATGTGTGGGAAATGAATATCTTTGGGGAACCGCATTAGGAATGGCGTTACCAGAATACATTTGAAAATGCGACATTTGCCTGTCGGCATTAGATTTCAATTTTTGAAGTATAGTCGGCGCTTTCACCAAAGTTTCCATATAATTTTTCAAAATTTTCAGTTTCGTTAACGTACGCCATAGCGTCTTCTTGCGAAGTTGGTTTTTTCAAATACATATTATTTTTCAATGAGCCACTGCATCCTGCAATGAGAGTGCTGAGAGCGGTTTTTTGGTAATGAGAGATGTGACATAGTTTTTCATTATTTGCAATATTCAGATCCTTACTAATTCTCTGTATTACTCGACTTCTAATTAGCTGTAACCATCTCCCAAAATCTATCAAATGTTCACCTTTCAGTGGTCTAGATCTCGTTAATTCTTGCACTAAACAATCTAAGTCTCTACGATCTGCGAAACATTGTTCAAGAGCATTTCTCAAAGAGAGCCGATCGGTTATTTCGGTACCATTATTTCTGCTTTTCCTATTGGTTTTCCTTGAATTGACTCAAGAATGTGCTGATTAAAAGCGTCATCTCGGAATATTACATAGCTAGTAATAAAATTTTTACGCAACGAGTCAAAAATTTGTTCAAAGTGTTACTATCACCATCCACCATCGTATGGCTTGATATTATCAAGTCTAGATTTGTAAAGCTTCCAATTCATTTGTGGTACAGGCACAGATGCAGGAGCTTGATGATTTGGTTTAGCCATATTTGACGCTTTAAAGTTCGTTCTATTCGGATTTGAAATAATGCAACTTGAATTATCTTCGTTCAATGATAAATTATTCAGTCTATCCAATACGTTCTCTAAATCATTCATAAATTTGTTATATTATTTGTTTTAAAACTTACAACTCAAATTTTAACTAGAACTTGTTTTCGATGAACTGAGTTTAACTATCTCAACTGAAATCCTTAATCAGAGGGTTCAGAAAAGGCAAAAAATAACTTGGCACTTACGTTGATCGACGTTGTTAATCTCGTAGTCTCCTAGTCCTTCTCCGAGTCAAGCCGGCTTGGACATATCGTTGTGGGCTCGAAGTTCGTCCAACAAGTCCCGGTAAATAGGTATTCTCTCGAGTTTGCGCCAGAGAGTTGAAAAACCACGCCACGAAATATTTATCGCGACGGCGCAAATCCTACTGACTGCGCCAATTATGTTTTTCGAACGAACTAACGACTTTTTTAAAAATACGAGGTTTTTTAAGAATACACACAACTTATTCCAAACGAGATCAGGCTAAGACTGAACTCGTGTTTCACAATGAGAAATGATGTTCGCTTGTCTTGTAATGTGATATCTGCTAGTATCAGCATAGTCCGCTGGCTTCTGTCGATCCAGCAGGAATGGCCCCACTTAACTCCCTTTATTCCGAATTGTTATGCCCAAGTATGAGAATGATTCAACAATTTTGACTGTTTATAAAACGGCGGCCATAGAACACTTCTTCGGCTAGATTTGGATAATTACAGTAACTGAATATACATACATATTCTACTTGAACTATATGACAAAGCCGATTGATAAGAACTTCGCTTTGTTTATCTCTGATTTTTCAACATGAATTTTTGCTGTATATTATTCATTTCTATCAACTGCTTTTTACTTCATTTACTTTCTGTATAAGAAACCTCGCAATTAATTAGTTGTAACTTGTTAAATATTTGTAACACCAACTATTCATGAACGAATAGTGTTTGTGTGTTAGGTATGCTGTAAATGAAATGATATCATCTGCTGCAGTATTTCATTGATTCAAACATACTCGAAGGCAAGTAGGTAGTTTGTAATATATAGTTAGTCGACATCGTAAGAACTTGGCTGGCCAAACGCGCGTCAGTTTTTTTTTGGTTCGGTGTTGGAGTAGGTTCCGGAAGAGTTCCTGCCATGTTCCATTTCGAATTACCAAGTTACATAATATTTTTATCATGATCATAATCTTTCTTGAATATCATCGAGTTGGTATTCTTTTTTTTCAGATGCTGTGGGACAAAGTATCAAGCTGAAAGACTTCAGATCGCTAAAGAAAAAGCAGATGAGGAAACGAATCTAAACACCTCAAGATTTTTTAATATATGAATGGAGTGTTTATTTTTAATTTTGTTTTGTCTCAATACTATCCTGAATTATATCTCATTTTACTATCTGCTTTCTTCATTTCTAGAGGTTGGAAACTAATGAATAAAAAATGCAAAGCAATATCTACGAAATCGTTCAGTTTATATTACAGACGTCAAGAGTGTTCATTGGTGAGTCGGAACCTCTGATGAGGAAGTGAAATTTTTCAAAAGATATCGATGACCCTCACACCAAAATTAATATCACTCATAGTCGACCCGCCCTTAGCTCACCAAATAAGTATCTTCGGGAGAAGGGCATCAGTTTTTTCTTCTGAAAATGGCAATTTGGTTAGCAACGTGTGCGTCGAGTGAGAGTGATATCAGTTTGGGGTTTCGGTGATTGACAACTGTCAAAAAATATGTTAAACAAGTCATAACAATAAATAAGTCAAATAGAGGATTCAAGGTGAGTTCCTAATAACGAGACCAAAAACGAAATCGATTATTCGTTTATGCAATGATATTCAAATTTACAGGAAGTGTTGATGTGAGCAGTCATGAATAAAAAAAGTATTCAGCAGAGAAGTTCAAAACAACTATTGCACTGACAATCCTAAAGTGGAAGACTTTAAGACATCTATCAGTGACTACAGATGGATATTACATTTTAGAATGCCTTTAAGATCGCATTCAGATCGACTCAGTTATTTCACTTTTCAACCCAATGTGGTGTACATTTGGCAGCAAATGCGAGCAGGATAGGTAATCTATAGAAATTTGCATGTGAGCTTTAAGTCGCAATGTTACTTCCATAGGAACTGTAACTGCCTGGTGTTTGCTGGGTAATATTGAATACATATTTGACAATAAGAATTTATCATGAAACGGAAAAAAAGTGATCAGTCGAATAACCGGGTTTGGAGTTCATTTACTCGCCTCATCTTGTACCTGAAGCACCCAAAAATGGATAGATATTTTCATTTTTAATTATTGACATTCATTTTTTTCGAATTTCTACCTCTTACCTCGAATGAACAATGGGAAGAAGAAACTCTCTACTCATTTATTCGATTCAGAAGTTTTGTAATGAATGTTTGTCTATTTCTGTTCGAAAGAATTGACTTCTTTTATTCACAAATATCTGAAAAGTAATCAAGCAGATCAGTCATAATGAACTGATGTATTGATCATATTCATGAGCATATTTCACTATTGTTAGAATTCAGCTTAACGATAAACACCATGTATATTCGATTTCCTGTATCATATCCTTCCCCAAATGTCTTGGTTCCTATTCCAATTATGCTGTTAGTATTCAATAAAGTTTATTGTTGTTCCTCTGACGGTTTATTCTAGCACATGCTGTTACCGATTACGAACCGATTCTGACCGTTCTCAATAAACGCTATGACTGGTTCACTTTATTCTACTGGTCTAATCTATAGAGCAAGGTAAAAAAAGAAGCAATGGCCTTCAAACACATTAGCAAACAAATTATTTTCTTGCAATTGAAATTTAAAAACCTCTGCACCCAATTTCATTCAAAGTATCCGCCACCCATGATTCTTGTTCACAAACACATCACCGCCCCCCTCTAACGCGAATTTTATTTATTTTTTGGACACACAATCTCCATTGTGTGGGTATTGCCGCTATAAATAGGGGGATGGTTAATCTAAGCGAGTTCCTCACGAAGAAAGTACGAGAAATCGGTGTGGTCTTCCCTACTATCTTGTCTCTAAATTCGATGGTACGACGCAGGGAATGGAGGAGAATTTCTAACCAACGCCCACGCCATGTCCGAACCACGCTGCCGCCGCCTCCTAAAACTCCAAGTGTATGTGTACACAGTTCAATGTAGACTCTATGCTCAGATGGTTCTCCAATAAAGTAAATCGAGTATTTCGAATGGGTTGTTGTTTTTTTCTCTCTTTCAGATTGAGGGGTGGGAAATAAGGGGGAGAACAGAGGGTAACAGAAAAATTAAACGAAAAAACTCCAAGAGTGTGTGATATACTCTTCACAGATATATCACTCATAGTTATGAGTTGGTTTAGAGTGGCGTGGATAGATGCCGTTCGCAACTCATGTTGAATCGTTATCTGTCATCCACGTCTCTCTCTCTCTCTGTCAGTCAAGTCATACGTCGTCTGTCAGTCGACTCTGTCATCATTCGTCTGTCAGTCGAGTCATCTGTCGACTCTGTCTATAAAAAAATAAAAGACCTCTTTTTCGTTCAATATTTTTTTTATTCAAGCATTCACTTTCACTTACATGAAGAATCAAGTAGGTTATTGCGTATGCTCATTAGAGGGAATTTCGATATGGCTACAATCATTACGGTCATGAATTCGCATGCAATCACGAACAAGTCGTGCGTTTCTCGTTCAGCAACCGATTCGAGTGACGTCGATCCATTCATCATATTCAAGTTGGAATCTAGCACGATGGTTCGTTTTTCTGTCTTCAGCTTCATCTTGAAGTTGAGGTACGTCGTCGTCAAATTGCCACCCATGGTCTCAGTCAGTTGACTCTAGGACGGCATAGGTGTACCCGCTAAAAACTCCCGAAATACGCAAAATATGTTTGGGGCCATCGACAGGTGGCCCGAAAAATACTTTGTCATGCTACTATCAGCTATCGTGATAGCGTTTTTTTTTTTTTTTTTTTTTTTTTTTTTTTTTTTTTTTTTTTTTTTTTTTCTTTCTTTCTTTCTTTCTATTCTATTCTATTCTATTATTTTTTATTTAACGTCGGCCTATTTCCGCTACCAAGGCCAATCACCGATGCCGGTGAGCACACTTCTCCCAACTGGAAATTTTGCCGAACCCTCTGGTATTCCAACCAGAGGTAGGGATCTTTAACGAGCCCAACATCCATGGACTCGGGACCGACGGCTTAACGTCCCCTCCGAAGGACGGCATATCCTCATTATATCTTGTGCTCATTGATATATTGTCTGCGAGCTATGATATGCTACCTCGCTGCAGCTGTACGGGCTTTCGACACGGTATTTCCCTGCATGGTCACCCATCCAAGTACTAACCGCGCTCGGCGTTGCTTAACTTCAGATATCGAATGACTGTCAGTCAACCTGAAGAGCTGAGCCATGCCCCATGATAGCGTTATCGGTTCAAATTGTAAAAACATTCGCTTCTGAAACGTGATGGAGAACAGTTCGAAGTACAATTCTTGGAGAAATATATTGATTCATTGATAATACATATGCGCGATAAAAAATGGATTCAAAAAACGAGTTGTACTGAGTATCTCCGATAACTATCTGACGTCCGCTTACGAATTTGGGGCAGTTCAAACTTTGTGCGAATTATTGATTGAGAAGGTCTCACATTTCACCGTGTATTTTCTAGTACAGGTGAGGATAATTAGTTCAGTAAACCATCCAGATCATAGCGACGATGAACGTTGCTTGGCCTTAGATACTGGACGAAACACTATTAGCCCCTCAGCCATCTCCATCTTCCCGCAAAATGTCTCGTCAGTATCTTTCAATTCACTAACGGAGATACGTAATTCGTGATTGCGAAAATGTTGTTAGACCTCAATGTCACGAAACGTAATTTGATGCCCCACTTACATAATTGGGTTTCTGTCCATTACTGAAACTATCGATGATCGGCGAACTGATGCAAACTCCGATAGCGAAGAACCCGATGGCACTTCTTACTTCGTGATTACGATTATCCCCCACAGAATCAGTAATCTATTTCAGCATTAAACTATTAAAGGAGAGGCTACAGCCGCCATTCCTTCCAAGTATTCGGATCTACTCACGAATTGCTATATTCTTGTTGAAAGAGATATAAAGTTTCACCTATAGTTGACTTCACCTATTGGAAATGAAGTTCAATAGCTGAATCGGAATCCAATGATCACAATTGGAGTTCCATTATATGAAAAGACGGAAATAATGGCCCCCTGAATTATTCTCAGCGGCTTGAAGTGGAAATACCTGGTAACAATTATGTTATATGGTACGGAGTAGGTCGTATTCATGATAATTAATGTAATGGTTCGACAATAGGTAAAAACCTATATGCATCAGTAGGATTTCATGAATACTGTTCGAATACCATTATTTTGTGGTGGATGGATTCTTCATTCTACCTTTTTTGGGTTCTTAACTTACCACAATCTGAGAAAATAGGAACTGAATTTCTGATTTTACAAAAAGCGAGCATAAAAACTGAACTGAAAGAGAATATTCGTAAAAGTTGTAAAAACGGAAGCGGATTTGGTTTCCGAAACGTCAACGATAATTATTTCAATTATTCCTTGTTATATTTTTTTTGATAGTCAAATTTGAGATATACGAAAAGCTGCTGACTAGTTGAATGTGTTTCATTCAGAAGGTACTATTTTTAACTTCTCGCAGCAACTTCTCGAGGTAGATTGAGAATCTGCCCTTTTATTCTTGAATAGATTCCAATGTTATTTCCTTTTCTTCAGATTTTGATACGTTATAAATCCAAAAAACTAGAAGGGGAATTTCATGAGGAAAAAATCATCAATAATAATAAATTGAATGTTTTTGGTAAAATAAATTTCGATACAGGGAGTGAATTTCAACAGTAGCGCTATTCTGAGGCCAGGAGAAACGATTTCCAATCGATTAAAAGAACGTAGAGAGATATGGAATATGTTTGTTGATATATATGTGCATGATATGGATTGACAGAGATCATCACTCGCGTGAATATGATTCTAATTTCGCTTCTGTATACAGCTACAGAATTTTGCATATACCGTGTGATGTTCTTGTAGAAGGGAAGACAGGATATTTTGGTTGTCCTCAAACGAAGTTTTCTATTTCAATATCATTTTGTAGGCTCATACATAACATACAAAATAAGATTCGAAGTTTAGAATATTTCGTGCAATATTCCAAAGTCATCTGAATGTTTTTTTTTTCACGATAAAATTTGTACCATCAACTACTTCACAACGGCGAGCCATTACTGAAAATTATTACCACAACAATTTGTTTCGAATGATATTGAATGCATGAAACAAAAAATTCAATTCATGTGGTTCTTATATTTGGATCAAGTATCTACTACTGAATAGTGTGGTCATGTAGAATTCCTGATATTAAACCATGACTAACTATAGTGTTTACTTATCCTCATTATAGCTCGTAGCAGTCTACTGAACAAGTTTGTCATTTGAAAATGGATGGCAATATAATTCTATTCCTATGAAGGACATCAGTGTTCAATATATACTGAATTATATATTCATGCTTTGTTGCTTAGTCTCAGGAAAATAATTGAAAACGTTGAACAAACAAATTGACTGCCTGAAAAACAAAAACAAATCACTAGAAAATGATGTCAATATCGTTAAATTTTTTTTTTAATTTTACAGCGGAAGAAGTGAAAGAGATTTCGAGTTGAAATTCAAGAATTACTTGAACGATGAGATCGAAACATTTGATGTAAAAGTTGAAACTCAGCTACTTTTTCAGTTGCACGCTGTTAGTGTAGACCATGACAAAAAAAACACCTACTAGGGATACAGAAATGATTCTATACTAGATACAGCGATTCCGTTGGGTACGCGCCCACCATTGGTAGAATGTAGATTTTGCGTCTACCCAACTACCGAATGTGGAAGATGCGCGAAGTAACTGTGAAATTTTCGGTACTGAAACTGAACTTCCGTTTGGAGGTTTTCAATCAGAGCCTACTACTAGAACTTTCGACCAGCTTCATCCAGATACATTGAAAAGAAGAGATTGATCGTTGCCGGAGGAAGAACCTTCCCGAAAGTTCTCAGATGTGCTTCTTCGAAGAACCTGCATATGAAGAGTATAATTCTTGATATGCTACAATCCATGATTCGATTCAATCAATCAGTGAGGAATTATCGTGGAGGCGAAGACGGGTGGATGTTTAAGATGGAAAACCTCAGAATATCAACAAATGAGAAACCAGAGGAATTTCAGGATTCTACTAATGCAATTCAGCGTTTCCTACCTGGTGGTCCAACAATTCACGGTTATCTGGATCAACCACCCGCGCCTACTCAAAATTACAGATCGGGGTTGAGATATGTAGACGTCGGTCGATGGAATAGAAAGTTCAATGGGAGAACAAGTGTATATGATTTTATAGTAGGATTCAAAGAAGTGAAGATTTCAAGAGGTGTCTCGAAGGAGCAACTTCTTCTCCTTGCATTCTCTCATGTCCGAATTTTGAACTACCACTCATCATACAGGCTGATGCCAGTGAATACTGAATCGGAGCTACCCTCTCACAAGTCTAGAAAGATGGTGGAGAGAAAGTTATCTCCTACCTCAGCAGACACCTCAACTAGGCTGAAAAAAAAATACACCACCATCGGAAAGGAATGTTTGGCTGTCCTTTATTCCATTGAAAATTCCCGGCCATATGTAGAAGGATGCAAATTCAAAGTGATCATCGATCACTATAGCCCAAAATGGCTGAATAACATTGAAGATCCGGTAGGCAGATCTGCTGGATGGGCTGTACGACTTCAATAGTATTACTTCAAAATCATCCATCGCAAGGGTGGAAGGCATGTGGTAACTGATGCACTGTCCCGCCCTGTTCTCTGCTTTGATGTCGTACAGGCCATTGCGGAAGAATTAGAGAATTTTCAGAAAAGCGAAGCTTTTTCTTCATTGGCGCATTGAAAATGGTTCCCTCTTGAAATCAGCTAAGATTACATATCCCGTTCTCATTCTCCGTGCATTTGAAGGGTTGAAGGTTCTCTCAAAAGAAAATCGTATCAGAATTATGAAAGATTACAATGATCCTCCACATTGCGGGCATTTAGCAATACATAAAACTCTGGCAAGAATGATCCTGAAATATTACTGCCCGAAGATGAAGGCCGATGTAGAACGATTCATAAATGGCAGTGAAGTTTGCATCACGACAACAGCTGAGCAGCGACCTCCGAAGGGTTTTATGACGAGTGTTACTCCAACAGCCGGTTGACCGTGGCAAATTTTCAATATAGATATAGTCGGTCCACCGCCCCACCCGACAGATGGTTTTTCCTTCATTCTTTCTGTCAGTCATCTTTTTAGCAAATACCTGTTACTCTTCCCTATGAGAAGGGCAACTGGAAAAAAATTGGCCGAAATCTTGGAAGATCAAATTATTTTAATGTTTGGAGTGCCCGATGAAGTCATAATGGACAATTGAAAACAGTTCACTGGCAGGGAACTCAAAACTGTGTTTGAAAAATATTGAATTACCGCTGCCCACACCGCCAACTTCCATGCCCAGGCCAACGCAGTTGAGATATACCATCGCACCCTGAAAACCATCCTCACTCCATATGTTCCAGATGATAACCGATTATGAGATTCCTATCTGCAGAATGTTGCTTGATTTCATTATGTTTGGGAGATAAATAGATCCAACTGGTAAGAATCTTCCAAATCCTTAGGATTTTGACGACTTTTTCGACCCTCTCACCCAATCACAGCCTCTGCTCTGAGTCTACAAGGATGTGGCGTGGAGGACACATACTTCATCGGATAAGTCCAAAGGAATAACTTCATAATTATCTGCCAAATTCGAAGGTCCTATCGTCATTTCAAACATTTTGTCACCTTGGTGTTACGAAATGGTTGACACGCTTGGGATAACCCGCGGAGTCTGGCACGCAAAAGATCTCAAGAGTCACCCACCCGACAATTATACCGAACCTGCAAATATCGACTGAATTCAGCATTAACTTTGTTTTTTTGCTTCTCTTTCGAACTTTTAAGTTTAACGTCTTTGTGTGACAAAGACTCTACTGAGGAAGGGGAGAGTTGATACAAGTTCAAATGTGTTTTCTCAAGTTCATGTTATGTACAAATATGGCTGGTGCACTTATTCAAGATCTCCTGTGATCTATCTGCGGTCATCATCTGTGGTGCGAGAGATCGAAAGTATGATTGAACTCCTCATGGAATCATCATTTCTGCAGTCTCTGTGACATCAACCCATTATTTGCAATTGTTTACCAGTTGTTTATCTGTTGCTCCAGTTGCTCTAGCAGCTGAGGCCACTGATTCCTCAGTCACGTGCCTTTGACAGGAAAACGCCTTGAGACCTTGCTCCCTTTGTTGCTCTCTTTTTCTCGTTTGATAATGGTCACTTATGGAAGAAAGTACTCCTGAACACATGTTGTGGAGTTTCGGCTCACAAATTGAGCAAGACGAGTACAAACGTATAATAATAGCAACTAATTATAGCTGGGATATAAATATAGCCATTTATAATTGTGATTTACCACATTATACGTAAAGTACCCAAAATTATTCAAGGCCACTCGCTATCGAAGGTAGGGGCTTTAATCCCACGTTCGGTAGAGATTGCATTTGCCTTCAAACAATTTAGAACTTTTTGTCCAAAATGTTTCAGCACTCTCCACCAGTTTACCTTGGGTGTTGAGGTAGCTTGTTATTTCTCCCGCTTATCCAACTCCCCTCAACAGACCAGATCCAGAGAACTGCAGACGAAGGTACCCGTAGTTATAGCCCAATTGACTTCCCAGCTTGCATGCTCTGCTAACCTTGGTGATGACAGGAAACCAGGAAAATACCCGTTCCTCGATATTCTAGTGAGATCGTTCCTTTTGCCTGCTACCGATATTTGCGTCGCAGCACAATTGACCAAAGTATGACTCCAAAGCAAAAACGAATCTACTTTTCTGCATAAATATATCTTGAGAATTATAGTTGATGAATTCTTGACCTTTTGTACACCTCAAGTATACTTATACTTGTGACATAATTCATGAAAACTCTTGAGCTTGAGTGAAACGAAAGATAGATATCGAGTTTGCCACGCATTTAGTTCAATGTACTACTACCTACTTTGGTAAATAGTGAATAGATGTTTCGTCAGTAGTATGATGAACGCGAGCATGAAATTGGATTGAAACTACTCCTCTGATTCTGCATTTCTACCCAGGATCCCTTTCCGACCTGGAAGCTACCTAATAACCCCGTTTTGACCTCTTGCTACTGGCCGAAGACTCAGTGCTACTTCAGAGCTGAGAGCAGGAGTGCGTATTACTAAGTCGAATTCCCGTTACCCTCAAATCCCACTACATCGGATACTTGCTGCGGCGAATCCGCGTAATGGAAATTCGACGTAGTGCGACACTATGCACTTCCGATATCAACAGCGCAGAAGGGGCACTACGGCGAATCACGAATCGTCGTTAGGTCATCGTGATTACGAGTAATACCGAAAGACTCCTCTTTCAAGCCGTGATTCGAAGGATTGATCCAAGGGTGGTAAATTTTTTGTGGAAATAATTTTCCCAATTCCCACATGAATTTGATATACAATTGTGAACGAATAAATGAATTTTATTATAATCACCTTCTAAAGTAATGTAGACGTGTGGCCTTTTGACAATAAAATAGAGATGGATGTATGTAGGCAGCGTCAATAGATTTCCAGCGGCATCCGTGCTAACTCCTTCCAATGGTGATTCAAATTTAGGAAAAGTTACGATATAGAATTATCAATAACAGAGATTTCTCAAATATCAATGCCTAAAAGCTGAATCATTGTGGGAATAGACAATAATTTCAGTGTTTCTGCAGCAACTTTCTTTATTGACTGAAAAGAAATATTTGAAAACATGCTATAAAACTTTCATATTGTTACCTGAAGACAGAAAGGATATAATCATGGTTGTGTTTAGAGATCACCAGCGTTCGGCGTATGGCGAGCACATTTTTCCAACATGAAGATCATTTGCAATTCGTTGATACCAGCGAAGGCCATCCAGCTTGGAGGTGAGTCGAGTTTACTCAGGGTCATCATAGGTACCTATCAAGAGAGACAATTTTCTGAACCCAAATCATTCGTTTTAGATTTGAGAGCCTTTTCTCTTCGGAGGTTTTGTAACCTGTTCTACTTGATATCCGCAGGGAGTGTGTCTAGTCTCCTGTTTCATATATTCAGGAACCTGCTTTTGGATCTCATCGAGCCCACTCCAGTAGTGTTCTGCCACCTGGACCTATTGGTATTTGGAATACGAGCCCTTTCTGGTAATTCAGGAGTAACACCCTCAGTCCCTTTCATTCTACCAGAGGGGTACTTGTCAGGTTGCTACCATTGTCCAACAGGTCAACAAGACAACTACGAGCCCAGACAACCAGTACACCGGAGTGAAATTACTCTGCAGCCAGAAATTCTGCAGCCAGACCACCCTTGCAGTATCATATTGCCCGTTGTGACCTCCTGATTAAGGGAATCCGTATGTTTTGTCACATTGGAGATCCCATATCATTGAACTCCACATGATTCTACAAGGTGTTTTTTCAGTATAACACGTACTGTTTCTCTGTTATCACTGGTTGAATAGAGTGGCGCCCTCTAGCTACTCAACAAGAATCCTTACCTAGGCCATCGCTCACCAGACTAGTAAGCCGCCGAGGCAAGTGTCAGCTAACTGCTTTTTTAAGGATTTCGAAAATCTCATTGGAGATCCAAGTAAAGGTAGTTTACCGTCACAACTTTGGCGCCCAACGTGGGGCCCGATTTTGTTGAGTAGATTCTGTTTTATTGAACCTTGTGGACTCATTTGGAAATTTGACTTCAATTTTCAGTGAACAAATAATAATCGATTTCCTGCAGAAATACTAGTATTGCATTTTCCGTATAACACAGTTTCAGGTGAAAACTCATGGACTTTTGTGTGAAAAAGTTATTTTAATTTTTTTATTCTGAACAAATAGATTGAATTTTGAAATATTTTCCATTGAATACATCTCATTCTGAATTTTTTGAGAAAACTTACAGAGTGTTCGGTATTGGTGGTCCATGATATCAATTTGAATTATTTTAGAATAATTACAGAGTTTCATTATTAGTTGCTATTATTTTTGTGGTTACTCATTATTGTTTGTTTGAAACACACGATAGTGTTCATTATTTGAGTTATAATGAGATATTCTATAGGATTACTATCTGTTTTCTATTGTTCTATTGAGGACTGAACTGATTACTTTGAATGCTATAACTGATTACTTCGAATATTTGAACTGATTGCTTCGGAAATTTAGTTTGTTCTTGAAATTTTAAGAGTGTTGCTGCATAAATTATATAACTGTTAGAGACTTACATTGTTATTCATAGTTTTTCAAAATGGCTTTCAAACCCAATCATTTGCTAACTGATGAGTTGAATTATGAACTCAAGATTAGAGGAATCATTATTCATCGTAATATGAATGGAAAGCGCAGTATCTTAGCAAAAGCTATGGCCAAAGGTAAAAACCTTCCACCTACTGAATCAGGATATTCTTTTCTAGAGGAAAAATGGAAATAGAGGCCACTCTTGAGAGCATAGAAGGTTCTATTCCGGAATTTGAAAGTGGTACATCAAAAGATTCTGTTTATCAAAGATTACGCTCTAGGTTAGCTCATGTAGGAGATAGAATTCAACGAATGAAGATTGATCAAGCAGATAGGGTACAAACTTCATTCAAAAATGAGGCTTATGCAACTTCGATCCTTTCAGAATCAAACCTTGAAGAAAAATACAAAAACCTGAGGTAGGGCCTTCTATATCAGATGATGTTTCGAGTTCTCTTATAGAAATCTTTAAACAATTGAATCCTCCAAAAGTTTCTCAAACAACTTGTACACCTCCTGTTATTTATAAGTGAAATTTAAAATTTGATGGTACTAAAAAGAAATTGGGGTCAAATCATTCCTAAAAGGAGTTCATGAGCTAGCTGAAGCTAGACAAATTACTGAATCACAATTGTTTGATTCTGCATGTTTACTCTGAATGAAGATGATGAACCGGAAGTTAGCAAAGAAAAAGAAAATAAACTCTTGGAGCTGAAGGATAGTGATAAAAAGACCAAATCCCAAATCTTTCAGACAGCCATTTGGAGTATCTGCAAGATCACGAAACTGCATTTGATAAGTGGAGTGCTCTTGTATCCACTTTTGAACGGAAAGGAGTAGCGAATCAACTGCTTTTGCGAAAGTCCTTACTAACTTTGAAATATAATAGTTAGAGAGAATCATTAGCAAACCATTTTCTGAGGTTCGATAAACTAGTTCGGGAGTTAAGTTCCAGCGAAGCCACCTTGGAGAAGTCAGATGTAGTTTGTCACTTACTTTTGACAATGACTCCAGAATAAGAAGTCGTGGTAACAGCATCATAAACTTTATCGGCCGATAAACTCACCATCCATTTTGTAAAAAATCGTCTTCCTGACGAGGAATCTAAACGTGAAGAAATGAGAAGGAAACCAAAACATGATATTCAATCCCCAATTGTTTTTGCGGCATCCACCAGTAAAAGACCTTGTTCAAGCTCAAGAAAAAAGTTTCCATCTTCGAGCAACCAGAAAAAGGATGTGTTTCGATTCAAATGTTACAACTGCGGACTCAGTGGTCATGAAAGGTCGGAATGCAAGAAACAGAGCAGTAATAGCTATCGACAAGGACTCAAGGAAGCTAGAACGGCACATGATGTTTCTGACGAAGAGTCGAACAAACAGTTTTGCTTTCCAGCTACAAATGACTTTTATAATGTACTGAGTTGGTATTTGGACTTAGGTGCTTCTGAACATATGGTCAACGAAGAATCAGTTCTAGTTGATATTCGAGTATTAACAGATCCCATTAGGATAAAAAGTGCCAAAAATTGTGAAATTTTGATGGCTGAAAAATGTGGGGACATCAAAGTGAAGACAGTTGTTGGAAGAGAAGTGAGAGATATCACGGTTGAAGCAGTTCTTTTTGTACCTGGTCTTGAGTTCGTGAACTGGAAATAAATGGTTTTGATATCCACTTCGGGAACGGAAAAGGTGTAATCAGGAAAGGAGAAGTTGTCGTAGCTGAAGCATATAGAAAACACAACCTGTTTGAGCTTGATTTTTCACTAGATGCAGAAGCAAATATCTGTACTTCAACAGAAAATATTGATTTATGGCATAGGCGAATGGGCCATATTAGTAATGAAAATTCAAGAAAACTCAAAAAATTGTCACATGGCATGAATATTGAAGACATTGAATGTTCCCGACAACTTTGTCAGATTTGTGTTGAAGAAAAGTAGTCCAGAAACCCTCACAATTAAGAAAGAGTTCGAGCAACACGACCATTTCAGTTAGTGCATAGTGATCTTTTCGGTCCCATTGATCCGGAATCCCACGATCGGAAGAAATATATTCTAACGTTCAATGATGATTCCACCCACTTCACCGCTGCATATACCCTGAAATCAATGGCAACGGCACATTGCAACCCAAAATTGAGTCGTTTTCGATGTGACAATGGTCGAGAATACTTGTCAAATGAAATGAAGGAACATTTCGATAATAATGGTATTCAGTTCGAGTTCACAATCAGATATACACCACAGCAAAATGGAGTGGCGGAAAGAATGAAGCGTACGATAATAGAAAAGGCAAGATGTATGTTACCAAATTCAAAACTGTATAAAACATTCTGGAAAGAAAGTGTCCTGACTGCAGTTTATCTCATAAATCGAAGCCCGGCCAGAGCCCTGGATAACCAGGTGCCAGCAGAATTGTGGTACGGAACAAAACCGAATATTCAGAAACTTAGGATTTTCGGTTGCGTAGCTCATTTACATGTCCCGAAGGAGCTGAACCACAACAAATTCGGAACCAGATCATTGAAATGTATAATGATTGGACACTCCTCAATTGGTTATAAGCTATGGAATCCCGACGAAAGGAAAGTCTATTATGGTAGAGATGTGATTTTTGATTAATCCAAATTCACATACGAGTCTGATGATTTTTATAAGACTCAGTATCGAAATGAGACAAATCCAAGTGAAAATTCATTCGAAAATGTCGAGCCAGGCGTAGCAGAAAACTATGAAGACAGAGAATATGAATTGTTTCCTACTCATGAGGATGAAAGGGAAGAAGAGACAACTGTTCTTAGAGAAGTTCACGAAAAATGTCTAAACCCAAGGATTTGGAAGATTATTGTGTCATAGCAATAAATGCAAGATCTTTCGTAGATGATGTCCCACAAACGTCAGAGGAAATCGAAAAGAGAGAGGACAAACAAATGTGGTACAAAGCAATTGAAGACGAATTGACATCTCTTGAGGCCAATGCAACCTGGACTCTTGCCAAACTACCACTCGGAAGAAAAGCAATCGACAATAAATGGATTTTCAAAGTGAAAAGAGACGAAAACGGTGACGTCGAAAGATATAAGGCACGTTTGGTTGTAAAAGGCTGTTCTCAGACGGAAGGATATGATTATGCTGAAACTCACTCTCCTGTAGCCCGACTAACAACTTTGAGGACTCTTCTGGCAGTTATAAATAAATAAAACTCTTCGATTATCAGATGGATGTGGAAAATGCTTTTCTACATTGCTTGCTCACAGAAGAAATATACATGAAGCAGCCTCATGGATTCGAAAAAGGTAGAAATCTCGTTCGTAAACTCCAAAATTCCTTATATGGACTGAAACTGGCTCCCAGAGCTTGGAATATAAGATTTGATCAATTATTATGGAAAAGTGATAAATATTTGTACGTGAGCAGAAACGAAAATTCCGAGGTATTTCTGCTACTTTTTGTAGACGACATCATTTTGACAGGAAAAAGTGAAATAGATAAAATCAAAGTGAAATTGAAATGTGAATCCAGCATGAAAGATTTAGGAGAATTGAAACATTTTCTGGGCATAAAGATAGAAAATACTGAAAATGGAATGTTCTTGAGTCAGCCAGTCTATACAAGAAATCTTCTGAAACGGTTTCGAATGGAAGAATGTCAAAAACACCGATAGCAGTGAATTGTAATGAAGAAATGAAAATCGAAGAGTCTTCTGAATGTGTGATAGAGAAACAGTCTTTAAGGGAATTAATAGGAGGTTTGATGTTCCTTATGCTCAATACTAGGCCAGACATCAGCTATGCAGTGAATTTCCTCAGCAGACTCCAAAGTAACGCCACAGAAATCCATTGGTCAGGACTGAAACGAGTTCTGAGATACCTACAAGGATCTCTTGAACATGGACTACTTTATCCGAGTCATTCTGAAGTTCCTCTAATCGTTTATGCTGACTTTGATTGGGCTGCATCTGTAGATAGAAAATCCACTAGCGGATACTTAATTCAAGCATACGATTCAACAATATGCTGGGTAACTAGGAAACAGAATACAGTTGCTTCATCGTCAACAGAACCTGAATTTGTATCCTTGGCCACTGCAGCGAGTTTGGTTGAAAAATTTATTTCTGGACTTGAATATTAATTTGGGGAAACCAACTACAATTTTGCAAGACAACCAAACTTGTATTCATTCTTTACGAAAATGGGAACATCGTCGCCTTAAACATATTGATGTAAAATACAATTTTGTACGAAATCTCTACAATAACAATGAAATTGACGTCAAATATGTAGAATCCAGAGAGCAGAAGCAGATATACTGATGAAGTCACTAGCAATGGATGCATTCATGAGGATGCGCAAAGCCATGGGAGTTCGAGATTCTGCTGACTTGAGACGGAGTGTTAGTGATAGCAATTTACCAGCTAATACCACCTAATACTATGTTCTGAAATGAAAGGAGTTGTTGTTATGTATTTTATGTATGTCAGTTTGAGGAGAATAGATTTTCACGTTATGAAAGTTTTTCTGTGATTTTGTAATCTATTTCAACCAGTAATTCATCAGATTTATTTGAGGATAAGGCTTCATTATGGTTGAGAAGAGTTAAAGATACTGTTGAGGATTGGGCTTCCCTTACTGATAGGTTGAAAGATGATTTCTTGGAGAAAGATTATAATAAAGAACTTTGGGAGATGATTGAATATAGAAAGCAATTGGAAAATGAATCGATTGTTATTCATTTATTCGTCATGGAACAGCTTTTCAACCGTCTCAGCTCAACTCCTGCAGTTTGCACGAAAATTAAATGGGCTAAATTGTACTTTATGGGATACTCACGGATGAATTACCAGAGGCGACACTCTACTTCCGCGGTCAGCAAAATAGTTGTCCTTGAATAAAGGCCGTTCCGAACGGAATACCTGCGGTATTTTTATGGCCCGAATTCACCAAATCTCAGCATAGAAAATATCAAAAGGGTGGAATATGTATCGCGCAGAGATTACGTTCTCAATTGTAAACAATGTTCAGTGGCGTACCTGATATATTTTTCTTTATATTGAACCGCGAGAATCAACTTGACTTTTGAGTTATATAAAAACATATTGAGGATATTTCGCATTTGATACTGGTTCGGAAGCTAGTGCAAAACTAGCCCGTAACATCCTCCTTACCTATACGAATTTTCCTACAAGTATTCTGAGGATCGGGAAAATAAGCATGTGCCAACACTGTTCCTGGTCCATCAAAGATGAATGTGCAGCGATAAGTACCTGTGCAGTCTTTACGGAAATGGTGTATTCTCTCTGTAAAAACCGATGTTATGTCAGGTTTTTGACATGCCGTGTGTCGAACATATTGAAATTTTAAATTCGAAATTCCTTCCCAGAAAGCGAAAGCTCTCCTTGCAATTTCCACTTGTGCTTGGTTAGCTTGTGGGAATGACCGATGAAGGTTAGTCTTATTCCAACGCGCTGAACTAATGGTGAAGGCATTCTTGGGTTGCATACATCTGGGTTGACGAACTAGAGCCAGTGTCTCCTCGTTGAGTTCACCATCTACAGGTAGATTATATTTCTCCTGAAACGCCACTATAGCCGTCTCGATATCCAATAGAGAAGTATTAGTATTATTATCGATGTATCCATATTGCTGCAGGTAATTATATATATCCATACGAGTTGTAATATTTTCACATGTTGAGAGTATTAATAAAGCGAGGACTAGCGTACCGGTCAACATCTTGAACAAAACTGATGTGATTACTATGATTATCTAGCTGATATTGACACCGGAGGACCGGAAGTTGCGGAACCTTGACTTTTTTCGTAAATCAGGGTGCCTGTTGACTGACAGTCGACATGAAGATTCTGAGACTCGAAAAAACAGTGACACATGCAACGTTCATTTTGAGTAATGACATCACATTCTATGCAGATACAACTTTGGATATCGTACTTCTTGTATGTATTGTTCATGTGTTTATAGAAAAGATCATGCTTTTTCTCCTAAGGAGTTTTGTGTGCTGGTCCCCTAAATGACTCAGACATTCAAATCTGGTATTTTGTTAGCGACTTCCCCAAATGAGACAAAAGTTGTTTTCATTAATTTTTATTGTGACAAATTTCGACAAATGCTTTCGTCTAGTGACGCAAAAACAATCTTCACAGGGCCAGACGAATGCTCGTCGATTTTGAAGTGTTTTCTCTCTCTGAAGAAGTGTTCAGACCTGTCGAAACCGTCCTCCCTCTATCACTGTGGTCCCTCAAACTAAATCATATAGGTACCCATACATCCACAGACAAGAAGTCCAACGTCAGATTAACGACATGCTCGAAAAATATATTATGCGACCCAGCTCTAAACCCCATTTGGATCGTGCCGATAAAACTCGATTCATCAGGTGAACAAAAATGGAGGATAGTCGTTGATTATTGCAGAATAAGTGAAAAAACAATAGGAAATTGATACCCACTTCCCAATATTAACGATAAATAGAAAAAGTTTGAACGTGTTTAATATTTCACGACTCTCGATTTGGCCAGTGGATTCCACCAAATCAAAATGGTACAAAATTCAAGTATAAAAACAGCATTTTACGTTGACCATGGACACTATGAATACATGAGAGAAAGCCATTTGGCTTGAAAAATGCACCATCAAGCTTTCAGAGAGTAATGGATGAAGTTCTAGAAGACTTGCGAAATAAAATTTGCATGGTGTACATGGATGGTGATTTTTAGTACTAGTCTCCAAGAGCACATCCAAAATCTCAAACTAGTATTTTCAAAATTACGTGAAGCCTGATTGAAGATTCTTTTGGAGAAATCCGAGTTCCTTCGAAAGGAAGTCGAATTTTAAGGGCACTTGATTACACCCGAAGCTATCGAACCCAACCCCCAAAAAATCCCTGTTATCAATAACTTCCCGATTCCAAAGACTCAAAAGGATATAAAATCATTTTTGGGACTTTTGGGCTATTATTTCAAGTTCATTGGAAACTTTGTCAAACTAACGAAGCCAATGACCAAATGTCTCAAGAAAAATGAGAAGGTAGAACATAGAAGATAGAATCTATTGATTGCTTCAATACATGCACATCAATACTCACATCTGAAACTGTATTGGCATTTCCTGACTTCAAAAAACCCGATGAACCGACTACAGACGCCTCAAATTACCATATTGGCGGCATACTATCCCAAAATGGTCACCCAATATGCTATGGCTCCCGGACAATAAACCCAGCAGAAGTGAATTATTCGACAATCGAAAAAGGGCTTTCAGTCAGTGACTAGAGCTGTAAACATTTTCGACCATATTTATTCGTCCGGAGGTTTACTATATTCTCCGATCATAAACCCCTCCATTGGCTCCTTTCACTGAAAGAACCCAATTCTAGATTGGTACGCTAGCGTTTGAAACTCGAAGAGTTCGACTACTTCATAAAATCTAGAAGCCCCTCTGATGCCGACCCAAACGCGCTTGAAATTTTATCAATTCAAAACAATCCAGGTGACGTCAAATTCTTGAACCTCCCAAAAATGTACCCAAAATAAATATAATTTCGGACGTTCAAATCGTTCCACCAAAGGAAAACCAAGAAAACTCTGGCCTCGAAACTATTCACACTTCATTTGAGAACCCTATATGTAATAATTCCATTTCAGAACGGGCCGTAAATACGTACAAAAACCAGCTAATCATCTCACTTGTGGACATCGATCATATGACACATTACCAAATGAAAATACTCAAAATAACATCGTCAAATTCCTTAAAGAGTACATTGACCCCAAACAAATTCACGCACTTCATTTCAAAGACCACAAAGACTTCATTATACGATTCAAGATGGCGGACCAAGAAGGTCAGACGTTAGAACCTGCTAGTAAAAATGGAAAAAATATGTGTGTCCAATGTAAAAGAGTTGTTGTGAAGTTTGTGAAATGTATTAAATGTGGCAGTCTATTCCATCCGGAATGTTTGATACAAGCAAATGACGTAAAAAACCCTCAATGTGTTCACGAGACTGAAGTGGACATATCATGCGAGCAACCAAGAAGTAGTCGTGACACCGACATAGATGTCACCCTTTTGAGGAAAATAATTGAGGAACAGGAGGAAAAATACAGAGTTCTCCTAGAAAATAACAACCTACTCAAGGGAAATTACGGGCTACTCGAAAGTGAAATAACGTACGTACAAGCGACCATAAAAAAATATGTAAATGATGAGAAACAACAAAAAGTGAGTAACAAAAAATCCGACAGTACGAACAGTGATGAAGATTCTCGTTCCAACGCAGCAGGATCACGATCCAAAAATGTAATCGACACTCAAGGTCACAGTCGTTCGGTTACTCAGATAATTTCAACCTGTGAAAAAGAGACAGAACAACCTCAGTCCTCAAAACATAAACACATAGAACAAGTTCCTGTACCTCCGATTTTGACAGAGACAGAACTTGTTACAAAAGTTGACGTTGACACTGACAGATTGTCAAAGCAAGCGAAAAATAACAATGCGAATGCGAATATAAGAACACAAACACATCAAAATGAAACTGATGATGAAGAAAACAAAGATAAACAAGAGTGGATCGTGCAACGACCGAGAAAACGGCCAAACAAACACAAAATCTATATCGAAGCCCCGGAAAACAACCCAGCCATGTTGAAATTGAGACCTGTACTGAGATTGAGTTGGATTTATATCTCAAACCTGCATAAGGAAACAACTACCCAGGAAGTATTGGACTGCTTAGATGCCAGGCACAAAGCTGATTACGTTTGTGATAAACTACAGAGGAATTATGAATCAAAAGTAGCCTCCTTCAAGTTAGGAATACCACAACACATGGAAAATCAAGTAAAATCTCTGAACTTCTGGCCGGCAGGTACTTTTGTGGACACATATCGTTTTCCCAAACGAAAGGCACTTGTTGAGGAAGAACATGGGACTTTTTTATGAATAACCGCAAAACTACTCCCTCTGAGGAGAGCAAATATGTTTCAACTAAAATAAGTATATTCCACCAAAATGTTAGATGCTTGAGAAATTGTGTGAACCTGTTACAAGAAGAAATACAGAATCACAAGGAATGCATAGCAATCTGCATTAGTGAACACTGGCAATCCAGGACACAGCTCGAAACTTTCCATTTCTTGGACTTCAGTCTAATCTCTGCATACTGTAGAGAAGAAGGTGAGCATGGAGGAACATCCATATACCTGAGAAATGGGACGAAGTATAGAAAACGCACTGACATTGAAAACTTTTCTGTGAAAAATGTATTTGAATGCTCCTCAGTAGAGATGCAATTTCATAATCAGAAGGTATTATTATTATGCTTGTATCGTACTCCTTTATCATGTACTTTGCAGTTTTTAGAAATTCTTGAAAGTCTCTTATGGCATGTTTTTAATGAAAGCTGTCTCTTCTTCATCGCGGGGGACTTCAACATAAATATCAAAAAACAGAATAAATATACAACAGACTTTCTTACGTTGCTAAATACTTTCAATATTAAGCCCTCAATTTCAGAATATACACGAATATGTGGAAATTCAAACTCTTGCGTTGATAACATTCTTACGAATTGTCAGTCAAGCAAAGGAGAAGTCATAGGTACACATATTTCAGATCATTCTGGTCAGAAACTTACTTTTGAAATTAATATAAAAGAATCAGAAATATACATAAAAAAACATAGAATCTCAAATCTAGAAAACAAAGTCAAGTTCAGAGAGTTACTAACAGAAGAGGAATGGGAACCAGTTTTTTCTACTCCAGAATTAAATATAAATCAACAATGGGAAATATTCATGAATATTCTACTACCAATGTTCAATCACTGCTTTCCAGAAAAAAACATCAATATCCGTAAAAAAGCTCTGACAGAAATTCAATATTCCTAGCACCACTAACCATTGCCGAAACAATAAAACTATGCAAGAAATTGAAAAATAAAACTAGCTCAGGCTATGATGAGATATCAAACAACATCATTAAATTCTGTGCTTTTGAACTTGCGCTGCCATTATGCTATATAGTGAATAATTCTCTTCCAACAGGAATATTTCCAGACCATTTGAAAATGGCACTTGTGAAGCCACTTTTTGAAAAAGGTGACCCAACTCTTCAAGAGAACTACAGACCAATAAGTCTGCTGCTATCTTTTTCCAAGATTTTCGAATTAGCAATGTGTACAAGGTTTCTAGATTTTTTTCTGCAGTGAAAAATTGTTCAGTCATGCTCAGCATGGATACCTAAAAGGCAAATCAATTGAAACAGCAGTTAACGATTTTATAGAAAAAGTTATTTCAGGTTATGAAAGTAAATCATTATCGATGGGTATTTTTATAGACTTATCCAAGGCCTTTGATAGTATCAACCACAAATACTAATGGAAACGCTGGAGAGATAATATGGCATTAGAGGTCCCGCACATGACTGGATAAAATCCTATCTTTCCCACCGAAGTCAAAAAGTTGTTATAGAACGTGGCCCTTTATTGTTCGTATTCTACATAAACGATATGGCACAAGAAATTATATATGGCAATGACAACATTTACGTCGTGAATTTTGCAGACGACACGAACCTGCTCACAATAGGATGGTCACTGAATAATCTTTTAGACATTGCTAATGAGACCCTAGAAAAAGCTCAGGAATGGTTTAATGGTTTACTATGAACAAACTGGTACTTAATAAAGACAAAACACATCATGTATGTTTCACAACAAAAACAAAAAGTAACACTCTTGTTGATACAAATCCAATTCATAGAGATATTAACTTATCAGAAGGTACAAAATTTCTTGGGATTCATATTGACAGAAATCTAGATTTCGAAAAACATATTCAAGAAGTCTGTAAAAAATTATCATCGATTTGTTACCCCTTCAGAGTCACGAAGAGTTACATAGACGATATAGCAAAGCGAACAATTTACTTCGCAAACTTTCATTCAGTAATGAGATTCGGGATCATATTTTGGGGAGGTAACATCCTAGCTGAACGAGTGTTAATTTTGCAAAAAAAATGTATCAGAATATCATTTGGCTTAAACTACAAGAAGTCATGCAGAGGCAAATTCAAATCATTTAATGTACTAACTATGACAGGCACATATATATACGAGTGCCTTGTTTCTTTTCAAAAATCGAGATAAGTTCCAGATGCATAAAATACAACATAACGTAAATACTAGAAATAAAAATACTAACTACAATACACCAGTGCATAGACTATCTTCTACGGAGAAATCTCCAGAATACGCGTGTATCAGATTTTTCAATAGACTGCCAACCGAAGTCAAACTGGGGGGTAACATAAAAAAGTACAAGCAATATATATTGAAATTGTTAATAGAATTAGAACCATATTCGGTCAAGGAATATGTTGAAGAAATTTGAAGGCCGCTGCGATGCTGATGAGACATTGATAATGCTGTAATTTTTTTTAATCAATATTGATTTTTTTTTTTAATTTTTATCTATTTTACTTATGGCATAGCTATCCCTATACTGACGCTGTTTTCTTCAATCTAGTCATGATAATTGTATTGTTATGAATATGTATTTTTGAAAATAAAGCCACTATGACTATGACTATGACCATGACCCCCCATTGCGGGAACTCTTCAGTAATAAAATTCAATACTTCAAAATTGTCGAATATCCAACGTTCCTCACTGATATAGAAACATCAGACGAGCAGGAAGAAAAACTTCAACTCTAACATATGAAAAAGATATGTCACCAAGGTATTAATGGAAGGAGGAAATGAGACCGAAACTCAAATGGTTCTACCCAAAGGAGACGAAGGAGGAAGTTGTTCCAGAAATTGTGATGGTTCCTGGCAGACAAAAATGATTCCAGAGAATTCCATCATTTTCGGAACTTGAGGAGGGAGGAGTTATGTAACGACCGTTCTCATCGTTCTGCTGCTTTCACGGAAACATGATATGCTGACAGTGTACTTCCAGGAATTCCTCATCTGGACTCTCAGAGCGACAAGACCATTTCCTGTTATATTTTATTAATTCCATTTGTAGCTCATGTTAGAGAAAGTCGTCTCGAACTTGTACTTTGTAAAATAAATATTTTATAAAAAGACAAACTTCCGTTCCAAGTTTTCAATTCCAGTCGTCTAGCATACCTGAGAGTATTCGTGAAGGTGATTGCATTACAGAGTTCAAGTGGTTGTTCTGATAATATTTAGGTAATTGCTCTTGCTGGTATTATCGACGATTATTTCGTTTCTCAAAGCGTGATTGTTAACGTGAATTATATGAATTGTTCGGAAGATCTTGATCTGAACTTTGAAACTATGATAAAAACTTTCTAGAAATGCCTCAGGACCATATAACCTTTCATATAGAAAGAAAGGGTGTAAAAACAGATACTAAAAAATTCAGATTCGAAAATCATTCAGCCTAGTAACTTGCCCTGGTCCTCACACACTTGGGTTGTACCTAAGAAGTTTGATGCTTCTGGTGAACAAAAATGGCGAATAGTCATCGACTACAGACAGTTGAATCATAAAACAGTACACGACTAATATCCAAATCTCAACATAACTGATTTGTTAGACAAACATGGGTGGTAGATGCTCGACTTAACGAGCGGTTACCATCAAATTGAAATGGCAAAGGAAGATAGAGAAAAGAAGCCATTTGATACCTACGACATCATCATACTTTCCACATTGCTTCAAGATTATTTCGACCGTATGAAAAATGTATTTCAGACTCTCAGGGATTCAAATTTCGACATCCAGTTGGACAAATCAGAGTTTTTAGGAAAAGAGGTCGCCTGTGTTGGCCGTGTTGTGACACCCAAAGGAGTACAACTCAACTCAGATGAGATGAAAGCGGTAAAACAATTCCCAAAACACCGAAACAATTGGAAGGTTCTCTAGGACTACTAGATTAGTATCGAAAATGTATCAATAATTTTGCGAAAATAGACAAACCTCTCTGACTGAATGCTCCGAAATTTTCGCTTGAAAGTGGTGACAATGTACCTTGCCGAGTGGTATTGATTTGGACTTCTATTGTTTATATCATTAACTCTATTGAAACCTGTTACTAATCAGTAAAGACAAACTGAATAAAACTTATATGATTACAATTCGAATGAGGCAATCAAATCCAGACAAAGAAGGATGAAATGAATTCTCCTCTCCATCACTGGTATCCGCAATCCTTTTCGGGTGATGACTGACAACATTTCGAGGTATGATCCCTTATAAATACCCAATTCCCCACCATAAGGCGGACATGAGCTCCTAATAGGGCACGGTGATCGATTCTTAGTGGGGAAATTGATGTATTGAAGCAAGATTCTCGTTCATTAAGCCGAAGTTGGTCCATCCTTTTTATAAGTGGTTTACACACATTTCGGACATTTCTCTGTTGGGGTGAATGAATGCATCATTTTCCGAAAATGTAGGCGGCTTCCTTGAATTCTCTCTGGATCCAATGATTCTCCTTATGTATGACCCCGACTTCGGACCATATAATACTGTGGTGGTTTGTCAAAACATGCCCCGCTATTACCGATTACGTGGTTCCTTCTCATTGTGTAATTTTCGCACTATCTCACTTCCAATGATTTTCTGGTGTCTTCTCTGTAGGATTTGCCGCACTTCGGTAAACGCAGTTGATGATGTCACTGTTTTTGTTCGGTGGTCGAACTTTTTTGAGCTGGCTGCGTATTGTATCCCCTGATCGAAAACAGACCCTGGTGTTGTATTCTCCTCCTTTTTTTTCCATCTCCCCTGAAAGTCCTCTCACTTAGGTGATGGAAAGAACTTATTGTTCCAATTTCTCCTTGGCATCCTTTTGGCTCGTCCGATCCAATGTCTGATCCGCCAACATTTTTAAATAGCTGTTCTCCTGAAAGTCCTTCCCTTATTCTGCTCAGTTCTTCGTAGAGATTCCTTTTTTGGTATTGCAGAGATTGACTGCCTGATCAATCAGAGATTCGACGATTCCCCGCTTCGTGAATTTATGGTGGTTGGATTGCTCATTCAGGTATTGTACCGGTATGCGTCGGTTTCCTATAGACCGATGTTTTCCATACATTTCCAATTCTCTTCACCTTCACGTCAAGAAACGGTAGTTTGCTCTGAGAATATTTTTCCATTGTGAATTTGATGGTGGGCCTTACGATCTTAAGGTATTCTAGATAGGCGCCCAATTCTGCATCTCCGTGCTTCCATACTATGAATCATCGTCGACATATCTCAACCAGACGTGGGTTCTTTTCTTGGCGTGTTCCATGGCTAATGCTTCAAACCATTCCATGTGGATGTTATCTATAACCGATGGAAGTTGTGATTCCATTGGTAGTCTTCCATCTTGGCTGAAGAAACAATTCTTCAACTGAAAGTAGCAATTCGTTCGAATCCCGCACCATTTCAGCTCTAACTCCGTCGATGCCAGGAGACTTATCAATCTTCAGCTCCTATATAATCTGCAGATTGGTAGACATGGAGAGAAGTAAGTAACCTGTATGTAGTAAAAATTCTGATTTTTCAATTTTAGCTGACAATTGGCTCTTTCACTGAGTGAAATAATTGAAAAATGCAGAAGATATATGTTAATGTCCATGCAAGTTGGATCCATCTTCCAATTCAACTTCTATGAGCTGAACCAATTTTTTTGATTTGTGAGCTCATTCAAAACATTCTTAAGATTTTTATAATCATTGTGAGAGTTTCCATTCGACGCTTTGTACATTTCGTCTCTAGTATGTATCGAGTTCAATACTGTTGCAGTAATACAGGGCTTTCGTTCTCTCTTTCAATTTTTATTTTTTCGATCACATACTCCATTTTTCATGCAGGATGTTTGTCAATGCAATAATGTCAAAATGTTTGAATAGAAAATATTATCAGATCAAATTCCGATTTTCTCCTGTGGAGCTGATCAAAGTGTTTATTGAGGTTTCGTATACTGAGAATAATTGGAGTTGTTTTCGATAGCTTATAAGATTGTCAAAATTAGAATGATCGGTATTAATGGCATCTATAGGTGAATATTTCGAATCAATAATGTATAGGTCCATTTTCTAAGCTGGTTCGATAGATTTTCCTTTTCCTGTTTAAAAGCTGATTTCCTCTGATGATGTTATCCTCATTTATGAATTCAAGTAGTCGTTTGTTAACTAGTTTTCTCAATGATCTTAGAAATCATCGGTGTGAGAGATCTAGGACGAAGATTAGAGGGATCATCAGAATCTCTTATTTAAAGAAATCCTTATCTCGGGTAATAGGATCGCGAATAACCTGGAAAAAAGTACGAAGAATTTCAAACAAGGCTATTAGCTTGGTCGCACACATATCACGAGGAACTCTGGGAGATGCTAGCGGTGGAGGTTAACGATTGAAACAATATTTGGCCCAGTAAAATTTCTCAATCTATTATTCTGAATGCAGAAAATTTTGATTCGTCCACGACTCGAAACCTAACCTGTCGGTTATATCCGTCACGAGACCCTCAACTCAATGAATTTGAATTTCTCAGATGTGATTGAAACCATGAATTACCATAGGTTCTTATCGGAAGAACGCGATCCAATTATTAAGGGGCCATCCAAATTTTCTCATCTACTGCCGATTTGACGATAACAGTGATCCGCCACTGTGTACCTTCGTTCGTAATTGGTAGGTGCGGTTTTGTGGACCCTCCATGAATTTTAATGATCGTCGAACAATGTATTACTGAAATCGACGTTCTACCCGAACTAACAAGAGAGATAAAATGAGTACTTTCCGAAAAAGTCATTTGTCAATAGAGATTGGAGTGTGTAATTAGTCGGTGATTGGGGTTCTAGTGTTTGGAGGTCGAGGGAACATAATTATTCATCCAGAAGGAAATTGGAAACAATGGAAAAATAAATTTTTAGGACCATTTGAATTGTACTCAATACCTAATGATGCACATAACTTTGGTTGGGGATGGTTTCGCAGTTTTATTCGAGAGATTACTAACTTAACATTAGATGAAAAAAACAATAAATATGTTTCAAATCAGCCAGAGCACTTCAACTCAAATGGTCAGCTTTGAAATTCATATTTGAATACGCCAACAAAAATACAATAATTCTGCATAGGAAAAATACGGAAAAATTTTCCGTTCATCCGAGAATTTTCAAATTCACAGTGAGTATTACCAAATTATCCATCTGAATATTTGATAGTAACTCTCAGAATTCCAATTTGACATTTCAAATCGGAAAAAATCGAGAATATGAAATCACAGTAATGAAAATAGAAATTATGGTTTGGTGAAATCATAGAATATAATTTTCAAGTTGCTCGACTTTCCGATAACTTTTGGCACAGTCACCAAAAAATCATGAAGAAATCAATATACATTTTTTTATGTCATCTTCTCCCGACGTGCCAACTGACAATTATCGTACGAAATATCAATAAAATCAAATTCGAATCACATTTCTTCCGCTTTTTCATTCAGTACCAGTTAGTATTTCCGCACTTCAAGCATCCAATTCAGAGCGTGAGAAACAGAACGAAAGAAATTGTTCTTTAAAAAAGCATAAACTGATGATAGAAAGACATACTTATGCAGTGGATGATTTGGGAGAGAAAGAAACAGTCACAGCAGACTTCCTCAGGCTCTCTCAAAGAATCGCCCAAAATTGTCAAAGCAATATTCTGGTAGCTAACTCAATTTATATATTATTCAACCAATGCCCAAACAACTGCGTAAACTCATTCGAGAGAAAGACGAAAGCCAGGTTGATCAGTTCTATTGATAATTATATGGATAAACGTTTATCTACGTATATCTCCGTAGACTTGGCTAGTGCGTTCGATACAGAATAATAAAATGATTTACTCCAATATATGGAAAGTATTGAAGTCAGAGGAATACTTGTGAAATTGCTGATGAACCACCTATATCAGAGAAAACAATGCGTGAGTATTGGAGATAAATTATATGTTGAGCGTGAAGCAGAATATGGAGTCCCATAAGGTACTACACTTGGCCCCTTTCTCTAGCATTAATTTGAACGATTCCATTCAATCAAAAAAAAAGGCGACATAACAACTTTGACAGATGACACGGCTATTTTTATGAAGAAAGAGATTATCAACCGACTTAGGGGGCATATTCAGTTATTTAAACGGAAAGTTCATAATTGTCAACCTGAGAAAAACTTCGTTTTGTAGCGTTTACGTCATAATATGCTGATTACTTGGTTTTCCATGCATAAGAATTATTGTATTTATTCCTGAGCAGTCGCGAAGGGTTATCGTTCAAATATTCATAACTCAAAATGAACATTATTCTGTTAGGTGATTTTAACATAAATTTTTCAGCTAACACATCATCAATACGTCATCTGAATAACATAGTGGCATTCTGGGGTTTATCAATAAGGATTTCGGACTATACTGGAATCACAGCTTCATCTTCAACCTGTTTGAATAATTTAATAACTGACATAAGCGAACAAATTTCAGAGGCAGGCATACTCGATCCCTGTCTTTCCGATCCTAACGCCAATTTCTAGTCATAAATCAGAAAGTGTGTTATAACAATGATAAAACATCTGGAGTTTGTTTTACAGAATCTGGGATGGAGCAGTTTGAAAGGAGGCTGTCTGAAACGAATTGGAATATATTTGATTCGGAAGACTTATAAGTGAATAACTACTGTGAATTTTCTGTTGATATTCTTCTATTGGAAATTCATTTTCTCCGAAGAGTACATCACTGGTGAAAGTCCCTTCAGAATGAAATAGTTCGATGATACTTTGAAATCCATGAGAGCAAATTTAGAGGCTGTCAGGGTAATTTTCGAGGCAACGAGACAAAAAAACATGCCTACGATGAATATATATTAAATTCCCAGAATATATCACGAGCGAGTTGGAATAAAATATATTCTAAGAGGAATAAACTAACACATGGTAAACGATTACTGACTTATCTGATAATGACTTCAACATATTTTTTTAGCAACAATCTAATTTGTTGGATTGTTATTTCTTGCCCTATAGATAATCGTAAAGCTATGAACAAATGGGTTTTGTATAGTCAAATAGTTGAACTACGAACTATCATTTTTGGGAAATCGATTTTTGCAATGCGATACCTTGAAAAATGGCGTCAAAAAAACAACGTTATTCAAACTGAAAAAACAATGAGGAAAAAATGGTCGTATCAAAATGCGACAAAGTGCATTGGAAAGCTGCGAATTTTGCCAACCTGATTTTTGTTCCATGATAATCAGGAGCCGAGATAACACTTTCATTTGATTCCACCACCTTTTGTTTATTTATATGAAGCAACGAGACCATGACGACTACACAGAGCAAGAGTCATATCATCCATAGAAACTGCAGAAATTTGTTATTCACAATTATTAGGAACCAGCAGGATTTATTTTCTATAATTATTTATCGTATTTATTGATGGGAGCATTGAAGGTTCTCACGGAACCGTTCGACGCGCCGCTTGAAGGGGGTAGCCGGAAAGAGCGACCCAGAGCTACGCGGCCGTCGATTTCATCGAGTGAAATGAACTGATCAGAGCCCAATATGACGCTTCGGCTTCCTTCTCCACACGGCATCGACTCTTCGAATAGTCCCAGAAGAACCTCCACTGCTCCCATCAATAAATATAAAAAACAATTATGGGAAACAAATTCTGCTGGTTTCTATGGATGATATAAATCTTGCTCTGTGCAGTCGTCGAGATCTCTTTGCTTCATATAAAAAATAAACAGAGGAAAGGGGAATCGAATGAAAAAAGTGTTATCTCGGCCTGTAATTATCTTGGATTTTATCGCAGCTTTCCGATGCTTTCTGTCGCATTTTGATACGACCATATTTTCCTCATTGTTTTTTAGTTTGAAAAAACGTGTTTTTTGACGCCATTCCTGAAGGTATCACATATCAAAAATCGATTTTACAAAAATGACAATTTGTAAATCAACTCTTCGACTATTCAAAACCGTTTCGTTCATTGCTCTACGATTATCCATAGGGCAAGCAATAACAATCAAGTGGGACACTTTTTTTATTGTTGCTTGCGTGTCAACTTCTTTCAAGCAAATTGGAACTGTAGTTTCTACTAGTTGAAAGCTTCTAAACTCTACAGTTGCAGCATCCAAATGTATTTTAAGGTTTTTTAATGAAATAATGGATAAAAAGCCTTTTTTCAAGTTCCGAGCGCGATATTCGAGCGGAGAAGTGAAAGATCGACTTCGAGGCAACGCTTATCGATATATTTTTCAATTTTCTACAATTTTCAACCCAACTATTTTTCGATCCGACCAATAGTTTTCATTGAATAAGCAAAAAACAAAAAAAAAATGTGATTTTCGACATTCAACCGCTAATTGTTGCTCAACGCATGGACAGAATCTGGCGCAAACTTTAGAGGATTATAAGGACACCTGCGTCTGTCAGAATCCACAATTAATTTTCACGTAGGCAAAAATCGTCATTTTGAGTTTTTGAACAGTTTATTTCACGCGATCGAATCGACGTCCGCCTAGCGCTGGGTCTCTCTCTCTCCGGCTTCCCCCTTCACGCGGCACGTCGAACGGTTCCGGAAGAACCTCCAATGCTCCCATCAATAAATACGATAAATAATTATAGAAAATAAATCCTGCTGGTGTCTGTGGATAATATGACTCTTGCTCTGTGCAGTCATCGAGGTCTCGTTGCTTCATTCAAATAAACAAAGGGGGGGGGAATTAAATAGGGAAAAAGTGTTATCTCGGCTCCTATTCATCGTGGAACAAAAGTCAGGTTGGCAAAATTCGTAGAAAAATCGCAGTTTTCCAATGCATTTTTTCGCATTTTGAATAACGTTGTTCATTTGACGCCATTTTTGAAGGTATCACATTGCAAAAATCGATTTTCCAAAAATTATATTTTGTAGGTCAATTCTCCGACTATTCAAAACCGTTTCGATTATTGCTCTACGATTATCCGTAGGGCAAGATAAGACAATCTAGTGGGACACTTTTTTAGTAACAAATCAGATTGATGCTTACCTATCAATTGTTTTTCAACCAAATTGAAACTGTTGTTCCTACCTGTTGAGAGCTTCCCAAATTCACAGTTGCAACCCCCAAATGCATTTCAACATTTTCAAAAGAACAATGGAAAGAAAGCCTTTTTTCAATTTCCGAGCGCAATAGTTGAGCAAAAAATTAGAATATCGACATCAGGACAATGCTGATAGATTTTTCAATTATCTACAACTTTCAATTCCACCTTTTTCATCAGACCATTAGTTTTCATTATATAAGCAAAAAATAAAAATAAATAATGATTTCCGGAATTCAACCGCCAATTGTTGCTATACTCACAGACAGAATCTGGCGCAAACTTTAGGGGATAAGGACACCTGTTTCTGCCGGAATCCATAGCTACTTTTCGGGTAGGCAAAAATTTTACGAAAATAGTTCATCTGATTGGACTACAAGCATTATTGAGAGAAATAAACTCTCAATTTCATGGCCGAGACCCGGACCATCTGTGTGTGTAACAAAAGATTGATGTGTGTGATTTTATTGCGTTTTCAGCAATATTCGGACACTGGAATCACAGAAAACCGTTTTTTTCCTAGCTCCATGTAGACCGGGCAATCAAACTCTTCTTTCCAGCGGGCATGATCATTTGTTTGCCTGCGGCATTTGAATTGGATACGATAGTATCTCATGAAATGCTTGCTGTTGAGGTGTTGTATAGACAACCCAGATCTGATATTGAGGAGTCAATTGATATTCTTGAATCAACAATAAATGATATTTTTCCTAGAGTAGATAAAATGATATGCATGGGTGACTTCAACCTCAATATTCTCAATGACATTGATAATCATGTTGACAAGATGGTTCGTATCATGGCTGATTTTGTTTTTACACAGAGTATAAATGAATCTACTAGGTACTATTAGACTCTCTTCGATCAAATATTTTTCACTTGTTATGACCACGTTCAATCTTCCGTAACGCTAGGAGCAGCGGGAATCTCTCTAGGAAATTTGGGTGTCTATGAACAGAAAATAATGACCTTCAGAAACTTTCGCTATTGCTGTAAAGCCGATTTGGAGGCGCAATTGTCGGGGTTTGAATGAAATTCTTATATCAGTTGAGGTCAGTTGATGAAAAAGTAAAATTTTTGACGACGAATATTATTAAAATTTTCAATTGCCATGCACCCATTAGAAATTTTCCTGTGTTCGAACCAAAGACGCCTTGGTTAACTATAAAAAGAATGCTGAAGCAACAAGACTCTGCATTAGTCAAATATGAAAGAACAAGGAATCCCAATTATTTCAATACACACAAACAGTTGAGAAATTTTGTCCTCGCTGCTGTTAAGAGAGAAAAATCATCAGCAATGATGGAAAAAATCACATTTTTGAAAAATCTCGGAAAATGTTGAGAGATTTGAATGTAAAACCTAGAACCTAAAAAGAATCAGAGATCCCCCAGAGAAGGAAGAGACCCCAGAGACGACGAAAAAAAACGAAGGAGCCAACAACAACAAAAACAAAGAAGAAGAAAAAAAAAGAAAAAAAGGAAAAGAAAGGAAAGCAAAACACAAAAGGAGAAAGCCTCGGGTTAAGAGAGAAAAAAAGAAGAGAAAAAAAATTTGAAAACCGGAAAAGTGAGAGATTTGAATGTAAAACTAGAACTAAAAAAAATAGAGATCCCCCAGAGATCTTCGATCCGTATAAAATAAACCGATTTATTTATCTAGCGTATGTCCTAACATCACATCACAACAATACCATAATGGATCAGAGATCCCCCAGAGATCTCCGATCCGTATAAAATAAACCGATTTATTTATTTAGCGTATGTCCTAACATCACATCACAACAATACCATAATGAAGAAGAAAACACTACATCACATACGATAACATATAAGGACATATCAGACACTTAGCTGTATATAGTCAAACACAAAATCGAATCACAAACAAATGTCTAAATTAGATATATTTTCAATTGAATCCTGGGTTGCCGTTGGGAGATCCTTTGGGTCACCTGCGAATGCCTTTAGCGGGCATTTTTGCACTATGTATGTGACAGTCTGCCTCTCATCACCACAATTGCAGGCCGCAAAGGGAAGTTTACCCCATCTATGCAAGGAATCGGCGCACCTTCCGCAGTTGAGTCTAATGTGGTTAAGGGTTGACCAGGTCTTGCACGGAAGGTCAAATCCTTCTGGTATTCTGGAGATGCATGGCATACTTTGGTATCTGGGTTCTGTGCTAATTTCCCATTCTTTCGTCCTGTGCGGTAAGTGAAGGTTGCCTGAATCGAAGTCTTTGCAGAGCACATGCAGTGCGGGTTCTTCCTCTTCTTGACAGATCCTGCATTGGGTTGTCAGACCAATGTTGCTCATATGTTTTCTGAGCCGGCTATGCCCCGTTAGTAGACCCACCACTCCCCTTACAACCTTACGGTTGTGGTTTAGCAGGTCTTCCTCGAATCTGGGCGGTGGTTCCCTTTTGAACTCTTTCGCCTACCCCATTCCAGGGAGCTCATTCTACCAATATTTCGATTCGTTTTGCATCCATGAATTTATGGATCTCTCAATACCTAATTTCGCTACCCTGCTGAAGGGTTTTGGGCCGATCATAGCCCTAGATGCGCCTTCACGGGCTAGAGCAACGGTCTCCTCGTTGCCCTTGTGACCCTCATGTCCGGGAAAGCATGCTAGAGTTACCCTATTTTGGGTACTTAGCTTCTTGAGTGCACTCAGACAGCTTCCCACCAAGCTTGAGAAGATTTGAAATGAGCTGAGCGCCTTGATTGCCGCCTGGCTGTTGGAGAAAATGGCAATGGTTCAATTCACGACCTTCTGCCTGTTTATTTCCCCTATACAGTATTCGATGGCAGCTACTTCTGCCTGGAACACAGTTGCATTATGTCCGAGGCTGAGGGCGAGTCTCGGCTTTGCTCTGTCTCCGTAAACACCGGCTCCCACTCCTTCTTGGGTCTTCGAGCCATCTGTATACCAAGTTTCTTCCGTTTTAACCGTTGGGCAATTTTTCTGCTCTCACTTGTAGGATAGCCTTTCCTAGAGTGGTGTATATCATCCTTCTTGCTAGGCTGGATTTTATCAATCGGCATAAGAAATCTGGTGCTCCTCTTTTTCTCAGTGTACCTATAAGTGACTCCGTGGAGACATTATTAAATGCCCCCTCGATGTCTAGAGAGGCAACTACTGCCATTTCTTTGTCGTCCAGCGACTTAGAAAGTAGCCTGTTCAAATCGTCCAGCGCTAGGTCTACCGATTTCCCAGGCTGGTACGCATATTGACGAGCGCTCAGAGGTTTCTCATTTAGCGTTTTGTCTCTTATGAATCGGTCCAGTAACATTTCAACGGTTTTCATTAGAGAGGACGTTAGACTGATAGGTCTGTATGACTTGGGCGTTTGGTCTAATATTTTGCCTATTTTTTGTCAGGAAGACTACTTTCGCCTTTTGCCATGATTTTGAAATATATTCCCAGGCCACACAGGCTCTGAGAATCCAGCACATCCAGTCCCTATTGTAGTAGAATCGGGTAGATTCCGTCTATTTCCGGTGACTTGTATAGATTGAATTTTTGGATCGCCCATCTGATCCTATCCGGTCTCGTGGTTTCGGCGTCCAGCCTCCAATCCTCCACCGTTGGCCCTCTATGCCTTGTTGGGAGATAGGAAGGCCCACCCAAGAGTCCAGGTTCAGATGTCGCTGGGAAATGGGCTGTCGATAGTAGCCTTAAAATTCCCCTTTTCGTTTCTGTGAGGGTTCCAACTTTTTTTTCTGAGGAAACCTACCAAGTTGGCAGTATTTTCCTTGGCAGGTACTCGGCGGATTCTTGCACAAGTGGGTGTTCCTTCCACCTCCATACAAAACCTCCTTCATGAGTCTCTTTTTGCCTTTCGGATTTCTTCGTTGTACTGCGTAAGTTTTTTCCTATATGTGTCCCAATCTTGGTTTGCCTTGGCTTCGTTGAATAGCCTTCGAACTTCGAGCCTTAGCTTTTCGAAGTGCTGGTTCCACCAGACGGTTTTGCCTCTGTAGTGTTTGATCTTTTCGGGACAGTTTTCCTGGTAGGCCTCCATGATTGCCCCGTTCGACTGCCTCCTCTAGACTATCTGTATCCCTAATGGTTGCGATTCCCCTTTCTGAATACTCCCTGGGTGTCTCCATGTAGCCTTCCCAGTCGGTCTCTCATGGATTTCTGAATTTTGCAGCCACTATGGGAGGTGAAACTAGATCGATATGCCTGTGGTCAGAACACGATGGCTCATCCGATACCATCCAGTTTTCAATGAAGTCGCTTGCTCTGCTCGTTCTTAGTGTCAAATCTAGGACATCTTTTCGAGCGGCCGTGACAAATGTTGGTTCGTTGCCTCTATTAGCTATAACTAACCCTTCCTTGAGATGCATTGTAGTAGTAACTCACCTTTCGCGTTGATGTCGGTGCTCCCCCATACCGTGTGGTGTGCGTTGGCGTCGCATCCTACTATCTGTTGGAGATTTTTGTCCGCACAGTTGGCCAATACCTTGTTTATCAACTGTGGTGAACAAGTCCCTTCGTCTCCAGGGAAGTGAGCGGAGGAAATTACCGCTCCTGTTGCCTTCCTCCGTGGGCATTGACCTGGTAATTGGATACAGTTCACCCTGTCGTATACTATGTACTACGCACGAGAGTGGCCTGAAGGCGGCCTGGTTGTAAAGTACATTACTTGCCTCAGTCCTGAGGCCTGCTACTTTATTGGCGTTGAGCTAAGGTTCCTGCAGGAGGGCAATATCTTTGCCTTCTTCGAACCTCCTGCAAACAATGGCTGATGCAGACTTTGCATGGTGGAGATTCGCCTGCAGGACCCTAATTCTTTTTCCCCTGGCGCTGAAAGCCCTAACCGGAGCCCTCGTTCCGCGTGGCCGCCTCAACCTCCATGGGCACTCGCCTTTGCTCTGTGGGTGTTTCCCTACTGAGCTTGCTGGCGCCCTCTGCGGTCGCGTCCTCTGGGGGGAAGTCTCCGCGGATCCCGCGCGCCCCGGATCAGAATCGGCTCTCGCCTAGTCTGCAGAGCCTTCTGCTGCCTCATCTGAGTGGCTGGGACCAGCCTTCTCAGTTGCATGTCCCATTTCCTTCAGACGGAATCTTTATCTCCCTATTCAGGAAGAGCAGGATTTCACATCCTCGGTGTGAAAGACTGAATTCCGCCCTTTCACCAAAATTTGTTAATTTCTGGTGAATAAAGACATTATTATTATTATCATTCCAGAATATGGGGACATGTCCAGCTTCTTGAGTTCTTCCCTGAAATCTTCGTCCATGAGAAGAACCCACATTTTGTCCTTCTCTCCATAGTAGGGCAGGCCCACACTCTCCAGTATTCGGTGTTCAGTCTGTGGTTACTTACCTTGAGGCGACCGAGTAGGCGTTCTACCTCCACTCGCTGCCCTGCCTCGTCGGACTGCGAGGAAGGAAGCCTTCACGGCGTTAAGTTTTCCTGGGTCCAGCTGAACCCCTGAATTGCCAGCATTCATGATGGCAATTTTCTTCGACGTGAGAGCCTCCTCGAAAGACGTAGCTTCCAGTCCGGCTCCCTTCGTCCGAGTCTCCGCCTATGGTGTGCTGCCTCCAGATCTTAGCCGCTCTGGGCAATAGTGCTGCCTGGCTTGACAACGGCCTTATTTTCTCCTTTGAAGGAGGACTTAGCCTTTGGAGCCCCACTACCACTGATGCTCGCGATTGCTTTTCCCTTTCCTTCAGGTTTGGAACTTTCTCCGCCCTTAGCGGCCTTGAGGAAATTCACCTTGATGATGGCCCGTTTGGCCTCAAGGAACGGCTTTTCCCTTACCACCATTCGGTCTCGAGATCTACCTCAGATGTGGGCATTCTGTATCTCTTCGTCCGACATAGGGTCGATTTCTTCTATGAAATCGACCCTGATGCTGTTGGTCTTTTCTGACCTCCTCGACTTTTCCGCCTCTGGTCTTTTATGACCTTGCGACGCTGTACTGGTTTCTGGCCTTACTGGTGAGTGGGCTCCTTCAGCCTCCGCCTCTCTATGGCCTTCTTTTTTCCTGTTTTCATCGTAATTATCCTCCATAATTCAGAAAATAGAAAGAGTTCAAAGAAAGTTTCTAGAATTTATGATATTCAGAACAGACGGGGTGTATCCTGAAAGAGGCATAAATAATGCAGAATTATGTAATAAATTGGATACTCATAGTTTAGAATTGAGAAGGAATATAACATCATTGTCCTTCTTATACGAATTGTTGAATGGAAATATCGATTGTGTCGATAAATTGTATCAAATCAAAATCAATAGTCCCCGTTTAACGTCTAGAAATAACTTAGTATTTCGATGTTCAAAGGCAAGAACAAACATTCTATTGAAGTCACCTGTGTATGTTATGTGTAATAATTACAACAAAATCTGTATTTTTTCCTCTACACTGTATGAACTTATCAAAATTGCTCGTATTTATCTAGAGTAATTTTTCCTCTTTATGTTCTCACCTTGTTTCGCCTTGCAGTTATAGTTTTCATGATTGAATTTCTTTTTTTTGTATTACTCAATTGGACTGATTATTTGTAAATATTATTTCGCGCGTCATCTCTATGACAATCCCTTCGAAGATGGCCAAGGAGGCGCGCGCATTGTGGGCTGAGAAAATGCTCACACCAGTGTTAAATTGAACAGAGTTGAACCGGCATCACCCCAACTTTTCCGCTACGAAAAAGTGCAAGTTATCAACAGTTGTGCTCTATAAACCTCAAGTTTTGCGTGAACCTGTAGCTGTATTTGGATCTTTAATAAGAAACAATAGGCGATCGGCAATCAAAGTTATCACCGAAGAGGAAATTTACAGTCGGCGTCCTGAGAAGTGTCAAGGTAGGCCATCTTTTCATACTTCGGGATTGTCATTTCGATATAAAATCATCAATACCTAAAATTATTGAATACAGTCCACTTAAGAATCTTTGCGTATCATTATTATCGCAACATTTTTTGGTCCCATCGACCGCAGATATTGAAACTTGCATATTTGTTTTTTTTCTCATTTTCTTGCTTCTGATAATTGAACTCGTAGGTTACCGATCGTGCACCTGGTTTGCGTCTCTCGCCAATTCGACGATAACAAACGTCTCAAGTACCTATTGGGTATTTTATATTATATGCGTATTTCACGTTTCATTCTTACAGTACGTAATTGCCGGAACATAATTTCGTTATTGATAAATTTCTCGATTTCTCTGGTTTAAGTCTTGTTGAACCGCTCCTAATCTCATATTTCTCACAACAAGAATTGAACTTCTCAGTAATTCACGGAATTTTATCGCATTTCAAAGAGTTTACATCCCCCCTCTCTGTTTTATTTCTCAATGAAAGTGTATATCTCCCCCAAGAATTGAAACATTACTCACTCTTTGAATTGGTATTAATTTTGAAGTTCCAAAAATAAAATACTTCAGCTACTCTCTCATATCAATTTTAGCTATATTACAGCTCTCATTTGAAATCAATAAGATGTCTGTTGATAAAAAACTTAAGGGCCTTTTGGCTCAAAGAAAAGGTATCATTGAACGTTTGAAATTAGAATTATAGCTAATCAAGCTTTGAATGATACTACCGTTCACAGTCAGTTGAAAGTTCGATACAAGCATATGTGCAATATTGCAAGTGAATTTAATAATCAACATTCCACCATTCTGAATCTTTTAGCCACTATTGATGATTCTGATATGGACGAACAACATAATATTTGAAAAGCTTTTGATAAGGATTTCTATGAAATAGAAGTAATATTTTCAGACTTATTTGATGATCAAAAATGTCAAATCACTAATTCTACTCAAAGTCATGTGAAATTACCCAAATTAGAGCTCAAAATATTTGATGGTTCGAGTCGAAATTGGAAAACATATATAGATCTTTTCAATTCTATGATTCACAACAACACAAATTTGAGTAATGTTGAAAAGTTTTCTTATTTACGCAACTCTTTGGAAGGGCAACCACTTAGTCTCGTTCAAGGTACACCTTTAACGGAAAGAAATTACCTTATTGCGTATAACTCTTTAATCGATCATTATGAGGATTCCCGTTTGATATCTGTTAGTCACTGGCGTGAAATTGAAAAAACTAAGAGGCTCTCTACTGATCATGATCTGAGGGCTCTGCAGAATTTATTGAGCACATTCACTGAAAACTTATCTGTTCTTGATACTCTTGGTCACACAACTAAGCAGTGGGACTTCATCTTATTTCACATGTTGTACGACCGCTTAGAACCGAACACAGCTACTCGTTTTGAACTAGAATGTGATTTTGTTAACTTTTTTGAAAAAACAGTGTGCGGCTCTCAATACAGTTTCGTATTCTTCCCCTCCGGTTTATGAAAAAGAAAAATATAACAATAAATGCGCAAAGAAGGTAACTCTTGTGAATTCTACTCAAACCAGCTGTCCCGTGTGCAATAAAGTTGGTCATTTGATTTATAGTTGTCCTGATTTTTTGGAAAAAACTACAGACGATAGATATAATATTATCAAAGGTCATAAATGGTGCACTAATTGCCTTGGTGTGAAACATACGACTAGTAAATGTACTTCACGAGCCCGCTGTGCAAAATGTTCTAAGTTACATCATACATTATTACATCATGATAAAATAAATACTTTTTCCTCTGTCTCTGGTAATGTAAGTACTCGTAATAATGGTAACAATTCACTTTCCAATACGACCCATAACCCTCAAAAATGCGATGCGCAAACTCAATCAATAGTTCTTACAAATATTGATCCTGATGAGTGTCTAAGAAAAAATTTGGTACTTTTGGCCACTGCTCAAATTCGTGTTCTTGATCATCAAGGTAATTACCAACTCGTACGCGTCCTACTAGATAGTGCGAGTCAAGTCAATTTCATAACGAGTAAATGTTGTAATCGTTTAGGTCTCTCTAAACGGCCTCTTTCTCTTTTGATCAAAGGTTTGGGAAACGCGACCTCGAATATTCCCCAAGAAGTCACGTGTACTTTCATTCCAAAATCATCAACTGAACCTAAAATAACTCTAGATTTCGCCGTGACTCATAAAATTTGTGATAGTATGCCCTCTTTTGATTTACCCCAAGGTAATTTTCATAAATTTTCCCATTTGAACTTAGCAGATGATAAGTTTCATATCTCTAGTCCAATTGAAATGCTTCTCGGATGTGACGTCTTTGGGTTTTTATTTAAAGAAGGTCATATATCCGATTCTATTCATGAGCCCGTAGCATTCAATACCCATCTTGGTTGGATTATCATGGGTCGCGTTCCTGTGACCTCAACGACCCCTCCTGACACTACTCTTTGCACTACTGAATCTTCACTTGGGGATATTGTCAAAGGGTTTTGGCAGCTCGAACAAGTTCCACAGGTACTAGCCCTATTCCCCGATGATATTGCTGCTGAGAAATTATTTTGTGAAACTCTCACTAGAGATGAAAGTGGTCATAACGTAGTAGAATTGCCCTTCAAATCTCCCCAATTCCCCACGTTCGAGAATTCAAGGGACATAGCCCTTCGTCGATTCTATTCGTTAGAACGACGTTTTCAGAATAATTCTACGCTCTATGAAGAATACTGCCGCTTCATGCAAGATTATCTTGAATCCGGTCACATGGATTTAGCAAAACCTTTGCCCGATTCTCAACCCCATCATTATATTCCACATCACTGTATTATTTGAGCGGAAAGTTCAACTACTAAACTTCGTGTTGTCTTCGATACCTCCGCAAAATCAAACAATAATTTATCTCTGAATGAATCCTTATATGTAGGTCCTAAGTTGCAGAAAGATATTTTCTCTTTGCTCTTACTTTTTCGAACATACCCTGTAGTTTTTACTGCCGATATAAAACAAGCTTTCCGTCAGATTAGGATGTCTGAGAGTCATGAAGATTTTCAAAGAATTGTTTGGAGATTCTCAAAATCAGAAGAAATAAAAGATTACCGACTGAATACGGTAACATACGGAATATCATCTTCCCCTTTCCAAACGATTCGAACTCTCATACAACTAGCACGAGACTATCAGTCTCAATATCCCCGAGCCTCTAAGATTCTACAAAATGAAATATATGTCGACGATATTCTCACCGGTGCCGAATCCGTTCAGTCTGCACTTGAACTACAGAAAGAATTAATTGAAATTTTAGCTTTGGGAGGTTTCGAATTGAGAAAATGGGCCAGCAATTGTCCCTCTTTACTTTCTCATTTAGATGAAGTGGCTTCTCAAATCAATCCACGTTCTTTCGACAAAGGAAATGATACCACTATAAAAATCCTAGGCTCACAATGGAACCCTTCAGGTGACACCTTCACCTTTAGAATTGATTCTAAGTACACGAAATGTACGAAACGCAATATATTATCCGATTTAGCTCGTATATTCGATCCACTCGGTTTTCTTGCTCCCACTACTGTCTTAATAAAGCTACTTATTCAAAATTTATGGTCATCAGGTCTCGATTGGGATCAGGTTGCTCCTCCTTCCATCAGTATTCCTTGGTCTTCTTATAAAAATAGTTTATCTTGCCTATCTTCACTTTCTTTACCTCGTTACATTTCAATGAGTAATATAAAATTTTGTGAATTGCATGGCTTTTGCGATAGCTCCGAGAGCGCATATGCAGCAGTCGTTTATCTCAGAATAGTGTCAGATAAACAAGTAAACATTAATTTTTTGTGTGCCAAATCTCGAGTTGCACCCCTGAAACGCATCTCTATTCCTAGGCTTGAATTGTGTTCCGCTGTTCTGCTGTCAGGTCTCATGTTTGCCGTTGCAGAGGCTTACAAAAATAATTTAGACGTAACTTCAACTTTTGATTAGACAGATTCGACAGTCGCTCTTTCTTGGATACGTTCTTCACCGCATGAATGGGCCACCTTTGTAAGTAACCGAGTTAGGTATATTCAAGAAAGGCTACCTGCCCATCGGTGGTCTCACGTATCTTCCGAGGATAATCCTGCCGACTGCGCGACGCGAGGCATTCTGCCTTCCGAATTAATCCAACTGAAAAAATGGTGGGCGGGACCTTCTTTCTTACACAACCATAAAGGGCCATGGTTCGTGGAACCCGTTACTTGCGCAAGGGAAATCGAGTTGGAAAGGCGAAAAATTGCCCTTAATTTAGTTACCCCAGAGCCAACAATATGGAATGAATTGATAGAACGAGTTTCATCGCTGTCAAAAATATTTTTGCGTATGTCCTACGATTTGTTTCAAATCTTAAAATCTCAGAAGGTCGTAAAAAACAACCCCTTAGCTCGAATGACTTAGACAGTGCCCTCTTAACTTTAATTAAATTTGTTCAGGCTGATTGTTTTTCGGAGGAAATCAGCATCCTCTCAAAACCTAATAATATTGATCTCAAAACTCTTCCCGAACATTTTCGTAAGTTGAATGTATTTGTTGACAAAGAGGGTATTCTCAAGGTGGGCGGACGCTTGATCCATTCATCTTTGTCTTATAATCAAAAGCACCCCTCTTTGTTGCCTACTGATCATAGGCTTACTCGTCTCATAATAGATTATACTCATCAAAAGTATTTACACCCTGGGCTGCAAGCGACTCAAGCATTGCTCACTCAGAAGTATTGGATACTCTCCTCGAAAAGAATAATCAAGAAGAGTATCTCATCTTGCATTCGTTGCTTTCGATGCAATCCCATTTCGACAACTCCTTTCATGAGCGATCTACCTTCTGTACGTGTCAATCAAATTAAATGTTTTTCTAAATGTGGAGTTGACTTTGGTGGTCCGTTCCTTGTGACAATGGGTAAGATGTGTGGCTCTAAAACGTATAAAGCATATATATGCCTCTTTGTTTGTTTAGCCGTGAAGGCTGTTCATTTAGAGCTTGCGACCGAACTCTCTAGTGAAGCCTTTTTAGCCGCTCTGCGACGATTTCTCTCACGTCGCGGTCCCACCACTGACATATGCAGTGATTGTGGAACAAACTTCATTGGAGCTTCCAAGCAGCTTCTTCAAAATATGCGAGAGGCATCTATCCAGGAAGGTATAAATTGGCATTTTAACCCACCATCCGCTCCAAATTTTGGAGGAATTTGGGAAGCTGGAATAAAATCAGTGAAAAAACATTAAACCCGTGTTGTTGGAAACCATATTTTAACATATGAAGAATTTCAAACTGTTTTGATATCTATTGAGGCGGTATTGAATTCGCGACCCTTGTGCTCAATCAGTTCTGACCCAAATGATTTAAATCCATTAACTCCCAGTCATTTTTTAACCCTTCAACCCTTGAACTCATTTATAGAACAGGATTTAACGGAAGTAAAACTGGGAAGACTTTCGCGTTGGCAGCTCCTAAAACGCTTGCATCAAGATTTTTGGAAGCGATGGCACGTAGAGTATCTCCATACACTTAATCAGAGGACTAAGTGGTTTGATACTTCTTCGCCTGTGAACATAGGTACTATAGTGTTGCTGGAAGACGAACTTTCACCCCTCTTGAAATGGAACTCAGGGCGTGTTACAGAGACGTACCCAGGTGCGGACGGTATCGTTCGAGTAGTGTCAGTTAAGACACAAAAGGGAGTTTTCAAACGCCCAGTTTCTAAAGTATGTCCCCTTCCGGACTATTAATTTGTTTTTTGAATTTTTGTCCTTTACTAAACTATCAAGTATTGTTTTTGAAGTAATAGTTTATTTTTTGGGTAAAATGTCATTTTAGGTGAGCGGTATGTTTCGCCTTGCAGTTATAGTTTTCATAATTGAATTTCTTTTTTTTTGTATTACTTAATTGGACTGATTATTTGTAAATATTATTTCGCGCGTCATCTCTATGACAATCCCTTCGAAGATGGCCAAGGAGGCGCGCGCATTGTGGGCTGAGAAAATGCTCACACCAGTGTTAAATTGAACAGAGTTGAACCGGCATCACCCCAACTTTTCCGCTACGAAAAAGTGCAAGTTATCAACAGTTGTGCTCTATAAACCTCAAGTTTTGCGTGAACCTGTAGCTGTATTTGGATCTTTAATAAGAAACAATAGGCGATCGGCAATCAAAGTTATCACCGAAGAGGAAATTTACAGTCGGCGTCCTGAGAAGTGTCAAGGTAGGCCATCTTTTCATACTTCGGGATTGTCATTTCGATATAAAATCATCAATACCTGAAATTATTGAATACAGTCCACTTAAGAATCTTTGCGTATCATTATTATCGCAACACACCTCATACCATGTTATCTCTAATTGTTTTTATGGCCATTGTCCTGTAACTGTTGGACAATGAAGCTATTATTATTATTATCATTATAATGATCCCACGAGCAGCTAGGGAACGACGGTCCACCCGGTCAGAGCTCCACATGACCAGGTAAGGCATGCTTACAAGGGGGTTTCGCCCTGTGCCCCCAGGGGAACGTTCATGACCGCATATTACACCCTGCGGCCATTCAGCCTTCAGCACGTTACCTTACACCTTGGCTTGGGTGTTTGGTGCCCTTCTTGGTCTGGCCTTTCGCCCTCGACCCTTCCGGTATGGGTGACCCTACCGGTAGCAGTGCTACCGCCGGCATGGCTCCCAGGTTCATTGAGGCACGCAAGCCTCACCACCACGACAAGGTGAAAACACCGACGATGGGGGACTTGCAGTTGAGGATTATTCATAATTTTCTTGAATACTCTAACCAGGGCATTTTCTCGGCGCAGTTTAGGTTGAGTCATATATATGGCTGAGGGGGGGCAGTCATATTGTTGGGATTTGTTTGATTTTCCCCGTTACAGCACGCATAGTAGTGTTTAGTTGGGTATCGGTTATGTGCCTGTTTTTACTGATGAGTTATGCCGGAGGGCAATATTCCGCCACCGGGTACACCAAGCCCAGTGTAGATGATCTCAGAGTAGATGATGAGGAAGGAGCCCCAAGTTGTGTCGCAGAGTTTGTGAATCATGTTTTTACGTGTTCTTAGTTTTTGTCGTTATTGCTGTATTTATGCATTTCGTGGTGGTCACTAAAGTCTCCGATATACATGCTGGAGTGTGGGTGAGTTTTTTTAACTCAGGGGGTCAGATAGTAGCGGGGATCTTATAGATATTAACTACGGTCAGTTCTCCTATTCTGATTACCACTCAGTGGATATCATCATTCGGTGGAGGTTGTACCTAGAGAGGAGTACAATATCACTATGCACGTATGTTGCGAATCTGTCTTATGTGGCTCTCAGTAAGTCTTGGCTCTCTCAATTCGAGATGGGTCTTATTTTCGGCATCAGTTTTTTGTATGGCCACTGAGTCAATATTGTTGTCGAGCAGGATTATCAGCAATACTTGGCATTTTCATCTGCCTATGCCTTCGATATTCAGATGACAGACTCGGATACTGGGCCGGAGCTCTTCAGTCAGTTGGTCCCCAAAGAAACCGTTATTTGTATCTCTAATTTCATCTGTGATGTGTAGCAGGAGTTTCTTTTGTCTGATCTGCCGCCAATTGTGCTAGTTTATTGAGCGTTACCCAGGGTACACTACGAGAAGCAAATATTTTTTATCAGCAGTACAGAATTACGATGAAGATTGTTCTGAAAGGATCGATTTCGATAATTCCGAAAGTTTTGATATAGGTTTGAATTCCAATGTCAAAGTGGTAGATCCTGAAAAAATTCTGAAACAATATTAGCGATAAGGTCGAATGTCTTGGGGTCATACGGATAATCTTTGAGTATTCTACATATAAGTCCCCAAGTCCTGTAAAAATTATACATCAAAAAGAATATGAATTCAGGAAAAATCACTCCTGCACTCTTGGAAGTTTTTGGAAACATTCTACAGGCGTGAGAAGAAAAAAAAGTTGGCCGGTATCGCGCTGAAAGAAACAGAAGTTTTCCAGACGAATGTATATAGGATTAGCCGATGGTTGTAGGCATCTTTGAAGTAAGAGTAACTATGATCTATCGACGACTAATTCAGTTAGCTTATCCAGAAGCACCTGAAGATTTTAAGGAGCAACTAGCAGGACAGATATTTATAGACGGACAAAGAGACCCAAAGAACTCTGCGATTAACAAACTTCAAGAGAAGCAGAGATGCTTTAGATCACTCATTGGAAATGGAGGCGGCTTTTAACACCAAGAATCAACAACAAACCAGAACAACGATGTGGTTTAGCGACTAGTTCAGTCAAGGAAGTTCTGAAGGAAATCAAATTAATAATAAGAGGAAATAGCACTCAGGAGAAGATAACATGCTATAGATGTGGAAATGCCACCAAGATTCAACTCACCTGCATCTCGAACGTAAACACCTGTGAGAAGGACAAGGTCATCCAGCGAGTCCTCAAATTGGCGGCAGGAACACTAGAACTAATCAGCATATCGGGGCGCATGCTGGCTAGCAATAACAGAGCCTCCATGCCCATTCATGTTAACAGGCTGAGAAAAACAATTGATAGCCTGACCATTGCAGAAAAATTGAATAAGATGGGAGTAATATGCATTATAGACACCGATGCTGCAGTTTCTCTGGTATGCAGCGACATCCTTCGGCCTGAAAGCGGGAAGCCTCTTTCTTTCAACTTCTTTCTTCGAACAGTCACTTGTGGAAAAGCACCTACTCGAGGAGAATCTGAAATTACGTTGATCCTTGGGCGACTCACCATCATAGATATAGTATACGTAGCAGATATAGAAAATGAATTTATACTCTGAACTTGGTCTTTTACAGAATCGATACTGGCCAAGCCCATCCGATTCGACAACCACCAAGAACACTTCCATCTGCCAAGCAGCAAGAGGTGGAACAGCTTGTTGGCTAGATAATGAGAGACTGTGTGATTAAAGAATTGTCGAGCCCTTGGTCCATGTGCAGACCAAGTGTTGTTTTCCAAGAAGGGTGGATCTACGAGATTTCGTGTCGATTACAGGAAATTGAATGATGTCATCAAAAAGGATATCCACCCTTCATCAGGAATTGACGAAAACACATGGTTCTCAACACTAGATCTGAAGAGCGGATATTGGCAAGTGGGCATGCATGATAACGACGTGGAGGAGACTGCATTTTCGACTAAGAGTAGACTCTATGGACTCTACCAGTTCATTGTTATGCCGTTTGTATTGTTCAATGCTCCAGGAACAATTGAAAGACTTATAAAGGGATTGGTTCTGCGTGGGCTCGCTTGGAAGACTTGTCTTATACACCTCGACGACGTTTTGGTTATGGGAAAGGCATTCTACGAACATGCTGCACAATTTGCGAGACTTTGAGAGTCTTTCAACGGTTCAGGAATGCCAATTTCAAATTCAAAATACAAAAATGACATTGTTCCAGAGAGTAGTGAATTTTTTGGGCCACAGAGTACCATCAGAAGGTATCAGAACAGACGAAAGAAAGATACAGGCAATGAGAGACTGGCCGAGACCAGAAGACAAACACGAAGTAAGGAGCCTTCTATGTATCTGCACCTACTACTGTCGGTTTGTGGGAGGATTCGCTGATATTGTCTACCCCTGTATGAGTTGATAGAAGACCGATTCAAAATCGTCTGGTCCAACGAAAGTGAACGAGCATTTGGGTCACTGAAAGTGGCTCTATATTCCAGCCCCATTTTGAGTTTTCTACGTCAACGAAGCCTGTTCTTCTTGGACATAGATGCAAGTAAGGAAGCAGTATTATCACAAGAATAAGATAGCAAGGAAACTGTAATTGAGTTCTACAGCAAAGTACTGACCAAGCCAGAAAGGAATTATCGCGTAACAAAAAAGGTTCTACTGGCAATAACCAAGACTGTAGAACACTTCCACAACTACCTGTATTGAAGAGACTTCCTCGTTCGAACCGATTCTGTAGCCCTGAAGTGGTTACTCGGGATGAAGACTCGTGAAGCACAAATTGCAAGATGGATTGAGAAGTTAAACCAATATCACTACAAGATGAAACAATGACCAGGACGATTGCATAACAACGCAGATTCTTTATCCAGAAGTTTTTGTTCGAATGATTGTAAGCACTTTGAGCAAATTGAACATTGTGAAGGAATCACCCAAGTGAGATTGATGGTAGATGACAAATGGATCACAGCAAAAATAAGACAAAACCAGGAGAGTGATCCAAAGTTGCAGAATTTCTGAAAGGAAAATGGAGCGGAAAGACCCACCTGGAAGGACATCTAAGGACATCTCCGATTGATCACCAATGTTCAAGGTATTGTGAGCGCAATGGAATTCCTTGATTGTTGAGAATGGCCTACTGAAGAGAGCTTGGCACTCAGCCGATGGCAAGAAAGTGATTTTCCAACTGGTTGTGTCTATGACGAGGATGAGTAATGTCTTGGAACAGATACATGGTGGTAAATCAGGAGGACATCTGGGAGATAACAAGACCTTGACTAGAATACGGCAGAGGTTTTACTGGGTCCAATGTTGAGGAGATGTTGAGAGATGGTGCCGAAGATGCCAAGGATGCGGTACAAGCAAAGGTCCTAGAACGAAATGAAGCGGCGAGATGAAGCAATACAATGTTGGTGCTCCCCTCGAACGAATCGCCATCGATGTAACTGTCCCGTTTCCGATGACATTGTCACAGACTACTTCAGTAAATGGGTTTAGGCCAATACTTGGCCTAATCAAGAAGCATCCACAGTTGCAAGAGCTCTGGTGGACAACCTATTTGCAAGGTTCGGAGTGACAAAGGACCTACATTTCGGCGGAGAAAAAATCTTGAGTCGATTTTATTCAAGAAAGTTTGTGAATTGATGTGAATTAGCAAGACCAGAACAACTGCCCTTCACCCACAGATGGCATGGTCGAGAGGTTCAACAGAACCATGTAAGAACATCTTTTCAAAGTAGTATAAGAGCATTGAAGAGACAATTCCACAAAGCTCACACTATCCAGTGTTATCTTCGGGAGACATCTTCACTTGCCCCGTGACTCAGTATTCGAATCACCAAGTGATGGAGAAAAAAGGGGTGCAGGACGAACCGCAAGAGAGCTCGATAGGAATCCACGAAATTGAAGGTAACTAGTGACAGGGTGAAAGCTCGACACCCTTTCAGTGCGAATACTGGTAGATTCAAAGAAGGAGATCGAGTGTGGCTTCACAACCCTTGTCGTAAAAAAGGATTTTTTCCCAAGTTAACACCATCTTGGGAATGACCCTTTACCACAGTAAATGCAATAAATGACGTGTTGTACAATATCCAACGCAGCCCTAGAGCAAAAAAGTAGGTCGTTCATCAAGTTAGACTCAATCGCTACAAAGGGCATAATAAGACATTGTTTGATAGGGACGATCAAAATTGAGAGCCGCCGCTGAGCACTATTAACATAATTCAACGGCCTGTGGCAATCCACGCGATCCCGAGAGCACTTGTCGCCCTCTCAGGCGAATTCACGAAGAAGCTAGCAGATCTAGTCGTTTCCGAGCGAATAGCCTCTATGTTTAAGACTCTCTGATTTCGGAAGTTTGCGGCGCGAATGGAACATCTAAGCTTCTAGATGAATTGATCAAACTATATAAGGATTCATTTCCTTCAAGTAGCGGCAAATTTTAGTGAACGTGTTGGATGCTCAACTCAGCTAAGAAGTCTTAAGGGTTTGTGAGCGAGAGCAGTAGTTGTATTTTATAGCGACGATAATGAAATTACTCTTCAGTGAATAAAGCCAGCAATATCGTAACAATACTACATTTCTATTGTTCACAACAATTTATCCGACTTACACCCAAACTTGACCAAATCTTTCCACTCTTCGGAAGTCGAAATTGCCGCTGTTGACTGTTAACGGAAGACCTGCTAAACACAACCGTGAGGTTGTGTGGGTAGTGGTGGGTCTACTGACGGGGCAAAGACGGCTCAGAAAACATATGCACAATATGGGTCTGACAAAAAAAACTCAATGTAGTTTCTGTCGGGAGGAATAAACCGCACTACATGTGATCCGTGAATCCTAAGCGATAGGAAGGCTGAGACACGCGAGATGCCGGGAAGAGGAACCAGGCGCTACTAGCTATATGAAGGGGTCAGTGTCAAGGCTATAGGGTCTCATCAAAGAGATCGAGATAGACAATGGGCTCTCATAACCGCCCTCACGATGGGAAAAGGTCGCAGTGAATGAGGCTATGGGCTGGCTCCTCAACAATCTGATCTAACGATGGCGTTTCGTTGTATTCATCGGTCTTCTGTGATCAAATTAATTGTTTTAAAATTGCTCGCAGTGAATGAGGCCATGAGCTAGCTCCCCAACAATCTAATCTAACGATGGCGTTTCGTTGTATTTATCGGTCTTCTGTGAATTAATAAATGATCAGTTACATCAACTAGCTCTTGAATACGCAATGATATGGCTATTGGAATTCGTTCAATGGCTAGTTTTGTTCAATATTGAAAAGACTTGTGTGTGCTAATTTGTGAAAAGGCTTGTTCAAATTAGTTGGAGGTGAATGATAAGTTTTCAATGGAATAGTCGGACAATCTACAGGGTATCATTGCGTCAACATGGTTAGCATACCAAACTGAGAAAAATCCCGATTATGTTGATGTGGAAATTGTATGATGAAAAAACAGAGGTTAGTTAAGGAAGCTAGGTGAACTAATGAAACATCAAGATTCACCAGTAAAATTTCCTGTACCATAAACCAAGTTCTGAGAAAGATATATTTCACCCACATTTTGTATTTTGAAACTCATGAATCATTCCTCTTTTTAACCAGGATCCCACATTCCTACTGTATTTATATAGCATTTCTGAGTAGTGAAGTCTAAAGAATAAGATACGAGAATTTCGACCTTCACGTTTCGAGAGAAACATTGATTCACTTGTCATTTTAAAGTTTTATCTCCATTTGATCCTTCAAGATCACAAATTGATATGGGACACGCCAACAGTTTGAGATCAACTTGGACCTTATGTAGACTCTCGTTTTTGAAACGAACGAAAGACTTGTTGAACGAAAATCAGTCTATTTTAATGTGAAAGTACAAAATTATTCAAAATCAAAATTAAACGTCAAGTTGAAGTTCTGTCCGTTTTTTCGTTGCTCTGGATCTGAAATCTGCTAGTCTGCCAGTGGCGTACCGTCAACGGCTACAGTTTCGGCCATTCTGATTGGACGATCGACCCGATCGTTTGGAATCGTTGTTTCATCTTCCTCTTCAGTCCTGGTAGGTGAATCATCATTTTCTGATTCGTCTGGAATATACGATCTAAGGCGATCGCTTGGTAGAATACCTTGGTAATGCCTTTGTGTATATTGGGCTCCGGGAATATCCTCAACTACGTATCTATCCCTATCCAATACTTTGACAACATGGTAAGGACCTTGATACTTGGATTGCAGTTTTCTGGAATGACCTGGAGAAGGGGTGCTCTTGATCATAACGTAGTCACCTACAGTGTACCGGGGTGGAGGTCGACGATGCAATGCATAGTGGTGTTTGTTCCGATCTTGAATTTCTCTCACTTTAGTTTCAGCATCCGCTCGAGCATTGCTACGAAGAACAAGATGATCGACTTCTTCATTGGTTTGGAGTACTTCAGAAATGACATCACGGAGAGCCTGGTCGGACTGTATGCGTAAATCGTAGCCTAATAAGATACGAGCTGGAGTATTTGCCAGACTTTTTTGAAGAGTGTTGTTCAGGATCAGTTGAACTTGATTCAATTTTCTGCACCAATCGCGGTTACCTTCTACAATCTTTGAGAGTAAGTTACAAATGGCTCGGTTATATCGTTCACACTGTCCATTTGCACGTGGTGTTGCAGTGGCATTCGAAATATGCTTGATACCAAACTCGCACAAAAAGTCTTTGAATTCCGTGGAGGTAAAAGATGATCCCCGATCACTAACCATTTGACTTGGAGGTCCGAAAGTTCCAAACATTCCTCGAAGGGCTTTGATAACTTCTTTAGTATTAGTAGTTTTCACAGGGTTCAGAAAGACGAACTTTGAATAACCGTCAACAACAACGAACACGTGTTTGTACCCAGCAGTGGACTTATCAAAAGGACCAAGATGGTCACAATGGAGGGGGAAGAAAGGTGTGTCACCTTTTGGAATATTGAATAGTTGACCAATGGGTTTACCTGTACTGGGATTATGGGTTATGCATGTGAGACAATGTTTAATATATTTGCGAACATACCTCCGCAGTTTTGGAAACCAATAGGAGCGAACGATCATTTCAATTGTTTTATCGATTCCAATATGTCCATTGTGATCGTGAGCTGCTTGTACTATATTTCGTCTCATACACCGTGGCGTAACAAATGCAGTTTTGCCAGCTAGTTAATACACCATTACGAAGTCTGTAGTTTTCATCTGGTGAATCTTGTTCGGATGAAATTCTATCCACGATAGCTCGGATTTTTGGATCGCGATTCTGCATAACTTTGAGCATGCGTATTTCATCTTCAGGGACACTACCTCTTGCAATCATCGTGAGACGACTGAGAGCATCGACATGTTTCATTACATCTGATGAACGATGTTCTAATATATAATCAAAGTCTTCTAATAGAATGGACCATCGGAATACTCTAGAATTGATTTCATTCTTAGATAAAGCTAATTTGAGTGCATTGCAATCCGTTACCAGTTTGAAACTAATTCCTATCAGATAAACGCGGAATTTTTCTAAACTTCCCACCACTGCTAGAAGTTCCAATTCGAATGAATGATACCTGGATTCAGCCTCCGTTGTTGTCATGGAATAATAATATATAGGGTGCATTCTATTGTCTTCTTGTCGCTGCATTAAAACTGAACCATAGCCATAGGAGCTAGCATCTGTATGTAGTTCAGTTTCCTTCACAGGAGAATATATCTTTAGAACAGGTTCTTGGCATAACAGCTTTTTGACCATTTCGAATGCATTCAACTGATTGACTGAAAATCTAAAAGTGCTGTCCTTTCTCAAAAGTGATGTGAAGGGTTTCACTAAAGTGGAATAGGACGGTATGAATCTCCGAAAATAACCTGCCAATCCAAAAAATCTTTGCACATGTTTGGCACTAGTAGGAACAGGAAAATTTTCCACTGCACGTATTTTTGTATTTAATGGTATAATTTCATCCCTTCGCTTATGCGAAATCCAAGGTATTCTACTTCTGTATATAGAAAAGCGCATTTATCAAGTCGAAGAGTAAGTCCATACTGACGGACGTGATCTAGAACTCTAGTTCACCTTTCAATTCCTTGGTCGATAGATTGACTGATTACTAAAATGTCATCAATGTAAATTAGAATGATATTTTCGAAGAGGAGTGGTTCGAAAATTTTATTGATGAATCTCATAAAGACAGAAGGACTATTAGCCCCAGACCAAATGGCATAAAATTGTATTCGAAGAGGCCGTTGTGAGTAATGAAAGCTGTTTACTTTTTTGAATCTTCCGAAACTGGAACATGAAAGAATCCATTTTTCAAGTCGAGGGTACTAAAAAACACGTGAGACGAAAGACGATCAATTTGGTCATTGATCAAAGGTGATGGAAATTTATCTCTAATCGTTATCTTGTTCAGAGATCGATAGTCGACACACAGGCGCTTTTCTCCATTTTTTTTTATCTACTAGAACGATGGGACTGACATAATTCGACTTACTTGAACTAATGATACCTTTCTCCATAAGATCTTTAATTGTAATCTCGACACAATTTTGTTCAGGTTTGGAAAGTCGTCTGGGTCTGTGTACTATCGGTTCATTACTTGTCAGACGAATTTCCATAGAGAATTCTGGCGTGAGTCGTGTCATATTCGCAGAAGAATATTCTATTGTTTGTTGAATAAGTTTGGCAACGTGTTTTTTCGAATGTTCATCGATTTCCGGATTGATATTGAGATCTTGTTCCGTAAAGATCTTATTTTGATCAGATTCAATTCCAATATCAGCTATACTCCGCTCTATTTTCAGTACTACATTCGGTTTTTTAATGAATTCACTTCCTAGAATGATGTCTACTGGAATAACTTCATCAGAAACTACGTGGAATTTCGTGGCTATTGCATTGTTTTTTATGCCCACTGGTATACATGCAACGCCTACATTAAAACAAGTACTTCCGTTTAGATCTATGAGCTTGATCGGTTTAATTTCATCGTCGGTCTCAAGAACATATATACCGAGTGATTCGGCAAAGAGGGAAAGGGGGGGAGAGAGGAAGGGGGGAGGGGGGAGGGTGGGACAGGGGTTTTGAAGGCTCATCCCACTTCTGAGAACTGTAGACTCTCGTTTTTGAAACGAACGAAAGACTTGTTGAACGAAAATGAGTCTATTTTAATGTGAAAGTACAAAATTATTCAAAATCAAAATTAAACGTCAAGTTGAAGTTCTGTCCGTTTTTTCGTTGCTCTGGATCTGAAATCTGCTAGTCTGCCAGTGGCGTACCGTCAACGGCTACACATAGGCATACAAAAATGTCAACAAACAAAAAATAAGTTATACTGATAATGAAATGTGAATGTCCTGCTATATCCTATAATACAATGCAATGCTTTGAAAACAATCGTCGATTAGAAAATGTTTGAGATTTTGTTTCGAGGTCATTCCTCTATAATTTGTCATTAATCCAATCAAATAAACTGTTCAAGAGCCCAAAATTACGATTTTCTCAGAAATCCAATGGATTCAGGAGACGTTACGGTATATTGAATTCCGGAAATCATTTCCACTGGATCGAAACCCTTCTCGATACCATATACAATCACATTTTTTCGCGACCTATTCTCATTCTCACTTCGTTCGAAAGCTCTTCGGGTTAAGCTTGATTCAGCTCTCAAGGTCAACAATCTCTGATTGCATCTGAAGATTTTCACCCTGTAGGTTGTTAATCTTTTCCATTCAATTGTCTCTCTTCCCATTCTGGAGTAGAAGCATTGTTCGTATATCATCTACAGCCTATGTAAGGGCGGTTAATTTTGCCAAAATGATTTGTATATGTCGATCTTATGTATATGTCCATTTGAAATCTGAGTCACAGATGAATTGAAAGCCGGATTTCTCATCGGTAGCAGAAAACTTTTTTCCCTAAAAAACGCAGCGACTGAATGAATATAAGTTTTTTTTTCTTAAACTCCGAAATACTACAAAAACGATACTTTATTCGAAACAAAGTATTTACTTTTCACTGGGAAAAACACTTTGAGTTCAGTACGTGAAGATCGGACCCGAATTCAATTATTTTTTTACTCAAAATTATAATAAACTGTAAAGCATCGAAAAATCAATGTTCACTGGATGAACATCAGACTCAGACAAATCTTCAAAGTATCGATTAGCAATTATTGGATCTAAAAATGAACGTGTGGAACCAGTATCGATAAGTAATTTTAAATGGGTTGTTTTATTTCGTTTCCCACTTTTCTTCGTCATAAGTATACTCTAGTTGGTACCATGCATTGTCATCTCCCTATTGGTCAAAAATCGCTTCGGAGTAATCGTTATAGGGGACGGAACTTTGTTCTGTATGACATAGTTTTTCGAAAATGAAGTTTTTATTTTCGCCATCATTTCGAGAGGTAATAGGACGATGTTGTTGTCGGAGTGTCGTACCGTACGATATGCCACTCATTGGGTTAAGTCGTGTATTGATTCGTGGTGTTCGAACTCCGAACTCGACTAATTCGTCGAAACTCTAGACATCACCTAGAAGATGGCAAATGAGACTTTGCCGAAACGTCGTGATGATGATCAATCAATATATATATATGTATAATGTTTGAATGAAACGGAGAGAAAATTCCACAGAAGCAGTCAGTTTTGCTGCTTGTACGTGACATATACCTACATACGTTTAGAAAAAGGTTCCAATAGATCATTTGGTAGATACACAGTAAGATAATACATAATCGGTAATTTTTGTCATAGTTTGGGTTTTTGGCATCGCTTAAACGTAAGGCAAGAAACAATTCAAAGTTTTCCTGCACAGGGTATGCCTTTTTCGAGTAATTAGGGTGAGTTCTAATGAAAAACTCACAAATACACAATATGAATACAATGTACCGGGGAAGCGATGCAGAACTGCAGTACGGCATAAGCAATGCAATGCAAGCATTTACACACCCTTGCCCATCCGCTAGCGTATTTTTCTTTTATTTCTTCATTCAACGTCGGCCTATTTCCGCTACCAAGGCCAATCACCGACGTCGGTGAGCACACTTCCCCCAACCGGAAATTTTGCCGAACCCTCTGGTATTCCAACCAGAGGTAGGGATCTTTAACGAGCCCAACATTCATGGACTCGGGACCGACGGCTTTACGTCCCCTCCGAAGGACGACGTATCCTCAATATATCTTGTGCTCATTGATATATTGTCTGCGAGCTATGATATGCTATTTCGCTGCAGCTGTACGGGCTTTCGACACGGTATATTCCTGCATGGTCACCCATCCAAGTACTAACCGCGCTCGGCGTTGCTTAACTTCAGATATCGAATGACTGTCAGTCAACCTAAATAGCTGGGCCACGCCCATGCTAGCGTAATGGTATTGATGTTCATTAATTCATTCAATCATATTGAGAGTGGTTCCGAGGCTTATCGAATATCCATTCCTCCAATATTTTTTATTAGTGATGGTTTCCCAGAATATTTTTGAGTTCGGCTGGTTGCATTGATGAAATCCTAGGCGCTAAAGTCCACCTTTTTTTTGACCAATTGTTTTCTCACTACGTGGATAAAACGCCATCTTGTTTTCTCGTGTTGTGCGAATGGTCATGTTTTTTCAGGACGATCTTACCTTTCCTCAAATCGAATAACATTTTCAAGCGGTAAAGTTGTTTAGTATCAAGCACCCGGGCCATTTTGTAGAGACTATTTGTCGAAAAAGTGATATCATTCCCAAAAATTATTTTCAGAATCTATTTCTGTAGGACGTTGATCTAAAAATACATTAATGTACTCAACCCCAGCCCAAGATACCACCATAAGTTATTTGCGATTGTACCAAAGCAAAATATACTGTTTTTAATTGTTTCATTCCTGAAAAGTTCTTTGTATATTAGGATTCTGGAAGTATTCCCCTTGGAAAAATTAACAAACACCATGCAAATGTGGCGTGTTGTTGTAATGCAGTTTTCATTATTATTCTGGGGTTCCACCCCCATCTTATAACATATAATTCAACTTCTTGAACCACTTTGGTTCTCGAAAGTAGTTTAAGGATAGTTAATATGTAGTTTGTCAATTTTGATCTCCCAACTTTCGTAAGTATCATGTAAAAAAAATCACTTCCACTGTTTTCTCATTGTTAACTCTATTTCAGCCTTTTTGTACCTAACTGAAGATGAACATATATATGTTCGAAACTTGTCTTATTAACTAGGACATAGTTCCTTTAGGAATTGAATTTGTTGTGGAGATGACTTCGTGTTTCCTTTTTCAATAAAATTGGTCTTCCACTTTGAGTATGGACTACTACCTTCGTATAGAGTAAACTGTTGTTTCGATACTGGGCAAGAGAAAATCCATATTGGATGGAGGAACATAGCACACTATATCCACAAAAAGTTAATATTTGGAACGGAATTTTAAACAACAAGATACTAGGGCCATACTTTTTAGAGGAAAGCGTAACTGTTGCTCGATATCTACCTTTCTTCAGGGTTATCTGATCCCTCAACTACCAGCTATGTACAAATATAAATTATTTATGGTTCCAGCAGGATGAGGCGCCATCACACTATGCCGTTGTTGTACGAAACTACCCGAATACTGTTTTTCGAAGTAAGCGAATAGGAAGATTTAGAAGAGTTGTAAGGAATTTTCAAAAGGAAATGCCATCGGTCTATCAGAAAATAATAAACACATTCGACATCGGAATTCATGAGTAATTTTTTACCGATCCCATGGCGATAAGAGCTAGTTCCAGAGGAAATATTCATGTAAATCCACGACCGACAGCTGAACTTGTTGAGCGCGCATGTTGCCCCGTCATATCAAGAATAGTGGGAAAGTCTAAGTGGGGAGAGCCAGTCGAGGAGGTCTCGTGAAAGGCAGACCGGAGGCAGTGAATCCCGATCGCTCGAAGCAACCAGACGTGCCACAATAAGCTCACACATCCAGTTTATACCGGGGTGACCCGAATCCGGACAAATAGTTGCGTTTTTCATTTATTTCAGTTTCGCGTGTTTATTAGCTCTTGGTACTGGGAGATACGTTATTTCAACGAAACTACCTGAGCCAAGCGTTCCGTTTGCTCCAGTCTACGAACGTTATCGATATCTTTTGCCGCCAGTTACGCGTTAAAATACTTGGTACGAGGAGATACGTTATTGCAACGAGACTACTTGAGCCAAGCGTCCGTCTCATCCGTACCGTGAACGTTTCGACCTTTAAAACAGCCACCTTCAGGGGCTGCCGCTTATAAAACACTTGGTACGTGGGGAGAGCCGCGCGGAGGGGAGGAGAGGAAGAGACGAGCAAGGGCCGGCCACCGGACCGGGAACGGTTCGACCTTAAAACAGCCACCTTCAGGGGCTGCCGCTTATAAAACACTTGGTACGAGGAGATACGTTATTGCAACGAGACTACTTGAGCCAAGCGTCCGTCTCATCCGTACCGTGAACGTTTCGACCTCGTTACAACCACCTTCAGTGGCTGCCGCTTATAAAACACTTGGTACGAGGAGATACGTTATTGCAACGAGACTACTTGAGCCAAGCGTCCTTCTCATCCGTACCGTGAACGTTTCGACCATTAAACAGCCGCCTTCAGTGGCTGCCACTTATAAAACACTTGGTAAGAGGAGATACGTTATTGCAACGAAACTACTTGAGCCGAGCGTCCGTCTCATCCGTACCCTGAGCGTTTCGACCTTTATACAGCCCTCCTCACCGCTGAAATTATTGAATTTGTCATCAAACGTCACTAATATGGTCGAGTGTTCCGCTACAGACCTTCTTTATCATCCTTTGCGTTGAATCATCACGAAGTTAAAACCACCGCTTACGTCAGTAGTAGTAATATAACGTGGTTTTCTCTCTTGGTATTCCGGCCACTGGATTTCTGATTGGAGCGTCCCGAACCCAAAGCTAGCAGCTATATTGAGAGGCCTCAGACGTTACGAAGTGGGAAGAAGAAGTCAAAGAAACCCTGAATGTGTTTTAAATTGAATTCATTTGAAGTATTACATAATTCATCATACATGGTAGTATTGTTTTCTATAGGGAATATATTGATTATTTTCAAATACCCAGTCTTTTACTTTATTACCTGGCTAAGATAAGTAAACCTGAATCCTGGACGTACTCAACTGCGCCTGAGCTAATCCCGCAGCGAAAATACGTCACAGAGTTGAAGGAACGCATCAGAGCAGAGATTGCACAAGTTACTCCCGAAGTTCTCGAAAACGTTAGAAAGGAATTCAGTGCCCGGCTTTCACATTGCATCATAGCTGAAGGTCATCAATTTGAACATTTATTATAATTTCATTTTATTTCAACGAAAAACAACTTTAGGTTCACCTTGTATAAATGAATATTGGAATAATTATACCGTTGAATAGACGATTATTAGACCTTTTGAATGAAGTGCCACATGACTCCTGTTTGCAATAAAAAAAATTGTCGATCACGTCATCATGCCAACACCGGTGACGAAACGTCTTCCATATGTATATCATGAGGTGGGCCGTCAAAAATTGAAGTTGGCGTGTTTTTGGATTCCTTCCAAAAGAGGCACATTTTTTAAATATCAAATTTATTCCATACATTTTCATCGTACTGTATATATTGTAATGCTGAGCATTTCTGAGTGAACTCAATATAAGTATTCGCACCCTGTATATGAAAGCTTCGTGTACAATGTATCAAAATTCATTTGAGAATTCCTCTCACAAAACACCCAATGAAAGAAGTCTTTGTTTCAGTCTAGACGGGATATGAGATTTCAATGTGTAAACTTTTTGATAGACAAAACATCGCCTTCGCGGGTGATCAGCCGACGAAATGGAGTTTTGCAAAATCTGCAAAAATGCGTTGACTCGAATTGAGAGTGGACGAGAAGGCGCTCTTGGTGGTAGAACGGAAGTCGCGCTAGAAAGAAGATCGAGAGATCTGAGCGAGCGGAAATCGCGCGTTGAGCGCGGGAGGGATGCGTACCCCCTTCCTAAATTATGGGGTCGCGTCTCAAGTCACGGGGTAGAAGTTAATTACAATCAGGAAAAATAAGAATATTAGTAATTCGTGTGCATAAGTGTCGTTTGGCTTTGAATATATTCGTATTTAGAAACAAAGGAAAAATATGGAATGGGAGTCACTTTTGGAGAGAGAAACCATCTTCAGTTTTATATCTGTTGTTTGAATCACAAGTTGAGAAATCTTTCTGACTCTCTGACATCGAGTAGTAATTGAGATGGGCCGTAAGGCGGCCTATAATATACATTTAACCAGTAGGGCAAATTTTGAGACATTTATTGATATAAGTACATCAGATTTTTGTGTTCTGAGTACACATTTTCCTTTGTTTGTGGAACTTTCATTATTCTTAGCATAGAGAAGACCATTGCCGGTCTCAGTTCATTTTCCAATATTTTGATTAAACTAAATAGTACGGTATTTTTTTGTTATAATTTTTTTTCAATCTATTTTGTAAGTACCTATTTTCATTTCGTTGCTAATATATTGCTTAAAGTTATTAGAGGATTTCATTTCCTACAAGCCGCCCTATTTTCAGATTTCAGAGTATACAAGGAAGCAGAAATTAAATCCTAGGTTTCTCACTGAAGACCCTTTTTTCGTGCAAAGGGCCGAATTCATGTTCCTTCCGGAAATTGCCTCAACATCCAAAATTTGACGTGGAGAAATCTACGTCTGGTGACAGCCGCTGCCATTAACAGAAATGATAACCTTTCAGCAATTACCACACTAGTAACAGAGCGGTGGGATTGTGAATTGTAAAGTTGTCCATTGTGTGAACATAAACTGATACAGATAGGTTGAAATAGAGGTACAGTGTTAGAAAGAAAATATTGAGGGAGTATTGTGGGTACCTAGAAGAGCAATAAAAGTAATACAACAATTACAAACCATACCGTTCGTTACAATGTAGACAATTGTATCGAGTATTGCAGTCTAAAGTAAAGAGTGCGCAAGCTTTCGAACGTCATTTGGTTCTTCCTCAGGAACGCTACATCGTTGGAAATTTGAAAAAAAAACCAATTTTCAACACATCCAATTATAAGGATTGAAAAAAATACATAAGTATACTTGCCATCAGTGTCTGTCATAATTGGTTAATGTCAACAAAAAAGTACAGGTATTCGACTATATCGAATGTTTTTACATTTTCCTCGCAGGAGAAATGGGCGATTTCGGTTTGTATTTGGAATATCTCGTCCATGGGTAGATGGCGCAATGACTTCGTATTGTTCGCAACAGCTTTGGTCGGGGCTTGATACTATGAAAGTTTTTGATGTTTATTTATGGAAAGTTATGGCACTGCCTTGTACTAACGAGTGGCCAAATAGTCCGAAACCGGTCTGTGAATGTGTCCGTCCCTATAATTGAAAATCAATCCCTCCATTTGTATCGCCAAAAGCAAATGCAGAATTTTCTTCTATGGAGAAACATGCACTGGCATCGGTCGGATATAATTCAATGCCGTTCGTGGAGTAGTGGTTTTCTGACAGGTGCCAGCCAAACCTACTGTGTAGGTATATTTGAGTCTGGCCTGAACGAATTGTTCGAAAGATGATTCAAAAAGGAATACATGCGTATATAGTAAGAAGAATTATACCAAAATCGATGATACAAAATTATTAGAAGGCAATATGCAAATCAGCTCACAAAAAATTTACCATGATATTTCAAATGATTGAGTAATTCAAATAAATTCAATTTTTTTGTGGTCGTGATACATAAATTGGGGGTTTTCGAAAAGTTTGATCATAAAATCTATTCATAATCAGTTTCTCAACTTTGAAAAAAATTATATTATGCTTGGAATATGGTACCCTGGGAAGTTCACGGATATAGTTTTCGATAACACAGGTGTATTGAACTGGTATAATGATACAATTTTTTTATACATAAATTTAGTGGTTTGTAGATCGTTTCACTTATGAACAACTCGACAGTGAATAAATGAAATTGTGCTGCCAAAATACAATCACTGTGAATATATTTTCTGAAAGATGATACGATTTTCATGCTATAACAATATTTCCTACAAATTATCCTCTTTAGAGATATTTGTAAAAATTGGAATGCCAAGAAAAGAACCTTCAATCATTAAAAAATCTTAATCACAATGAATACAACTCATTAAAGTATTCAAGGCAAGGATTTTTTTCGTTAGTCAAAATAACAATTTTGAAATGAATCAATCTTGTTGGACATTTTGCAAGCCATAGTGCTGAACAACAGCCTTTCCCAAAAGAAACACACACCATTCACACAAATAACTGCTTTGAAAATTACACCTCTAAATGTGTGTAACAATCTCTAAACGAAGGGTCCTGAAAATTATTATTTCCAAATTATTAAGCCCTTGGTCGAACAATGTCAACTTTGGTGTGTTCCTGCAACTAGAAAAAATTAAATTCCTCTAGGAAATGTTTTCATGAATCAGTGGTTTCCCGCGCAAAATTGTATTTTTTTATATCCTGGCCGATTGAGCGAACGACATATATATATATATATATATGTTCGTGACCAGGTTTCCATGCTATATTCGATGAGTTCAAAAAAGTGGGTCATTTTCTGAATCCCGGTTCCTCCTACTGATATTGCTTGAATTTTTCATTGAGACTATAAAATGAATATTCAAATTATGATTTTCAAATCACAACCTATGCGAGGTACTCTTTGAAAGTATATATTTTGTGATAAATGTATGTTTTCTTCTTATTGTGATCCCAACATAACATATCGTATCAAAACTGAGATACAAATATTCGTAATGCAATATTCAAAATGAATGAACACTGAAGAATGTAGATATATGAAACTGATATAAATATTCAGTGAATTCTATTGCTAGTATAATACGGCGGGAACATTATGCACGTGAAACTGTAATCCTTGATTTACGGAAGTAATACCAATAGTCCTCAAAATTTTATTATAAGATTTCCGTTTCTTTTAGAAAACTGGAATCCTGATTGCTCGTTGCTCGATTGATATTGTTCAAAAGTTCGTTTGAAAAAATGAACATCTATCTGAAAAAATTTGAAAATTGAGTGGTATTCGTAAAGAATATTTCACGAGATATTCTCAGCAGAATACATTTATATCAGAACGCAATATTTTTTCATAGGGCATTTTGGTAGCGTAGACGTCAACGCTTTTATCATTTCATCGACGGGATCAATCACTATGATCAATAATTTATCTGTTGTTATGTAAAGGCCCCTGCCTATTTAGTATTGATACAGCTTCAATCACTGGAGATATTACATTTGGCGACCGTGACAGGACAATAGTGAAAGTGAAAATGGATAAAGCTAAAAAAGCAAGAACAATACATAGAGGATCATTCACGAAGCAATATCATCATATTATGTCCATGATGGATGCTGATAAATATGATACCGTACAGGTGAAAGCAGCTTTCCGAGGGTTGGAAAACAAGTACGATGAAATAACTTGTCTAGATACTTCTTGTTAGAATCTACAGCTAGTGAATCAGAGCTGGAAGCAGATTGTGATAGTGCTAATGATTATATACTGAAGTTCAACATCGTCAAGAAGAGGCTTACATCTATGTCTGACAAAGTAGCTGAAGATATCGAGCCGAATTGTACTGCTTCTGTTGCCGAAAGAAGGTTTGAATTACCCCAAACTGAACTGAAGAAATTTGGAGGTGATCCACGAGATTGGCTTCATTTCTGGGGATTGTTCAAAAAGGTTGATGCCGATATTACCGTAGATAACGAAGAGAAGTTCCAATATCTCATTCAGTCTACTATTACTGGATCCCATGCAAGAAGTATTGTTGAGAGTTTTCCACCTACATCTGAAAACTATCCCAAGGCTTTGGATGCTTTGAAATCCCGTTTTGGACGTGAGGAATTATTAATAGAGCTGTATGTACGGGAGTTATTAGGACTCGTTACTTCTCGCCCTTCTTCATTATCTTCATTATATGACACATTAGAATGCCAGTTGCGAGCTCTTGGGTCACTAGGAGTAACAACTGATAAGTGCTCCTCAATGTTATTTCCACCAGTGGAATCGTGCCTTCCCGAGGAGCTCTTACGTGTTTGGCAGAGGTCTTTCCATATTGTGACAGATAAATCGAAAGGATTTAATGAGGGAAGAAGTCGAGAACGAAGAGAGAATTTCCATAGCCGTAGCGGAAATAGGTTCTTTGTCGATGAGAGAACAGAGAAAGAAGACAACGAACAAGAATACGAATAATTTTACAGCCCTGGAACTTCTGACAACGAGTAACGATGTATAATAATAATAATACTTTTATTATTCACCAGAATGAGTACGTTACATCAAGATACTACAGAGTTTAATTATGAACAAAAGGCAGCTCTGGTTCAGAATGTGAAAGGTAAACTTTCACTTCTGTTCTTTCACCAGCGCCAAAAATTTATACACTAAATTTAAATGTTCAAGGCGGCAAGCAAAATTGATAATTTCGCTGGTATTGTATTGACTAATCCAAAAATACAATGAGAAGAAAACAGTTAAGCAACACATAAAGATAGGTACATTATCTAAGATTGGAATCAGTAAATAGAGAGGTAAATTGCTAATTTGGTTGGTTTTTCAATAATATAGATTTAAATTTCATTTTGAAAGAGTTGATTGTTAATGTCAAAAGAGAATAGTCTAAAGTATACAAGTTGTTGATAACGGTGGCCGCGTTGTAGCTGAAAGATCGTTTGTATATTTCTTTTTTGTGCGTAGGAATTGTGAGGATTGTAAGAAGACGAATATTCAGATTATGAATGTCTGTTCTATAAGAAAGCTTACAATGAAGATACGGAGGAGTTTTGAATTCCAAGACTTCATAAAACATACAAGCCATGTGTAGATGACGTCTATTATACATGTTGAGCCAACCAAGTTCTTTGAGTTTGCATTTGAGTGAAATTTTCCTTTTCTTTAAGCCATAAATTAATCAAATACATGAGTTTTGTAATTTTTGAATTCTACTAGAGTCATTAAATTTTAGACATGGCCCATAAACTACATCACAGTGGTTGAAATGTGACAGTACTAATGCACCACAAAGCATTTTTTTGTATCTTGATTCAAGAAAGTGAGTATATCAGTTTCAGTGAACCATATGCGTTTCTGAGCTTCTGTATGACATGTTCTGTAAAATTTAACTCAGTATCCTTTTGCATTTTCTGTAACAGCACCGAACATAAAAGTTTCGAGTGTCTGAAATCATCGAATATGTCTCTCGCGGATAAGAAACAGATCGTATATGACGAAAAGTGTTGTTTCATATGTTTCAGACCCGGTCATATCTCCAAAAATTGTAGAGTTCAAGTAAAATGTGGCAAATGCCAAAGAAGACATTATTTGGTGATGTGTCCGATTATGAATGCCAAAGATGAAATAGATGTTTCGGAGGAAAAGCCTCATTTTGATAATGATGATCGTGAAATTTCTAGGGAAACTACTCTGGCCAATTTCACCGGTGGTAATACGAAGGTTTTTTCACAAACGCTTAATATCATTCTTAGAGGTAAAAATGGAACCGAACGTCAAGGTAGGGCCTCAATTGATACTGCCTCTCGAAGGTCCTACATTCTGACTAGTACAGCAAATTAACATGAATTTCCAATTGAAAATGAAGAAAGAATTATTCATTCCTTATTCGGAGGGTTGATCACAACAGAACGTATTCACAAATCTCACAGAATTTCTGTTTGCGACATAAATAAGAACTATTTTTGTAACTTTCTTACTTTGGAGCAGCCAAAAATTTGTGGTGAAATCGGTGCAGTAGGTAGTGGTCCATGGGAGAAAGAGTTGACTGATAATTTCATCGAACTATCCGATCATGTTCCGAGCGAAATTGAGGTCTTAATTAGAGCTGATGTGGCGGGAAAGTTATTGACCGGTAGAATAGTTCAATTATCTTCTGGCTTAACAGCGGTGGAGACTTTGTTAGGATGGACCTTGATGGGTAGGTAGGTATCTTGGAAGCAATCTCGGCCAGGTGGATAATACTTTGTTAGTAACATCTTTGTTCGTTAACGAATTCAAAATGAAAGATCTATGGAAACTTGATATAGGTATCAAATATCCTTTCGGAACAGCATCAAGAGATCAACTGCAAGAAGCATCCCTAGAACATTTCAGGAACACACTCACAGTGGATTCGAATGGTAGGTATATTGTTCATCTTCCATGGATTGAGGGGCATTCTCCACTTCCTACCAATTCCAATGTTGCTCTTCGTAGATTGGATTCCACAATTCGAAAACTGAAATCAGATGGATGGCTATCTCGTTATAATGATGTTTTCATAGAATGGGAGTCCAGTGGTATAATTGAAGAAATCCCTCATGAGGAGTTCAATATAAATGGGCATTATCTACCTCATAGGCATATATTGAAACCACAGATTACTACACCAATCAGACCTGTTTTTGATGCTTCTTCACATGAAAAACACTCTCTCTGTTTGAATGCGTGTTTGGAAAAAGGTTTGAATTTGATAGAACTGATTCCTTCGATTTTATTCAGATTCCGATTGAGGAAAATAGGTGTGGTAGCTGATATTCGAAAAGCTTTCCTACAGATAGAACTGAATGTTGCCGATCGTAATTACTTTAAATTCCTGTGGGGAGATTCTGATGGAAAAATCAAAGTATTTAGACATTGTAGACTGGTTTTTGGACTTGTTCGCAATCCCTTTCTACTAGGTGCGGTCATTCAGCATCATCTACAAAAAATTCTAGAAGAATCACTCAGAAATGAAAACTGTTATACTCCCAGTATCATTAAACAGCTGAAATGTAGTTTCTATGTTGATAATTGTGTAACGAGTGTTGGCAGCGTGGATGAACTCCACAATTTCATCGGAGAAGCTGAGAAGGTTATGAATGATGTAATGTTTGATTTGAGAGGGTGGGAGTTTACCGATGTTCAATCATGTGATAATTATCCAGTTATAGTATCCAATGTTCTTGGTGTATTATGGGATAGAAAGGATGACTGTTTATATATAAATCCCGATAATTGGAGTGATATTTTATTGGATAAAGTCACAAAACGAACTCTTCTGTCCATGGCTTACAGAGTTTTTGACCCGATAGGTTTTACTTGTCCCGTGACATTATATCCCAAACTCCTTTTACAACAAACCTGGAAATTAATTTTGGATTGGGATGAGGAGTTAACTGAGAAGATGAGAGATGGTTTCTTGAAATGGTTGAAAGGTCTAATCTTCTTGAGAGCAATTAAAATTCCCAGTATTCTTCGTCAGGATGTATGAGTGATTGGGTTAAAGTTGAGATCCACGCTTTTGTAGATGCATGTCAATTGTCGTATGCTGCTGTTAGTTTTCTCAATAAGTGGTTTTCATAATTTCACTAATGTTGAATACTTCTATTGGACTGATTCATCAACAGTCTCAGCATGGCTCAATAGAAATCAGCAACAGTGGGTAGTTTTTGTTCGCAATAGAGTTGAGGAAATATTAAAACTCACATCGAAGCAGCAGTGGAGATTTGTTCCTGAGTCTATGAACCCTGCTGACCTACCATCAAGAGGTTGTACCTCTAGAAAGTTGTTGAGTCCAGATGGAAGGAAGGACCCGATTGGTTGAAGTTGACTCCCAGGTTCTGGCTTGATGGTATCTTGAATTACGATGAAAATGGGATCGCTCAGCTCAACTGTTGTATCGTGTTCGCTTGTTTCTAACCAGAGTGATGAAAAATGGTTCTATAGGTATTTTTCAGATTTTGATAAAGTTGTCCATTTGATAGGCTGGATTAAAAAATTTGCTCATAATTGTCGATTTCCCAAAGATAAGAAAAGTGGTTCCTTGAGTCTTTCCGAAATTTTAGAGGCAGAAATGGGTTTATTTCAATTCATACAAGAGGAAAGTTTTCCAGAAGGTATTGCAAGTGATAATCTCCAGAGTTTAGTACCATTTATTGATGATTCAGGCGTTTTGAGACTGAAAACAAAATTAATCAATTGAAGCGATAGATAGATTTTCGTTATCCGATCCTACTACCTGCGAAGCATATTTCAATCAGGAGTTTGATTCTGAAGAAACATAAAGAATCTCGTCATATTGGTGTACAGGGTTTATTGAGTCTTCTGAGGGAAAATTATTGGATTTTGGGCGGTCGAAGAACTATTCGATCTGCAATATCAAAATGTCTTCGTTGCAAAACATTTTCAGCTAATAAAGTGGAAGTTTCACCTTCTGTTCTCCCTGTCAATCGTATTCGTGATGCTGCAGTGTTTGAAATAGTTGGAGTGGATCTAGCAGGGCCTCTTTTCCTGAAAGGTAATGAGAAAGCATGGATTGCATTATTCACATGTGGGTGTATCGAGCGATACATTTAGAGTTGCTATCGTCACTTTCTACAGAGGTATTTATTCAGTCTCTTCGTCGGTTCATAGCGCGAAGAGGAAGGCCTAAGGTGATCTATTCTAATAATGGCACCAATTTTGTAGGGACCTCAAACGCATTCAAGAAGTTGAATTGGATACAAATAGCTGCTTTTAGTACTGCGGAAAGGATCGACTGGAAATTCAATCCTCCAACTGCTTCTTGGTGGGGTGGTTTTTGGGAAAGGTTGGTTCGACTTCTCAAAGATTTATTACGTAAGACGCTAGGAAAAGCTTTTTTGAGTTTCGAGGAAATGCTGACTGTTCTGTGTGATTGTGAATCGATTATCAATAGTAGACCTATAACTAAGATGCCTAGAACCCTGGTGTGTTTACTTATACCTGTAGAAGTTTGGGATAAAAGTGGCGAAATGTGGATTGCTTGATTTTTGGTGGATAATTGAGCTTTTGAAGGTTTCCGTACAATATGTACAGATGTCGCCAACACGCTCTTGTCACTCTTGTCTGAAGCTAAATTTGCACTAAGTGAAAATGTGCAGTCGTGTGTTTCCACTTTTATTTGATTGGCTAGTTAGAAGAATACTTGCGGATAATGCGGATTGCGGACGCGGACCAAGCCGACTGCCGACTATGTTCAATATGTTGGGCATTTCTTTTAAGTTTCTGTTTGAAAAATTAAACTTGTTTTCGAGAATACTGAATACGTCGAGGCATCGATCGCCAAAGTTTACCGTTATGAGTGGAGAGTGACAGTTTTCTTGGTATTATTAGTGTTAAAGGATCAGCAGTTTGCAGAAATTATCAAAAGGAAATTGTGTGGTGGAGTCATCAATGGGAAAGAGGGAATTTTTGGACAATATAATGCCACAGAAGAACTTATGCTGTAGCTGTTCAAAGAATCAAAGAAGTCATATCTCTATTCTCCGAACCCTCATTCCTCAATTGATTAGTACCATCTTTATTTCCGGTGTTCAGACTACAAAATACGTAAGTATTTGTGCTTATGTTACCTTGGGTATATTGAAGTTTTTCTCGTCTGCTGTTTTCAACCTCTAGAGATATATTTATGTGGATGATAGAATTCAATTCAAGGGGCCCAAATCTAGCTCTCAACTAAGGTCCAAGGTGACTGAAATTGTACCCAAATTTTTCAGGTCTATGACATTTTATGCAGAGTGTAGACCACTTGAAAAACATAGATTGTAAACTTGCTGAACCAGTGTCTTAACCATAAAACTAAATACACGATTAATGTTGTTTGGCCAATGGTTCCTAAAAAGTTTTTCCCCAAACTTGCTCGGGTGATCCTGGCCCACTTTTGCTTGTATTTAACCACCTGTAACTTTTCCTTATCAATTTACAATTTTTTTTATATATTTTCAGTTCACAAATGTAGTTGAAAGTTTGGTGCTACCTGGAAATGAATGGATTTTCCACAAGTATATAGATAATCTTCAAAATTAATCCTGTTCATTCAGCTTCATTCCAAAGAAAGGCATCGATATACTTACCTCAACAGGGAAGGAAAAGGAAGCCACTCTCAGAACAACTACAAACAAGTAAGGTAATGACTTTCAAACAATACCCATGACATGTGTCCAGAACAGTTCAAAGCAGTTGCACAGATATGACAGATAGTTTTAGGCGAGTCGACTGGCGCGACATGTCTGTGCAACTGCTTGGAACTATGTTGGGTTCGATTTCCATCAGAAGGAAAACAAACCTATTATATTATCACTCTTTATTAGCAAATATTGCTCTTCATATTACAGTCACTTATGAAATACAAAACAAAAAATATACAAATTGAGACAATTCACCTTGTAAAAACAAGAAAACAGGACAAATTATTGATGACTATCACTTGAAATATATTCAATACATTTTCTTTTTGTATGACTAGGCAAATTATTGAATGCAATCAGACCAGAACTATACAAAGAGTAACAACCTATATGCTCTCTGTTGATATAAAAATTTTCTATTCTATTTCTGGTAGGTTAACTGATCACTCAGATAATTTGGCAACATATTGTGTTTAATTTTAAATATAAATATTAGCATATTCAATGTTATACTTTGTTTAGCAGACATTAGAGACAGTGTATCCAAAATGTATTTCACAGATGTGCGTTTATTACAACTTTTATTGCCCTAGGATCTGTTTTGGAGCTTCTGTAGCCTGTTAAGATTTTCATTGCTTGAAAAATAAAGCAATATACTAGTTCTCATATTTAATAATAATAAAAAAAAGGTAAGGAATGTTTATGGTTTGTAAATTATTTGTAGAGCATTAATCCCTTCCATATTCATTCATACATTATTAATGTATCATTAAGGATTTAAAATCTTTTTACTCCTGGCTTTGTCAAAAGAATGACCATTTTGGTGATTTTATATAAAATTTTGATAATCATCATTACGATATTCTGACCAACATTGAAAAGGTATATACACTTATAACTTTTGATTAAAAAATACAATTGATTCACTATTTGAAATTTATTTTTTTGACATATATAGAGTTTTACAATGCTTTCTCTCCTTTCATGTGCTGTAGTTCTGCCAGGTTGAAATAAAATTTAAAAAATATTGAAATTATATTTTTTTTCTCATCATTGTTTGACGAGAAGCTTGTTTTCCATGGCTAATTAGTGAATTGGTAATTTATATTATTTTTGGAAATTTGATAAAGAAGCTGAGAATTGAAATCTGGCTGGATTAAGCACCATACAGGTGTAAGGAGGCAGCAGGCGTTTGGCGCAGACTGTTCAGAGGGACTTGGAGGAGATACTGATGTAGCAGTATAGCAGAGAAAACCTCAATCTCTCAATAAGGAGTGGCTACCCATCACCAGTTTTTCTCGTTTATGAGATTGAATGCATTTAACTCAAGGTGAGACCATGTAAAGTCATGAACATCTGACGTTGATTCCTATTAAAAATTGTTTTTTTATATTTATTTATTACCGCTACGAAAATCATCTCTTTCACTGATCTGTGACCTTCAGAAGTCGATCTATTTATTCGTCATGAAATTCATATAATTTGCATAAAAATTGATCAGACTAGTCAAGAAAAGTAATATTAAATTATATGTTCAGAAATAATGATATATAATCGACATAACATACAAATTTATTTGTTTTGTTGTTTGTCAAACTTCAATTCCTAATTTCAGGAAAAACTATCAGTTTGATGAAATACAGCCTGCATGACCTCACGCCTCAGTTGTCATTTGAAAACAGCCACAGGTTTCATCTTCATTTTCCAATTCTGTGATGAATCTTGCATGTTACCGAATCCAATTCTGATACAAGTAGCCCATCAGGTTTTTTTTATGACACTGACAAATAATATACTATTATATCAATATAAATGGAAGGATCTATGAGTCTTGAGGATTCTTTGAAAATAGAAAAGTTGTTGAGTTCATTTTTGGGCAGTCTCATAGTTGTAATCAAGTATACAATAAATAACTTAAATGGTTGATAATCGAAATTAATAACTATACGATAATACTTTTTTGCATATAGGTACTCAAGTATTTTTACTAATAAATTTCATCAATCTGTTGGCATATGTACAACTGAGAAATATTGGATTTACCTTTTTGATTTTGCATATTCGGTGAAGAAATGCAACAAAACTTGAATACTTAAAATTATGAATACATAAATTTTATCAACATATATTCTCTGGGGAGATAATTGTATTCCATTGAAAGACTAAATTAAACTTGAGATTAGGCCGGAGGAACCCATTCTCCAATAAGCAAAACATCTGAATTACAGAATAAATTATATAAATAATATTAAACTCTTTCTTGGAAGTGATTGGAACATTTGGTGTGAAAGCAGAACACTTTTGAATTGAGACCAATTACCCTAACACCAAACTGGAAATACTCGCACTTGACGCGCGTTTTGCTAACTAAGTTAGCATCTTCAGGGCAAATGATTCTATCAATTGTATGAGTATCACTTGATGGAATTTTTAAATATGTGGAATTGAAGTGAAAAGAATATAGCATAATTTTAGACATTGGATCAGAGATGATAATCTACTTTTGTTCAGCTAAAAGATGAATTTTGCAAATGGTGGAAAAGATAGTCACCTTTTTGAGACTGAAAAAAAATCTGGGTCATAAAATTCTCAAATTCAAATTGTATGGGCATCTGACTAATGTTTTTACCCTCTCAAATGGTGATATTTGAAGTTGAAGTCAGTAATAGCTTGCCAAATATGAATAGTGAACCAGAACTCTTTAAAAATTATATTTAAAAAATGTACATAGTTGAATTTTGAATTGACTTTCCGTAGAGAAGTATTCTTTGTTTTTGCTAAGATTAGAAATTAACTAAAAAAGAATAAAGGGCTTCCGCAAGTTTTGACTATTTGAGGATTACTTAAAATCAAAATAGATTTGACAGAAAGCTGGTTTCGAACCTCAGGAAATAATTTATAATTTTTATTGTGATCTTTAATGTAATTTCGCCATTTTAGACAAATGTTTAGATTTATTCCTTTTGGCTCTCTGCTTGTGTTCATTAACACAACATATACTTAATCTAGAAACCAGATAAGTGAGTAATGTTTTTTTTGATAACTCCTGTTTGTGAACTACACAACCCACAATATTTTTGGGAGAAAAATTCGATAATTTTTTTCAAAATTTCAGAAAAGCAATTTTTTGTCAAGTCTTTCTGAAATACTTCTGAAATTGCAACCTCTACATCTCTCAGAAAACTAATTATTGTTTGCTCTTATTTCTTATGAAAGAATTGAATTTTTCATTTCCCTCTCCAACGATTGTGCCAACACATTCAATACATTTAGTATTGCTTTTGACTTTTTTTGTTACATATCCACAAAAATAAGCAAAAGCCTCTTCTATGTCAGAAAAGTCTTCCTCGATTTCTGAAATATTTTCTTCGAGTTCAATATCGGAAATGAATTTCTTCTTTTTTTCTTTCAGGTCTCCAATTTGAAGCAGAGATTTCATCATTTCTCCTCCAGTGACATTACTACCCCTTGGTGGTTTTATAAGGGAATATAAAGATATGAGTCGAAATATTTGCCCTATTTCTATTGACTCTGGATGGGTATTGCAACCACCAGCTGCTCTCATGATCCCAAAGAAGTGCTGAATATAATAAAGATATTTTACGATTGTATATGAAGTTATAAAGTAATTACCTCCAAATGATCTTGATTCAGTCTGGATGTCATCACATATTTGAAACCAAGATCAGTCAAATATTTTGTTAGATCAAGAGTACATTTGATTGTAACTTTCAATCCTTCAAATGTGGAATTGGACAGAAAATATTCTTCTGGTGAAGATTGCTGCCATAAATCCAAGTACACCAAGAATGTCTCCAGATCCTGTAATTCATCAGGCATTTTATTATAAAAATTAAGTAAACAGAAAGGTTCAGTTTGTAGTGCTTCAGTTTTTTTTTCTATTTTACCGTTTGATTTGACCAGAGATAAAATTGGAACACTTAGATATATTTTTGAAGGTTCAGTTTGAATATGCTTGAAGTTTGAACTATGGATTCAGAAGAAAATATATCAGAATTCTGTCAGATTCTGTCTCCCAATCAAGTTCAAGCTTAATCTTTCAAATGGTATCTTTGTGTGAAATAAGAAGGAATCGAATATTTATTGATTACCAAAACATCAAACTGGTAATACTCCCACTCGACACATGTATGGCTGACCAAATTGTCATATTCTGATGTTATTGGTTGTAACATAAGAACTATTGTTGGTGGCATTTAAGACTATTAGGACTTATTTTTTATTGTGATCCTTGAGAGTCTACTATGAATGACACTAACAAAATTTGGTAGGTCAATACCATTTTTTCAAAGACCTCGAAAGCGAGTGAATGATTTCAGTTTGTTATTCTAGTAATTAAGTTCTCATAAATATTTTTATATGTGGAGCCATTCCAGAATATTGAGTTAAATGAATTCACCTGATATTCTTGGGAATCAACCTTCAATCCACTGTGTGGTTTAGACGAATTCATGATGTCAATGAGTCTATTGACTCTTTGACAAAAAACAACTGTTGGATCAACATTTCTCATAATATCTTTCGACTGATAAGCCTCTAAAGCCAGTGCAGTGGTATTGCTATATAACTGAAAAATAAAAGTTAGTTCTACAATGTTTTCATGACACTCATTCAAAAACCTTCACCTGAAATGCTAATCTAGTATTCATCTTCTCTCCATACTTTGGGTGAATATGACTTTCAGTCAACTTGAATGCCATTTTAAAATTTTTATTCGACTCATGTTCAAGGAGATCCTCAAAATGAGAAAAGAGTACCCAACCCTCAGGAATCTAAAATTATTTTTTGATTATAATATAAAGATAAAAACAAATTCGAATGTTATACCATGAATTTCTTTTTTTGAATCAAGTTATTTCTCAAACATTTTATGAGGTGAGGAAAATCGGAGCACATTCTCAACTTCCTTGATTCATCTACTGGGTGTACACACCATGGTTCCGAGCTATTTTCTATACTTAAATGTTTCCACATTTTTCGATTCCAGGTGGCACCATCACTGGTAATTACATCGATATAGAGCCCTGCATTCTCGCAAAGTATCACACATTCTAACATTATCTTTGAGAGAATTTCCCCTGTCACATCACCTCCACTCAGGAAACAAGCCAATGCTTGTAGCCCATGGCCGGCAAATGGTTGAAACATTATGACCAGGGCATGATCACCAAGATTATTTTTCATTTTTTCGGGGGTGTAATTTCCCAAGTCAACAAATCCCACAAACTCCATGGTATTCTTGTTAAATACTTTTGTTTTGGATATCTTGCACTCATCCACTAAGAGACACCCATGCTTTTCCCATTCAGGCATGTGTTTTGTTTTCTCTTTCAGCAAAGAAAAAACTTCCTTCCGAAATCCAAATTCACCATCAATATTTCTAATATATCTAAAATTGATAATTTATTTCAATATAAATTACTTAGGTACTTGTACAACTGAATTTTCATTATTTTATCGTTAATATTTTCCCCCTGTTGTAACGCTTAAAAATCTGCTAAAGACATATAGACGAAAAATACATTTCTCTTAGATTTTCAATGAAACTGTTCGAAAGTAATATTATGATCCTTTTGGAGAGAATCCTAGTTTGCTGATACTTGATAATGAAATCATAAACTTGCCAATTGACGCCTAGTGAATTTATGAAAAAAAGAGAATTATTTTAATAATCAGTATAATTATCCTAGCAATCATCTGAAGTGGAAAAAAAATGAAAAACTCTTATGGGTTCTCAAACATGGAATTGTGTTGTCTGTCTGTCTTTAATACATCTCCAAAAGTATTTCAAAAAATTTGGGTTGGTTCACTATCAAAAACTACCTACAGCTTGTCCAATCCATCTTGGCACAGAACCAATTACGTTATGCCCAGTAATCTCTGTGAAGTATACTAAGATAAAAAACACCTATTATATGTGTTCTCTGGGTTGAGATTCGTTCCCAGAAGGTATTTTTCTTTTCGTCATGGTCTACACTACCAGTGGGCAACTGGAAAAGTATCAGAGTTGGTGCCAAGATGGATTGGATAAGCTGTACCTCTTTTGAGATGAGTTATTAGTGATTAAGGAAATTCTGAAGAATTCCAAACAAATAATAAGTTTAATAATTGTGAAATATTTCTCTGGTACATTTTGGGCAAAAACATAATTTACTCTATATGTGTGTTGAAACTAAGATTTTTAACTAGAAGTAGGATGAAAAATAATGTGTTTTCTAATTATTCAGGTAAATATAGGATAATAAAATGTAGAGATGAAATACCTAGTTCACAGAGAAGTGCAACATATGTAGCTGAAAATAAATTTGATTTGTATAGAATCATTCTTATCAATATTTTAAACTTTATAAATAATACCAGACCAAATACTGTTTACACTATACAAAATAACAGTAATCTTGAATTAAGTTTCACTTACCTAGAAAGAGTGTTTGGAGAAGGCAAAGGCAGAATTTGATTTTCCCTCATATGACAATATAATTTTGGACTTTTTATTTTCATTAAAATGCAAGAATATATCCAATCCAGGGTATACCGATTTCCAGATTTTTTGCACTGACTGGTTTTCAAACAGGTCTTTATCATATTTTGTTGCATAATAGGTAGGTCTTTGATATAATTATCAACTTTTTTGGAGTCAATCAGCTCTTTTTTAACATTGCACAAAATTGATTTTAACTGTTCATTCCTTTTCTTGGTGTAGAACTGTTGTTTAATTTTGATTTTCTTTGCTATGGTGCACTTCCTTATCTTTTCTCGTTTCAAATTCAGTTTATAATGATGTTTTGAGCAGGCTATACATTTCCTTGTATCATTAGGAATGAAGATTCTACAAACATTACTCTGACCACAACAAATATGTTTCCTATCTATTTCCTCTATAAACTTAAGAAGATCATCAATAGTGCTTATAGGGTTCATTATATTTTTTAAGGATTGATTTTTTGCGTGTACTTTTAAAGCATTGGCTGTTAATACAACTGATCGTTCTATAAATGCCATATGATTTTCTTGGAGGGCCATTTTGTAAAAAACAATACATTCATTAAATTTATGGACACCCCACTCATTAGGTAATCTCATTGAAAAGTCTTCATTTTCAATTAATGAAAAAAGACTTGTCGAATCAGGTATATTAACTGTTTGAATGGTATGATTTGATAAAGGATCAGGTGAGTCAGGCATGGTTAGTAGAGATACATCAGGAACAGTGTCAGGTATGGTTGTAAAAAATTGAGTAGGTTCAATTGGTTCCACGAAGGGTGTCAAGGTAGCAGCTGGCACAGGGTTAGGCATGATTGTGAAACATGAATTTGCACCAGGGACGAGGGCAGGTTCGGTTGTAAGTGATGGACCAGGAAAAGAGACAGGTGAGTCAGCTACAGTTGTGGAAGCTACACCAGGATCGGAGGCCAGTGGAAGTTCAGGAAAGGTTTGACTGAAAAATTTAAGAAAAAAGTATAAGTACATTTATTATTACATTTTTATTGCACGGGCTAACAAAGAATTACCACATTAATTCCATATTTCAAATGGTTCAAAATATAATTTTATTTCGGAAAAATTAAGATCTGAAAATGAATCCGATTATATATCATAATGAAATATTTTCCAATAGATAGAAAACATCTCATCAAGAAAAAAGTCCCGCCAGGTGCCACAATATGAACTGACCGTCGTCTTCCTTTCTGAACCAACCAATAAACTGAAAATAAAATCAAAATAAATCACCTTATTTAAAAAAAATTAAAGAATTGTTAATTTAAAACCATAAAAATAAATACACGTGAAACTTTATCATTGAAATAGGTATATCCATTTTGTGTTACATATTATATTCTATTCTTGAAGTATGCCCCTTGCTTCATCTAGGATAAAAATTAAGTTATCAAAATATTTCTATAACAAATGAATATAAAACGAGCACTTTTTGAAAGTCATTATTTTGTGGTGGATGAATTCTTTATCCTTAGTTTTTTCATTTAATGCAGAAACTTTTCGGGGTAGATTAAAAATCTGCCCTTCTACACATGGATAGATTCCAATAGTAGTTCTTATTTTTTTTTAGATTGTAGTAGGTGGAGAACCCAAAAAAACTGAGGAGAAAAAAATAAAACGAGCATCGGCAACTTTCTGTCAGTTTGTTTCTATGAGAATATTTGACCTTTCATAAATTCCAGCATCTTTCAAGAAACTTGAATTAGGCGATTACATCGTAGGATACATGATGATTTCAAACCATATTGCAATGTTTCATTTTTCGCCAAAAATAAACCAGTAGCAGCATTTAACATTTCAATTTTTTTTACCATAATTCTTATGACATGTTTTATTGTCTATCAGTGAATTTTTAAAATGGTTTTACTATTGGCTTTAGGGGCTGAATTTGGTAATTAATAAAAGAAATAATTAATTCTTTTATAAATAAATAAATGCCATTTTGGGTCCTAGTAGTATCACACTCTTAATGTCTATGTTCCGCAGTCAGAATACAAGATCCACTTGGGACAGCTATACTCAATAAACATATCAATTATTATGCACAGACAAAAAACTCCATATCACTGTTTAGGAACATTCAAGTAACAGTAATTCACAAACGCCAAGGGATGATTGGAACTAACAAGAAAAAGAACATTGTTTGAAATATGAAAAAATATGGAATTATTTTGAAATCTATATAAGTAAAAGTGTGTAATAAATAAATGTTGCTGCCTAGGTGAAAGTTACTGTCTACTAGTCAGCAAATTATCTGAAATTTGCCTCTTTGAAATATACATGAAAGTTACTCATATTTAAAATAATTCTATATTTTTCCGGATTGTGGTAGGTAACAAGAAGAATAAAAAAAAAGAGAGACGGAACATTTTTAAATTCAGTTAATATAAGTTGATTTTTTCATTATCTCCCCAATGTCTTGTCTTAAGGAAATGTGTACAATGAACAGCTTCCAGAATAATGATTGCGATGAAGGACTAAATAATAATCTCTTAACATACAAGATGATCAAACTTTAGTGGTATTGGTTCGGACTTCCATTGTCTATTTTTTTATTAACTCTGTTGAAACCTGTTGCTGAGAACTAAAGGTCAGTCATAACCCAAAGACGATTGCGGATACCAGCAATCGAAACGTGAGTACACTGAAATTGAAACTTAGTTTCAACATTCGTTCATATTATTTCATTTATTTCTTCATTTACATTTTTAGGCTACTATTTCATATTCAACATTTCAATTCTTTCCAATACCACTCAACAAGGAATATTGTTAACCACATTCAAGCAAAAGATCAAACTTCACATAAGTTTTTGGCTAACCAAACCGACTTATACACAAAGAAAAAATTTCCAATTATGAGATATCGTATGAAATAATGAAAAAATATTTTAGGAAATGATCTTTGTAATCTTATTTTTATGACTAAATTTATCAACGTAATAATTTTAAGTTTTGAACAACAAAGTATTATTCTAACGAGTTGATCTTTAACCTAGTAGGTAGTAAACGATGAGATTGGAACCAATGGTGTAAATTTGAAACTTTTTGTAGAGATCAATAGACACCAAACTGATATTATTTGCACTCGACGCGCGGTTTGCTAACAAGGATAGCATCCTCAGGAGAGGAAAATTGATAGTATCAATTCAGCGGAACGCGCGTCGAATGCAAGTAATAGCAGTTTCGTGTTACGGTAATTATCTTTACAAAAAGTTTCTAGTACATAGTACTCGGAATGTAAAAGTGTCGAACACTCCGTAATCGGTGCCTGGTTGCTCCTAAATAATACTGTAGTTATTGAAACAAACAGGAATCTACTTATAGCTGGTTGAGCCATTCTGGATTGATTGGGTTAAATCTGAAAAACTCTTCAGATAAAAATTTAAGCTTATTTATTATTGTGAGATACTTAATTTTTACTCTTTCAGTAACTTTTTTAAACTCGCTAACCATACATTTGACAAAGTAATAATATTGTTCTGTGATTTAATTTGTAGAGTAATTACACACAGGAGAGCAAAATATGTTGAAAAATGATCAAACTCACCAACAGAATGACACAGGTCGATAGCCATTATATACAGATTCAACAAAACATATCATTATTAATTGTAGGGTAGCCAAATAAACAATAGTAGCTACTGCTACGAATGACATACTCACACGCACATTGGTATAGCACCTTTCAAAAGTTGTTTTCTGCCGATAGAGGAAGGAGAGAAGTGACTTGAACAGACATATCCAGAAGGAGGTAGAAATTTTTTAACAGCATCCATCCATTTCATGCGCTCACTTTCATTCTGGAAAAGTGACAATGAAAACAATATTCAGATTTGCTGATTTTGAAATGCTTAGTTTCATTTCAGACAAAAAACATAATTATACAGCTAATAAAGTATACAGGTTCTGAGCTATGATAACCATACAGATGACTGATAGTTTCAGAAAAGCAGTGAGTGTTGGTCTCTAAAAAATGCTACCAGAGTTCGATAGATGGTTTCAAATGTTAACATGGAATGATACATTCAATTCATGATATTCTTTCAATAGAATTCGGTTTGACTTTGTTAATATCAATTAAGAGAAGTTCAAGAAAATACAAATCAAGCCAACTAATATCAAAACAATGGGGGTATTAAAGGATTAGTTCTTTTCACTCTACTCCTGAAACCTTATCTATGAATCTGAGACGTTCAATTTATTACATTTATTTTATCTGTCTTGAAATACACTTCAATAATAGTATTATTTTGAAAATGAATTAAAGGCGGATTCAAGCACACAACTTAACTCATAAATAACTTAACTCTTCTAAAGCGAAAGATAAAAGATGGGAACTTTCCAAGTTAAGAACTTGTCTGAATGCCCTCAGTGAATCTGGATGAATTATTTTCCTAAGTTGAGTTATTCGTCACTTGAGTTGGCTTGATTGGAATTGTCAGTTCGTTTTCACTAAGGTTTTCCATTAATTTGACTTGTTTCAAATATATCTAAATATGAAACGTTCAAATTAACATTACATCAGTTTTGTACTGTCTTCATAACCTCATACCTCTTGGAACCATGTTCTGCCTTGAAATTACAATACTTCTCACTGAAAATCATGGTCCTTAAAAGTGAAAGAAATATGGTACAAACCTTTATTTCTCTTGAACATCGAAACTTTTTTGGAAAATAGTGGGATAAAAAATGGATTCATCAAAAAGTGTCCAACAAATTTTTGAATAAAAAGCATGCTATATTTTATTAACACTGGATTTATACAGCAATTTTAAGTAAAAAGCTCTAAGTATGCGTGCATCTTTCATAATGAAGTTGGATAATTCCCATCTCTTATTACTTAAATCTGCTGTTTTTAGTCCACAGTTCATCACAAAGAAAGTCCAAATAGTTTTCATTATATCGCCTGATGAACGAAACCTCACGCTTAGAGGTTCGTTGAGAATATTGATTTTAAATAGGTGAATTTTAGTTACCTTGGGTATAGAATGAAGGTGAACATCTTTACTTGTAGATCTAGATTGTCCACACAAATTACAAAAACGCCACATTTTGCAAAACAACTCAAACAAAACTAAGAACAATAATACAAATACGAACTTAAATTACTACGAAACAAGTTTTAAAAGATTGTTCTAATGTTTATAAGCACCTAAATCAATAAATAAGCACGGTAAAAACCATAAAAACACTTAGACATCAATATTTATCAATTCCAATGTCGCAAGTCGCAATGAAAAATGACAATTGACAATATTGACATCAAATTTGAAATATATGGTAAGATAACGCCCCCTGCCGAAAAATATTCGAAACCTTCAAAGGCCTCGATTGTTTTTTTCGCCACAAAAATCTAAACAAAATCGAATCAGTGGAATCACCAGGGTTCTAGGCATCTTACCTTTAACTTACGTCTCCGATTCTCTCGATGAATTGTCTCCTTTATGTCCTGCGATGTTTATCCAAGACATAAGGGAAATTGGTGTGACTAATTGCGATATAGTTGACGCCGGGAAATTGTCTGGACGTGCTAAGTATCGAAAAGGAATATGTGACGATTTGAGAAAGAGATTTCGAAATGAATACTTGGGACAACTCAGACATCGTAATAGTGGTAGGATTTCAAGACAGTTGCGAATTGGAGAAGTAGTGTCAGTGAGAAACGATAAATCAAAGAGGATTGACTGAAAAAAATTTGAGTGGTGATGGTTCGGTAACACTTGTTCGCCTTCGTACTAGCACAGGGGAGATGTTGAGGCCTATCCATTAGAAATGGATACGAATTTGGACATGTCAGAAAAGAACACTCTTTCTCGAAATGAAATAGAAATCGATCAATTAAAAGGAATAGATTCTTTCAATAATTTAGATCCTGAAAAAAATGATGGAGATGATATTTTCAGACAAACTATCAAAACCAAGAGTGGTCGTATTGTTAAACACCCAGAAAGATTTGGGTTTGATAAATCAATTTCACTTCGTTACTCGTTGAAGAATGTATCGAATGTTGCAATTTTATATTCATTTGAATAATTGCAAGGTGGGAGTATGTTATGTGAATGTGCCTATTTATTGAACATTCTGTACAAGAATTACCTGTCAATTTCATGGTAACCGATCATAGAAAAATTTGAAGAAAGGTTGTTGATGGAAATAGTCAAAAAAAGGTGAAGTAATTTTGTATCCTGTTTGAGAAGGAAAATAAAGATTTTTCTTACCGAGAGTCTAGTATTGATACAGCTTTAATCACTGGAAATATTATCTGTCTTTTCATACATACAGTATTATAATAATTCACTAGCTATGCTGCTACGAAATTCCTCCATACAACGAGCTGGCACCATGTCGTTATGTATATTTAGTAGACTTGACAATTCAGAGATAGTGAGTTCAAGCCCTGAAGCAGCCGTGTTCCTTCATATTACTATTCAGTTAGTACATGCAAGAGGCATGTTGAATAAGATGAAAAAAGCATGATCTATAGTAACTCAAATTATTTTATTACAAGTTTGCAAGCTCCATTCATTTGTAAATGGAATTATATGCGATTTTTTCGAAATAATTATGATCTGTCGAATCTCAAACAATTTGCGGGATAATAGTATGTTCACTTCGTAAGAAAAGCCCCATTCTTGGATTGCGCCTCGACTTGGCAATCTTCACAGTTGTACAGGAATGATAGGCTTCTTCTACCTGATAAGCAATATACTATCAAAAAAGGGAAATTGATGACTATATTCTCCTCATAGAACTTGTTCGGCAATTTCCTTGTTTATATAACGAAAGGAACAAGGAATTCAAGGAAAAAATTATGAAGGGGAATGCTTGGGATAAAATATCATCAACCCTCAACAACAATCTGTGACAATGCGAAAAACTTCCCAACCTTCTCCATTTCACTGAACATTTTTAATTTTTTTTTTTATCATGAGATTAGGGCTGGGTTCATTAATATTTTCAATGGCTTGAAACTGACTTGTAGGCCTGTGCACCATCTATTTCTACTTTTTGATTTGATTATTTTGGGCTGCATGAATACAAATTCAATGTTGTTAGTCCCCTTTCTTTCGAAAATGTTAATTGTACATTTTTTTATACTTCCGTATTTTGGGGTGAATTGAATCCATGTCAAGTTCATTAATAGTGCACTCTTCATTGGAAACCATTCAGTCTGGAACTGTCACTGACTGCCTGACCGTCTATGTAGGCCTATCAGAACTGCTTGTTCGTTGAGAATCTATAAATATGTTCCGAACATAATAGAGAGTTCTGATAGCGGTTTTCTAAAATCGTGTTCCGAATATCACGAATTTTCCATGAAAGTGAAAGAAGTGGTTTTCTTTACAATGTTACAGCTGAATTTTACGATTCAATTTGTGCCACAATTACAAGCGGCGAAAAGTCGCTACGAGAAGTGTCATCAATGTGTCAGCTTGCTGCATTTGAATGTTAACAAGATGAATCCATATAAAAAATAATATAGGTACAGAAAAAAACTCATCTGATCTCACTCATTTCTGATTGATTCGTCGCAGTGAGTTGACCTTATCTCTCTGTTGAATGCTTTTAGTTTCGAAGAATGATTGGAATGCATATAATTATCACTTTTCACCTTGGTGACATGGTACATGGTACATTTTCACTATTGATATATGTTTGCTTATTTTCATTTTGACGTCTTCTAAAACTAGTGAAGACACCATTATATTTCATTCAAGCAACCGAATACTTTCGGAATCAAACCTGTTCCAAAACATGAATAAGCCTTCTGGAAATGGCTTCCATATGCTTTGGAGGCCGATACACACTCTCTGTGCGAAGATTGCACAATCTCCTTATATGTATCATTTCAACGACAATTGGCTGCATAGGTACTTCATATTTTGGTACTCGCTTCTATGCCGGTTCCTTTCCATATCGGAAGAGTATCAAATGCTCTTGGAAATAAGGCGAAGTTGGCTGAAATTCACCGGAAAGAAATGGAGGAATATAAGTTCCATTGAAAGGATATTCATTTTTAATTTTTGTGATTGTAATAAATTCAACCTACTATCTCCTTGATTCCTTCAGTTCCGAATAATTATCGAAATATTCAGAATTACCATTCATCGCAATGATGCCACCGAATATTTGTGGTTTGTGGCAACAAATTCACCATAGAAATAACTAAGTCGCTGCAAATTATTGCACGAAAAGAGATCCATGCGATTTGAAACACTTTCATGCTTTCATGAATATGAATATATACACACACATATATATATATATATATATATATATATATATATATATATGTATATAGTAGATAGGAAGTCTTTGCTGACTTGTTAGGAAACAAAAAGGAAGTTCTTGGGTAAAGCAGCAAGCAAAACGTGTACTCTTTCAACACTATATTTCCGATATTTCGACAGTGAATACTGTCATCTTCAGGGAAGCTACAAATGGTTAACGAAATTGCTTATCAAATATGAAGCGAGAAAAAACAGTGCTACTTACTGTGTTATTGAGAATGGTTGCTAATGTTGGAAAACGAATGAATGATTTGCGAGTGAATTGTCAGATTCAACATTCTGTACATGGTAATGTCAATTATTTAAAATATGTGAGATAAAATATGAATAATTTTTTTTTAGTAAGAGTTATTTAAAACAGTTCAAAGTTAAGAACGTGGTTTGAAAATTCTAAGGTTAGGAAACAGACAAATGACATGACAATTGAAAGGTTTGATCTGTGACTAATGACAAATGAGATTTTTGGTTTTGGTCGCTGCTTCTAAAGACATCATGTTTTGTTATTTATATATATATATATATATACATATATATATATATATATATATATATATATATATATATATATATATATATATATATATATATATATATATATATATATATATAGTGAAGGTGCTCACGCAAGTCACCACCAATCAGACCGACCGTTATTACCTGAACAGTCATTAGCCAAGAGTCCGACAACCATAATAGACCCGGAGGTCATGACAGGTGACGTTCCACCATTTTTTCGTGCATGCCTTTTTAAGGCTTGATAACTAACCCTAAAATATCATAGATAGCGTGTAGCGTCTGTCATAGGGTAGTAGTAACCTCTCGTGCTAGTCGACGATTAATAGGCCACGTTCAGAATAGAGACCGGGAGATTCGAGACATTTGAATTGATTTTGTTTATAATTCTTGATTATTGGACTGTGATAATATGTATGTTATTTCAGCCATCAACTTGATGTAATGTTAATTCAAACAATTTTCATGGAGCTACATGTATGCCATTTCGTATTTCAACTCAAAATAGTATCTACCAACGAACTACAAAGCGGCATGCAAGAAGAAGTCACGGCATTTTTAAGATTTTTTTTTCAATTCAAAAATTGATGTTTATTCAATTTTTTCACAATTTTTGTGTATTGGGCTGTAGCTACATGCATGCCATTTACATTCATGACTTGAAATAAAGTGAATTCATCAAATACAAAACGGCATGCAGAAACAAGTCACCTAAATTTGCACTGTTTTTTTGCAACTTTTATTATTATTCATAATACGGTGGGCTTATTCAACATGCATGCCATTTGAAATAGATGATTATTCCGTTATTAAATTAATATTCATCCTTATTAGGAGTGATTTGGAATCACGGAAAATCGCTGTTTAAATTTTACAGAATTTTTTAATTTTTCACCGTTGGTCGTACGAGGGGTGCATGCCAATTTTTCCATAGTGTTTTTATTACATAAACTTCAATTCTTTACATCGGCATGCAATTTGAAAACACGGAATTTTCTTTAACTTCCTTACATTACAATGGCATGCAGTAAAATATCACGGGAAAACACGAAAATTTGCTACAGAAAAAAAGCGTTTTTCCTTATGGAGAGGACGCGCGGGGGGGCTAAAACCCCGACTATCTTTGATATTTTAGGGTTAGTTATCAAGCCTTATGAAGGCATGCACGAAAAAATGGTGGAACGTCACCTGTCATGACCGGTCTATAATTGACCCGACGACTGATGGAACGGATCATATCGGCTACAATTTACGACCGAGAAACTACTCAAAAACTGGCAGAATTTTTTCGAACAACAGTTGCTAGCACCAAGTAGGAGCGGTAACATTCTTGAAAATGCCAATGCCAAATGAGATGTTGGCGAAACGTCGAAACTGAATACTGACAAACCAACGGATAAATTCCCAGAATAATGACTTGCAATATATATATATATATATATATATATATATATATATATATGTTCAAGTTTTCAACTACGCTCACAGAGCCAACCATTGGTGAACTAACAGGGGAGGCATCTTCAAGAATATCCATCCTACAATTGAATATACAATGCATTCGCAACAAACTTTTACAATTTGACAATTTTGTTAACGGACTCAGTGACTTGGGCATTTTGTGTCTTACCACTGGCTGACTGCAAGTGAGTCATTCTCCTTTATCATCACTAACTTCAAATTAGTTCCAATTTTCTGTAGGTCAGATCATATTCATGGAGATACTTGCATTTATCTGAATAAGTATCTTGATGGCAAAGAGATTAGCTATTCACAGCAATTATCTAGGGAATTTCATTGCGAACTTGCCGCTATATATAAAAAAAAATCAACTTGGTAGTCATGACAGTTTATCGATCACCATGTAGTAATTCCGATCTTTCCAAATTTATGTACATAATGAATGAGGCCCTTCTTCATATTGACAAGTATTACAATAGAGCTAAGAGATTCTGGAGGACTCCAGAAATTGAAAATCTCAAACAAAATGTTCAGTTTGCCTATCTTATGCAAAAAAATGTCCAAGATGACAGTTTATCGATCACCATGTAGTAATTCCGATCTTTCCAAATTTATGTACATAATGAATGAGGCCCTTCTTCATATTGACAAGTATTACAATAGAGCTAAGAGATTCTGGAGGACTCCAGAAATTGAAAATCTCAAACAAAATGTTCAGTTTGCCTATCTTATGCAAAAAAATGTCCAAGTGACTTCAATAAAATGCAATATAACACAATCTAGAGAAAATACAAACAAACCTCGGAAGATACCAAACGTAATCATTATTCTGAACGAATATCATCATCAGACAACGAAACCAAAACCATATGGAGAATAATAAATGCCGAAAGAGGGGCTTGCTATAAGACCCAACATGAGTTTGATGTCGATGTGTTCAATGAATTATTGAACCTGCAACATTCTTGTTGAATACCTGTCTGTCTGGGGGATTTTTTTTCCTTCAATATTCAAACCGGCCAAAATACTAGCCATCTTCAAAAAAGGAAATGAAGATCTACCTGAAAATTACAGACAAATTCATATCTTACCCACTCTGTCGAAAGAATTGGAAAAGGCTATTTTGATCCAATTCTACAAGTATATGGAAAAATTTAACTTTTCATATAACAATCAATTCGGTTTCAAAACTGGTAAAAGTACAATAAACGCTGTGAACATATTGGCCAATTATATTCTTGAGGCTTTTGAGAATAAACACTCATGTCTCACTGTCTTTACTGACCTGTCAAAGGCTTTCGACTGCTTCAGTCATGATGAACTTTCAACGAAACTGGAAATGTATGGACTGAGAGGAGTTCCTAAAAATATGATTGAATCTTACTTGGAATATAGAACGCAGAGGTGCTATAATAATGGTAATGTGAGTCAGGAACGCTTCGTCAAAAGAGGAGTACCACAAGGATCCATATTGGGTCCTTTCCCATTTTTAATTTTCATTCCAGTCAATGACCTACCTTCACATATGTCTCTTGAATACGAACTCTTGACTATACTATACGCGGATGATACGTCCTTCTCAGTTCATGTGGACAAAATTCTTAACATCGATAATATATCATCAGGGATTATTGGCCACGCAAAACAGTGGTTTGACTCCAACGAGTTATTTCTGGACGAAGCGAAAACTGAGGTACATTTGTTCAAGAATTATCACACTGCTCTTTGTGCAGCTCCTCAAACACAGACAGTTAATTTCTTGGGGGTACACTTCGATCCGTCTCTTACGTGGATAACACATATTGATATTACTTGTAGTAAACTAGCTAAATCAATTTATGCCATGAGACGCATTGCTACTATTGTGAGCAAAGAAGCAGCTTTGTCAACATACCATGCTCTCTTCCACTCAGTGATGTCCTACGGGCTACTAAGTTGGAGCAATGCAAATCTCGTTCATCTTCAAAGAATTTTCATTTTACAGAAAGCGGCTGTGCGTAGCGTAGCTAAAGTAAAATATGACGAACATTGTAGACCCTTATTCCAAAGTCTTAAAATCATAACTATTTTCTTTCGAATAATTTATGGAAACCTCATACACGTTAGAAAGAACATAGGTACATACCTTTACTATGCATTCAGATATTTACTCCCACTCGACTCGGAGTAAACATAACATTATACCTCCCATGAAGAGATTAGGAAAAAGCAAATCAATAGGAATATCTTGTTTTAATATGCTTCCCAGAGAAGGACAAATATTGCCATTGGAGCTTTTCAAGAAAAAAATGAAAAAAAATTTAATTAACATGAGCCTCTATAATTTTAAAACTTTTGGCCAGATGATTGGCGGCTCGCTTGCAGATAGCCAGTGACCTATATGTGTGTTTGTCAATGTGTTTCAATTATTTGTTTGCTTTTTATAATTATTCTCAGTGTGTTCATGACCTCACAACTTGACGGTCCAGTATTATTCTACTATATGGATGTAAAAAATTCTGTTACGGTGGAGGTGAAAACCTTCACGGATGCTTGAGTATGCGAAACTGGTATTCTGGGAGTTTATCCGTTGATTTGTCGTTATTGACTCTCGACGTTTCGCCAACATCTCAGTTGGCATTTTCAAGAATGTTACTGCTCCTACTTGCTCCTAGTTGCTAGCACCAAGTAGGAGCAGTAACATTCTTGGAAATGCCAACTGAGATGTTGGCGAAACGTCGAGAGTCAATAACGACAAATCAACGGATAAACTCCCAGAATACCAATTTCGCATGTATATATATATATATCTTGCACTTCTATTCAACGCTACATTCACGCGCGTTTCCATATCATTTCTTTCCCGAGATGAATTGTCGATTCACCTCATTACATCCTCAACTGCCACCATTCATAACAATATATCGTCGGACAGAATCAGATATAAAAATTTGTATGCCGTTTTCATCCTTTTTCATTGAAGATGTATTTCAAATCCGTATGTGGATAGAAGTAAAGTTGTAGTTACGGGGATTATATCTCATACGGAAACTTTTTCCATATTCTCACTTTCCAAGTTGAGGAAAAGTTTAATTCATTTTCGTAGCTCTATACGCCATACTAGTTGTCCCGTAAATTTCTTGAAACTTTTCCATTTAATCTTTCGATTATTTTCTCGCTCCGATCCCCTTATTTCTATGTTGAAATTCAACACCTTTATGTTACTCGTGCACCCGAGGCCTTTTCTTTACAAACGACGCTATAGCTTGAAGTAGGTACCCCAAATTGTTTCATTATAAAAGCCATTAAGGCGTACCTAACTCTCTACATGGCACACTGGTGTTTGCCTTTGTGGCAAACAATATTTTGAATTTTGTTTATGTTTTGTGGCCGTAGAACGATGCAAGTTTCGAAATAATACGATCTACTTTCTTTCAATCACAGGAAGTTGTGTATTATTGAGAATGATTCGAGCACCGCGAACAAAATAAACTTGCCTCAGTCTCTTCAAAATATTATTTCTATGTATTCGAGCTATATAAAGAATGTATGTCGAGCAGAACTGTGTGTGAATGTAAGTTTGACTCCTATAAGTTACGGGACCAAAAACGTCTATTTTTGAATGTGAATTCCCATCAGGATAACGGCTAATAACTGTGTTAACGCGATGCAAATATCAGTGGAAAATCTTGGGTGCTAGCCTAGAGTCAACCGGCCTTCCAAGTATCATGATGTAACCCCTCCTTCTATGCATTACATAAGAATGAAGATATGATAAAAAGAAAACTATATCCGTAGAGCATAAGTAGCATAGCTGTAGAGACAAAAAAAATTCATAACTATTTGAAGTTGGGAAGCTGAATACACTTTTTGGTGAATGAATCGAAGGTTTTTGTATAAAGTGTATATTTAAATTTGATTCTATTGCAATAGAATCAAATTTAAATATACACTTTATACAAAAACCTTCGATTCATTCATAACTATTTACCTGACCTCACCTAACCTTAACACCTGTCGAAGACAGAGCACACCTCCCACCCCAGTCTTTGATACGATCAGTTTCTGGAAACGAAAACATACGTCGAATTCTTTACCATCTTACCTCCCGACAATCAAGAAGTTGACATTCTTTCGCCAGATAGCCTTGTTAGCATGCTATTCGTAGACCATGAATGGGATAACTGTAGGAGAAACCTTCATACCTACATCCAGAGCACGTCTTACGAACAACACGATAGGATCGATGCACCATTTCAGAGAACTGGTATCAAGTCTTAACGATACGATTAGTAGAAAACATACGACAAAGTCTTCCGGCAATCACAATACCACCTTCAGACGACCAAGAAGTGGTTCCTTCCAACCTCTCGATCAACATTATATCAAAATTGAACATAGAGACAGTCTGTAGGTATATAATCTTTCTCATATCGATGGTCCCAACAAGTATGAACACCCTAGTTTAGTTAATCGTTTCCATGTTCTTGACACTCATATCTTGAACTCTATGCGACAGCAGAAAATTCGAAGGGGAAAATCAACAGCTTCTCGAATCGAATATGCTATCAACAACCTCAAAGCGGCCGAAAGTCATATAGTTCAGTATTATAACACTAGAGTTCAACAGGTAGCACGGGTGAGGAACATACCCATATTAGAATATCACAAACGATCATAAAAAGGCATCATGAATGGAATAATCCACATAGATAGAGAAACCTCATTCTCATTCATCAAACAGACCAATAGTTTTGAACCAACGACCATTTATAACATTACAAAAACACATTTCACATGTTTTCAATAGTCACATTCAACGAACGATCTGAACGAAAACACATGCCATCGCGAAATGGTTTTGATTTAGCTATTGTTCATTGAACACGACTCGAAATCCCACGTCAGAGAACGCATTCCAACGCCATGATGCCATCTTACAAGTTTTAATCATAGACATCATAATCACGATGGACTGGCACAGGACCGCAGAATCAGCAAGATAGAATACTTCAAGTATAACCTCTTAGTGAATTCCTTCCTCAATGTAGCAGAAAAAAAGAGGTTAAGAAGAATAAAATTATTCAAATATAGAATTATCATTCTGTCCTTCACAACATCACTTCAATGTGCATATCCTTTCTCTCTCTGATGTATCCGTCATCTTGTAATAATGAAAACTAAATGAAGGCCAGTCCATCAATTGTAAAGTCTATGAGTTAGTTGAATGAACAATTAGCGTGTTGAATAAACAGATTAAATGCGACACATCATGGGACTTGCATTTTGCTTCGTTTCATTTTTCGAATAACTGGAATAATACTTCATATTCTCCATCCTCATTTCAACTGTATTACTGTCCTTTTTTGAAGTCACATGATGTACCGCACTTTAAAACTAGAAACGCTCTGCGTAGCGTGACAGTAACAAAAGATCTAACGCAACACTATTTGAAATTCTGTTTACCACTGTAACTTCTGTACAAGACCTGCAAATTCGACGAAATAAACTATTTTTGAGGAAAACTCGACTCTCTATTGATTCAACGTTGGAAGTACCCTTGAATGGAGAGAACCCCAACCTAAATTTGGTGTCAGGCGTGCAGGGTTCGAGAAGAAAAGAGAGTCGATATCCTACAAAATACGAGATTTTCCTGTTCTCCAAGTCATTCGAAGCCAGGGAAGTCCTATTATACCAAGCTGGTTATCAGTCCAAAAAGGTTCAACACAAGGCGCATACTGGTTCAGTAGGCTCAGAAGACAAACGGAAATTCGCACCTCAGAGCTGTGTGGAAAGCTCATTAACCGCAGTCAGCCCACTGGAGGAAGAGAATTTCGCCAACTGTAGTCGTCGGTAAGAGTCTTCAAGTAAGTTATTCAGTGTCTACTGTGAAGTGTTGTTCTGCCCATCAGTCTTCATTTTTTTCCGTCTTTATTTTTACCAGAAGCTTGTGAAATTTTTATTCGATTTAATTTCTATTGTGTTTTTTTTATGTAGCCTGATTCATTGAATTCAATGCAATCAAATACGGTAGCCAATCCTGAAAATATCCCTAAGTTGAACTAATTCCAGAATTCAAAGGTGATAGATCAGAATTTCATAAATTCACCTCTTGTTGCGACATAGTGCCTACAAGTCTTTCACAAGCATCCGATGCATCTATGTTGGTTAACATCATCAAAACTAAATTATCCCAATCAAACATAAGACATATGCTTCCTGGTTGGGATTGAAAAAAGGTTTGCAAGAACAAATTTTGGAAACACGTATTTTGCTCAGCTACAAAGTGAACTTATTAGAGCTCATCAGAAATTTGGTGAAACAGTAAGAAATTTTGGCAATAGAATCGAACAATTGCTAAATGATCTGAACGATGCATGTATTTCATCTGAAGGCAAAGAAGCAGCAGCAGTAATCACAAGTTTGAACTCGAAAATCGCCTTGATATCTTTCGTTGAATGTCTGAACTCGTCTCTTAAAATAATAATAAGAGCTTCCCGTTTCGATAATCTTACTGAGGCGATCGAAGCAGCAGTTGGAGAAGAAAGGTCATCTGGTACAAGTTTGAAACAAAAGAGTTTCATGAAGAATGAGCAACCTTGCAAAAAGTGCAATTTCTGTCAAAGATATGGACATTTGGAAAGTGATTGTTTCTTTAAGAACAAATCTTCATCCACTGCTCAGCTTCCGGTTTTTCCAAAAATTTAAATCAAACAAACATTGCTAAAATAATATGTGCCTATTGCAAAAAAAAGGTCATCACATCAGAGATTGTTTCAAGAAAAAACGTTCTGATTCATAGAGAAATAGTAATTCACAAACTGTCTCAAATTCGGAAAACTTCCAGCGTCCCAGTACAACTTCCGGCAGTGTTACTCGGGTAGAAAATATTTGAATTGCCGTGAAACTCCTTTTTATAAAGAAAAAATCAATGTTTATTACAATAATCATGAAAATCCTACTACACGTCTCGCCAAAATCCTAAAATAAATCCTTCTTGTAGTCCCGAAAGTGAATAAGTTTATTGTCTTGAGGAAATATCTTCTGAAGTCGCAGAAATGGTGCGAATACTTAAAGTGCGAATAATTGAACTGCTAATCTTTTGATAGACACAGGTAGTCTTTTGAAAAAAAATTAACAAAAAATGATGCTTCATGCCACACAGAACACAACACAAGTCTTATTCAAAAGGTATACCTGAAACCCTTATACCTACCTATGGTATTTGCTAGGGAGATATCAAAGTAGGTAAATATATTCTGAATCATCCTGTACATTTGTTAGTGATGATTTTACTATTACTTACGACGGTTTTCTTGGAAAAGATTTCTTACAGAAATTCGAGACGAAAATTGAATGTGAAGCGAACTCCTCATCTTTTATATACGAAAGTAATATGTTTTCATTTACGCTGACAGCTGCTGAAAATACATGGAATGATATAAATGATTTGAATAAAATAATTATTCCAGCTAGAAGCGAAGTAGTGCGTTTAATTGAAACTTATCAAGTTTCAGATTCACTCTGTTTGTCCTCTGAAGTCGAGAATGGTGTATACGTCGGTAATTGTCTGACTCAGCCTAATGATAGATATTGTCATATAGCATTCTTGAATACGAATGAACATCGAGTCACAATCAAAAATCCAAAGTTATCTTTCGAAAAAATATCTGATTATGATATCCTTCAAATTACTGATCCTTCATGTAATCTTGAAAGGCTGAAACTGCTTTCCGAATCTATCCGTACTTCCCACCTGGAAGATTATCAAAAAAAAACATACTGAATATTTGTAAGTTCTATAATGATATATTTTATTCACAAGGTGATTCATTATCGACCACAGATGCTGTCATGCATTCCATTCCAACTGTTGCCGATATTCCAGTCAATATTAAAACTTATAGATTATCTTTCAATCAACATTGAGGAAATGAGGGACCAAGTACAAAATATGTAAAACGAAGGAATAATATCGAAATCAACTAATTTTCCTCTCTTAGTCGTACCTACCAAAGAAAACAGATATTCATGGAAACAAAAAATGGCGTGTTGTCTTCGATTTTAGGAGACCTAATGACAAAACTCGCGATGAAGTTTATTATTTGCCTACTATAACAGAAATACTCGATCAACTGGGAAATTTAAAGTACTCCAGCTCACTCGATTTAGCTTCAGGTTATCATCAGGTTCTTATGAATCCTGAAGATAAACATGAGACAGCATTCAGAGTATCCTATGGTCATAACGAATACAATCGTATGCCGTTTGGTCTGAAAGGAGCTCCAAGTACCTTTATGAGATTGATGAATAGCGTTTTATCAGGTCTCCAAGGTATTCATTACTTTGTATACCTTGACGATGTTGTCATTTTTGCAAAAACTTTCGAAGAGCATAATTCTGAGTTAGTTGATATTCTTGATAGATTGAGAAAACATAATCTTCAGAATTCAAAGTACTTTTGCTCACTCGATTTAGCTTCAGGTTATCATCAGGTTCTTATGAATCCTGAAGATAAACATAAGACAGCATTCAGTGTATCCTATGGTCATTACGAATTCAATCGTATGCCGTTTGGTTTGAAAGGAGCTCCATGTACCTTTATGAGATTAATGAATAGCGTTTTATCAGGTCTCCAAGGTATTCATTGCTTTGTATACCTTTACGATGTTGTGATTTTTGCAAAAACTTCTATGATATCACGAAAAATGGCTCAGCCAAGATCCTAATAAAGTTAAAGCTGTAAAAGAATTTCCTATACCAAAAAACGTTACTGAAGTGAAGTCATTTTTAGGTTTATGTGGTTACTACCGCAGACACATAGAAAATTTTGCACAAATAAGTCAACCTGTTACAAATCTTTTGAGAAATAATGTAGTTTTTCATTTTATCCTCTTTGTATAGAAGCGTTCGAACTTCAGATGCATCCAATTCGGCAATCGGCTCCGTACTATCACAAGGTGAAATTGGCAACGAATTACCAGTAGCTTTTGCTTCCCAGACCTTCAATAAGGCCGAGAAAAATTATTGTACCATCGAAAAAGAGCTATTAGCAATTGTATGGAGAGTAAGCATTTCCGTACTTATTTATTCGGAAAAAATTCCTCATCCTCTCAGATCACAAGCCTCTGCAATACTTATCTTCTATCAGAGATTTTAATACTCGTCTTATGAAATTTCGCTTGAAATTAGAGGAATTCAATATGGATATGATGTATAAGCCAGGTTCAAAATCAACGCCGATGCGTTGAGTAAAATACAAATAGTTACCACCATATCAGAATCACCGGAAAATGATTGCACATATCAAAACTTTCTGAAATGTAAGGAAAAACAAATCATTCTCAATTCAAATATCATTGACAGTCATGAAAACATTTCCCAAGCTCAATCTTCATTACGTGTGTATTTCATAAGCACTCACCTGAGGAATAATTCAGTTTCTCTTCCTGATAATATTCACACTGATATAAGTATAAAATCTTACAGAGAACTTCAATCTAGTTACTATCCGAATGAGAATGTGATCGTAATTCCCACTCATGAACTCAACGATAATATATCTTATGAGCAAATTTTCAAAGCACTATTGCATCTTAAAGCATATGCTATTTCAAATAATTCCAAGAATATATCATTATATAATTTTACAAAAAATATGCCATATGAAAGTTTGAAAATAGAGAACATACGAACCATGATTCGATATTTGTTCGAAAACACTGATTTGTGTATCGTATATCATTACAAGTGGTCAGGCATGTTTAAAGATATACATGATTTCATTGAAAAATGTGATTCCTGTCAGAAAAATGAATCTTCGAAATTTACCAGAATGCCTATAACAACAATTGCAAAGGAACCATGGGATAGAGTTGCTCAAGATATCTGCGGTTCATATCCCGTAACAGATAATCATCATAAGTACATTTATGATTTAACAAAATTTTGCGAACTTATAGCTCTGGGAAATCAAGAAGCTCAAATCGCTGAAAAATTTGTCACTCATATAGTATGCTGTCACGGTATCCCCAAATTCCGTGCTCACTGACCATGGACAAAATTTTCTAAGCGAAGTTTTCAAACAAGTATGATGATTACTCAAAATACACAAGGTACAAATATGTGCATTTAGGCCCCAGACTAATGGCGTCTAGAAAGATCACATGAATGCCTATCAGAGTATTTGAGATCTTATATAGATAAAGATCAAAGAACGTGGGACACCTGGTTGCCATACGCTCAATTCGTCTAGAACTCATCAGTGCATAGTAGCACAAATTTTACTGCTTTCAAATTACTTTATGAACGCCCGGTAGAAATCCCCACATCACATCAATAATCCCCAGAGTTAACTTATAACTACGACGATTATGATCAAGAACTCAAGTTGCGTCTTCAGCATGCACAAGAAATTGCTAGAGAAAACACTCTTCAGACTAAAGAAAAATCCAAAGAAAATTATGATCGCAACACGAATTTTGTCGGTTTCAAAGTGGGTGACTTAGTATTGCTGGGGAATGAATCCTCGCGGAAAGGAAGAAATAAGAAATTAGAACCAATATTTAATGGCGCCTATAAAATAATGGAAATGAATTCCAATGTAAATGTTACCATTTCAATAAAGAATAAACGGACACGTGTTCATGAAAAAACCTGATAATAATTAACCTTCTTATAATAATTGACCTTCTTTGTTTCAGTTGCATCACTAGAAATGCCTTCCTCAAGGAGTAAACAATTGATTGCTGTTTTATTTTCATCATATGTGTTAGTTATCATTAATATTAACGAATCATTTCATTCTTTTAGACACATTAATGAAAGCTTCGGTATTTATTACGAACAATTTAACTCGGTATAACTTTACAGCAGTCAGTGGAAAATGATTACTGCACTCGATCCACTCACATATTATAACTTGTATTCGTTGGTTCTTTACCATTTTAGTAACACCAAAGGTTTGTGTGCATCTTTCACCGGTACCCCAACAAATTTTCGACAGTGTAATACATTCATGAATGAAATGAATATAACCTCACAAGGTGCAGAACGCAACAATATATTGATCAACGAAATATTGCATTCGGAGGATCCGAGTATAAACTATCGTTCAAAAAGAGCTTCAATAAATAATATATCTGGCAATGCGGCCAAGGTTTTTTTCGGTACTTCAGATGAAAATGATGCAAAGTATTACGATGAAGTTATTAACAAATTAGAAAAGAAAAAAATTGGATTTCAAAATTTGCTCTCGAAACAGACTAGTATTTTCAGACAGCCTTGGAACTCATGAACTCTTCATCGATTATCGATATTGGTATGTTGAAGAAAAAGTTTAATAACATTCAAACATATCTGAATAGTATGGGAAATATTCTTGATAATGTCACATCCCCAATTTCCTTTACTTCAGAGTTCGATGAATATCTAATAATTTCCGAACTTTTAGCCAACAACAAAACAATTTACTCAATGAGTAGATCAGCTATGAGACTTTTGGACCGGGAGTGCAAAAAGCATGACCTACCCTCACCTAACCGGTAGCTCAACTTCAGAGTGATCTAACCTAACGTCAAACCCAACGTGATGTAACCTTACCACTCCTTAACCCAACGAGTAGACCTAACGTCAAACCCAACGTGATGTAACTGGCCTGGTCTGAAAAAACAGGCTTGCCAGGGCTCGAACCTAGACCGCCTGCGTGAGAGCCATCTACGCTGACTGCTACACCAACGGATCCCACAATATTATGATGACCGATGTTGGTGAGGCGTCGCGCGCGCTGCCGGGCAAAGGCGAAAACGGCCTGGAAGAGTAACACAGGTCAGACCGTGCGTTGAAAGAAAAAACATACAGGGTGTGCAAACATGTCCGCCGTGGTCAATAAAGAAAAACTCCACCATGGGGATATGCAGAGTGTGCAAGATTGAAAATAACAGGGTGTGCAACATTAGAGTAGCAAAAAAGCATGGCTTAACTCAACCTGTAACCCAACGAAGGATATAACCTAACGTCAAACCCAACGTGATCTAATCTAACCAATGTACCCAAACCCAACCTGTAACCCAACGAGTAAACCTAACGTCGAATCCAACTTGATCTTACCTAACCAATCCCTAACCCAATCTGTAACCCAACGAGTAAACCTAACGCCAAACCCAACGTGATCTAACCTAACCACTTCCTAACCCAAACTGTAACCCAACGAGTAAACCTAACGTCAAACCCAACGTGATCTAACCTAACGTCAAACCCAACTTCGTGATCTAACCAAACCACTGCCCAAGTGGACATGCTGAATCCGGAGATATACAAAGTGTTCGAATGATTACCATGGGGGGTATACAGGGTGTGCAAACATGGACGGCTCTGAAGAGTGCGCAAATGGCTACCATAGGGACAGGGTGTGCAAACATGGACGGCTAAAATCGAGTGTGCAAATGTCTACCATGTGTGCAACACCAAATGAACGGCTACCTACGAATTCACCATTGGCTCGATCGTGAGAAAGCAGAGGGGAGCGTCTGCAGGCCCTCATATTCAAATGTCAATTCGCGTTTGAGTATTTTCAAACGTCAATTCACGTTCGATCTTTCTCAAACGTTAACCAACCACGTTATGTTGTCATAATCTTCCAAATTCACAACGCGTGTAGGTATGGTCAATTGACCGAATTTGTCGATGAGATAGTCTCGCTTTTGAGGCCCTCGCACATATCATATGTCTACATCAGATTCTCCTTGAGGATGACATCCACTCGGTGGTACTCTACAAAGCCGAAGGATTATCTCAATCCGTGAACGTTTCGCTCCAAGAAACAGACGGTACGTCGATCCTCTTCACTCAAAGACGAAAATGGTATGTTTGGCAGCGATAAAATGTTACTACATTGAATTCCAATCCTAATGGCTAGTTCCTTTGGATGGAATTGATGCCCGATGGTGAAGCCTTGAATGTGTACTGTAGCTTTTCTCATGTTGACGTTGCGATCGATACTGAAGCAAAATCACATGCTCGGTTCCATTTTTTGATGATTTCACTGAGTGGGAGGTGCTCGATGACAGTGTCGTGCACAATGATGCACTAGGCTCTAGTATTTCGGGGAAATCCTTCAGATGCCTCAATTCCAGGCTTCACATCGACACTGAAACTTTTGATGCTCTCGACCCTTCTAGAACAATCGATGACAAACAGAGCAAAGAATGCGGAGGATGATAGAACAGGATTATGTTGATTGGTATTTTTGTAACTCATACCAAATTGCGTGTAATTGAAATAGGCTTGAGAATAATTCCCTTTCGCAAAATTCAAATGCATATTTTCCTTGGGATAATTTTCACCATTCAGAGTCAACGTTATATTGGAAATATTCAGAAGATTGAATATTGTCGGATCATTATTGGTTTTGGTGTAATCACGGTCTGTCTGGAAACATACAATGATAAAGCGAAGACTTTCGAGAAACGATGAAGTTTTGACAGCCCATATTTCATTTTTGGCACCTTGTGTGAGAGCAGGCAACATATGAAGCTCCCATGTTCTGAACCGTATGAGAATAGGAGTGTCAGCTCGGATGGCCTTCAAAAGCTGCAATTTGATTTGATCGTGTGGATAAATGCGTTTGACTTTGAGTTCGATATTTTCAATCTCCAATTAAACGTCTGTTTCCGTTTCAGGTGGTGCACCGGGAATATCTTCTATTTTGAAACAGTTTCTATCGTCGCCAGCTCGTACTAAACGGATTGAATGTTTACCATAGGAAACACATTGACAATCGTTGAAAATATACAAAAAGTGCTTGATTGGTATGAGCATGTTGAATGTGAGATGAGTCGTGTGGATGACGCTCACGTTGTTCGGAAAAGTCCAACCGGAGATAGCCATGTGCTTCATCGGTGTAGGTGAGGAAGCCTCTGACAGTACTGACAATTCCAACTTCACGAACCGTTTCTAATTCTTTACCGCTCTGCTCGTAACTAGCAGATTGAAACATGAAAGCGGCAGCATTGTTCACGAAAGCCACTCACTCTGCCCAGTCCTCCCAATTTTTCCGCTGATGAATAGCAAGCTGTCGTACAGGGAATCGTAGGCATCTGATTGATTAATGTTGATTTCAATAACGTCATTGTTGCGGAATGATTTGACATAAGGATAGTAGGTTCGCCACTCCACCTATTGTATAGACTCATCGTTTTGAGGTTTTCGGAAGATGTTGACTACATGATTGGACAACATGATAGCCAAGAGATTCCAAAAATGATTTATTGTCCACCGTCTGCGGTTGGCGCTGTTGCTGGTTGAATGTCTTGTTGAAGACTGAGGTGGGTAATGAGTTGTTCTCATAGATAAGCATAGTTTTTCTTCATTTCCAGACGAATTATTATTTCTTCGTTTCGAAAATCGATCGGTTCGGAATTTCGATCGGGTTCTCGCAGCGGAATATTACCTATTTCGTTTTTATGAGCAATAGGTAGATAGATGAGGTGATTATGTGTTTCGTCAATTGCGTGTTTCGTCAATTGCGTACTCAGAATCAACACCAATAGCGAATTCGTATATCGTATGAGACGGTGTTTTGTTGTAGAAGGCTTCAAACGTAATGTTGCTATCTACGTGTATGGTGCGTTCTTCAATGATATCCACAGGCAGTTCGGATGCGTAATGCGTGTTGGATTCGAGGAGAGATGATGAAAAACCCAAAATAAGAGCCAGACTATTTGTCGATCGGAAATCGATTGAATGCTCGAGGCAAATAATTTAACTTTTCAGTGTATTATTATTCGGTTTGAGATAGAAAAATCCCTCTGGGTTGTCCTTGAACGTTTTCGGTACGATGTGTTTTTTAATTAGGTTCTCAATAGCGGTTATTTCGTAAGACCCAGTAGGTACATCAAAACTTTTTGGCTCATCTTCAATGGTGCCATCTTCAATGTTGGGTATACTTTTGTACGAATGGAAACTCAGCAAAGCCAAACTGTATTCGGAATCGGGATTCAATCGAATAGGTGAATTGAAAGCGATGGAAAGCGTCGAAGAACGACTCGTTAGCGTTAATATCATCGACATGACTGATACAATGTAGCCTACGACACCCTCTTAAATAATTGAAACAACATATGAGCAAATATTTATTTCTGACAGTAATAACATTCTATTTGCGAAGTTACAGGACCACAAAACATTGCTTCTTGTGGCAGCGGTGACGGAAACTCCTCACGTAGGCAATGAATGAAACATGGTAGACGCACATGCAGAGCGAATCAATGTTGGTAGACTTTCGGTAATCTATGCCACACATCTAGTAGCTCCCAAGGTCCTGCTTCCCTTATCAAATAGTCGGTGGGTATATTTCACAATTCGTCATCAGTGTAATCTCCCAAACACTTACTCGACATTCTATAGTAAAAACTTAAGGCAGAGATGTCCGCAGTCATTCTGATTGGAATTTTGGTATTGATCATTATTATATGTGATTGTTATACCCCCTCCAAGATATTGCACCAATTCCATTGGATGTTTCAAATTACCGAAACGGTCAAAATATTTTACAGCATTGCCGTTTTTATTGTAAGCCACCCAATGGGTGCCGGCATTCAACTGAGTATTCAAGTTGATAACAGCGCATTCTCGCGGCCAAGGACCACGAATTGGTACCGTATCACGCATGAAGACTCCACGGAAATGCGTTATTTTCAGTTGACGGGCACACCGGCGTATTTCCCAATCATACAACGCTCTATTGGGCAGCTTCATTGGGAGTTTTTTTGTTTTTTCAAGTAGAGTCCACGTCTTTTGCGTTGTTGTTTCTTCAGAAACAGACCGAATCCTCGAGGTGTTTTGCGCAGGTACAAGCCGGAACCTAAATGTTCCATAGCCTGTTTGTGACGTTGGACTTCTTAATTTTTTTTGCATTCTTGGCATCGATTACGGTTTTTGCACCGGAGCAGCGAATATAGGTATGAGTGGTAGGATTCCTCCAGACTCTGCATCGAACTATATTATTCTGGATATTTTGATGTTTTTACGTCCTCCAGCTTGAATCAAAGCCATTTTAGCAGCTCGCAAAGCCGAAGCACTAGATTCTTCAACATTCGTAGAATGCCGCTTCCACTTTTCAATAACTTTGTAAAGAATGTCACTTCTAAAGGTCATACCCAAACCGAGTTTGCGTTTAGTCTTCATGACTGTCGTAACGAGCAAAGAGGCTGCTTTCTCCCCCAGACTAGAGTCCTTCGATTTGAACCGCTCCCACGCACTGTTCTCTAGCTTCAAATCAGCCTTATGACGATCCTCCAAAGAATTGTTCTGCGAATAGGCCAAATCGTGCTGACGGCAGGCAGAATTTAAGCCGTAAATGCATTTCTGACCGAGCGCTAATCTTTCGCGGAGACGTGTTCCAGATCCACAATATAACAGATATCCAGGTGAATGTAATTCAAACAGGAGCTCATTGATGAGCGAATTGACAACACCCGCACCGCAGTAAGTCAACATTGAGAATGACAGGGGTGTGAAAAATCTGTTTTATGTATAACCGTGGCGCGTACTCGTTCAGCCTCACAACATGGAAGTCGTTCAACAAGACGAGTCATCACACATTGAAAACTTGAATTTTCTGAATGAAGTCAATAGCGGTATGGTGGGAAACCACGGTAAATTATTACCTAATTCGTTTCGTGCCATCATTTGCGGACCAAGCGGCTGTGGAAAGACGAACGCCATCTTGGTGCTGTTATTCCATCCGAATGCCGCCAAATTTGAAAATGTTCACGTATACTCAATGTCATTGCATCAGCCGAAATATCAAGCGGTTCAAGAAATCTTGGGCAAAGTAAAGGGATTGGAGTATTTTCCGTTCAGAGAGAATGAGAAAATAATAAGCCCTCACGAAGCCAAATCGAATTCCATTTTCATTTTTGATGATGTTGCATGCGATGGACAACAAAAAATTCGATAATATTATTCCATGTGTAGACATAAGAATATTGACGCCGCCTACCATTGCCAAACATACTCAAAAATCTCTAAAAAATCGATTCGAGACTATTGCAAAATATTATTCAAACAGGAAGAAAGCAATTTGAACCATGTATTCGATGAACACGTCTCGCCCGACATGCCTTTCGAAGAATTTATAAAAATTAGGTGCGGAATGCTGGCAAGATCGATATGGAGCCATTGTGATAATGAAAGATTTTGATATAAATGCCGGCCGTTATCGTCAAGGATTCGACAAATATATATGCATACACAAGGTGTAATGTAGTTAAAACTACTGAACAGAACCTCATTTAAAACCAACGTTATTATGTTTTTATTTCTTGTTCTTCAAACGTTTTTCCATCAGTCGATAACGGTGGTCATATCGTTCCCGTATTCACGCAGGACCATCTTATACACAGTTAGGTCTATACTCCTCACGCTCGGCCATCCTGAGAAAGCTCGCCCTCGACCCATTTGATATTGAGATCCATTTTTAGTACGCCTACTTCCGTGTTCTTCATGGTCTAGCAGTCCCCCGGGTATAAGTCAACCCGTACTGTACGACAGGTATTGGTTTGTGTCCCCAACTACTCGTCCGTCTTAGAAACACATAATAGGCATCTGTTTTTCATTTCGAAGGTTGACAGAAATCGTCATTCAAAACAACCCATGACTTGAGATGTTCTGCGGGAACGGTAGTAACCTGTTTGTTGTTACCTCACAAATCTTCCACCATATACCTATCATTCACTAAGACCTCCTTGACCCTGAAGGGACCCTTGAACGCTGGATATAATTTTTGACTGTGTCCTGTTTGCTTTCGATTCGTGATTCCAACCATCACCAAAGAATTTTTCTGGTGCTTCAGAGGTCGCTTATTTTTCGATTTCAACTGTTCCGCACTGATAGTTGCTTCAATCTTCTGCCGTAAGATGTTGAGGTCGTAGCGTTTTATCATCTCAGAAGTTTTCCTTTGATGACTCCCAATTAATTTTTCGACATTTTTACCTGCTGTTCCAAGGTGAGAGGGGGTGTGCCACCTGTACTTCGGGCCTTGCCGCTGGAGGATGACGGAGGTGTTCTTATACCTGATGATGAGCCTGCCATTGTCAAGAGTCGATCGATCACACACGAAAATTCTATTTGCCCGGCAAACTGAACCACAATTTCAAATGAGTTTACTGCACAGAGAATTGAAAAAACACCCCTATTCCCAAGGACTTGCTGACTTTCCAGAGTCAGCTTCCCGGATTCTAGGAAACGCCTGATGCACAGCGACTCTTGGCGTCTCGTGAGAATTCAAAAGTAGTCAATAGTTGATCTTGTTAGCGTAAACACGCATTTTAATAATACTTGTATTTTTGAACGAAAATGAAATTTTTAAAAACATAATCCTTGCCGGGCCACCGTGCTGGGTAATCGCACGTTAAAAGGTAAGGCCTCGTTGATCCATTGCTCGCACAAGTTTCGACTTCTGAGGGTTGACGTTCGTCAGCTGGTTAACGGAAACGAACAATTTTAGAACAAAATTTACACTTTGAGAATCGAAGAACATTTTTGGCGCAGTCAGTGGGATATTCGGGATTGTGCGTATGAACGGGCCATTTTCGTTTAAACGATTAACCGAATATTGATCAATTTGGTGATTCGTCTGGTGGAGGTGTTGGTGACGGAGCGGCCCAAATCCTTGGACACCCATCCAATCGAGGACCGGAACAGACCCCATTGAAACGAATTTGCCGAGATTTGGAACAGCTTTGTCCAGATCTGCAAGGAAGGCGTACTGGAGAAGACATTCATCGCAGATCCAGGCGGCCCCCTTATAGAAGATTGAGGGGATTCTCAAAGTCACGTTCATTCTCATGTTAGTGAAATCGTTAAATGTCTGTCGAAGATTTATCTAATTTACTTGACGATTTGAATATATCTAGGTCTTCAACTGACTCGCAAACCGAACAAATCGAAATTAATTCGAATCCACTAATAGTCACCAATCAATTACATTCAAATACAATAGATCAACCTAATCAAGTCAATCAAGAACCAATCACAATGGCTGAACAATTCAAACCTGAATATTTGAATTGGATTCCTGAATTCGATGGTAATCCAAACAAATTGAGTAGATATCTTTCCGTATGCGAACCACTTATCAATCCTTTTTATGATCAAACGAATTCAAATAGCTTTCACAATACTTATTTGCTGAATTCGATCATATTGAAACTGAAAGGAAATGCTCGATTAGTAATTGATATCCAAAATGTATGTAGTTGGGCAGACCTAAAAAGCATTTTGACAAGGAATTTCGCTGATCAACGGAATCAATCCTGCTTAAATAGAGATCTTGTTATGTTGCTTCCTAACGAAAAACCATAGCAATTCTATGACCGCTGCCTTGATATTCTGAATCTTTTATGTAGTTATGTGAATTTACATGAAGCAACAGCTGATGCGAAAAATCTGAAAAGGAATCTATACCAAAATTTAGCTCTCAAAAAATTTCTATATATATTATTATTAATAAGAGAACCTTTAGGGACCACAATCCGGTGCATGAAACCTACTTCACTTAGCGAGGCATTGCAATATGTTATAGAGGAAGACAATGTTCAATATTTCCAAAACAATTCGAATAGGAATCCCATGAAAGCACCTCAAACCCCGTTTAGGCAAAATCCACAAAACAGGGTACACAGCAATCCTAAACAAAATCAATTTCGTCCTCAAAATCAATTTTCATCTAATAATCAAAACCCAAATAATTACTTTCGATCACAATCCACCTTTCCGTCGCAATCCATACCAATTCAGCCAAGACCGAATCAAGTACAACGCTTCCCAACCAATTCTCAAGTTTTCAAACGACCATTTCAATATCAGAATGCATTTAAACCGAATCCAAATAGGACCTTTCCCAAACCAACTCCAATGAGTGTTTCTACGAGGAACACTTCAAGTAACCCCAATCAAGGCATTTCCTCACCACACATCCATCATCACATCCAGAGAACCCAACATAAAACCCCAGATTATTTCATTCAACACAACTAATTCCAGCGAACTTGCTTACATTATTTTCCCAGATTTCAAACTCAAAATTTAAATCGATTCCGAATCAACCAAATCTTTTATCGATCCGGTAATAGCTAATGAATATTCGTCCAAATCAATTAAAAGTGATCCGTTTATTGTATCCACAGTTTTCCAGAAATCTGCTCATGAATACAGTGCCATAATACCCGTTTCAAATATATTCAGATTACCAGCAAATGAATTCCTGAAATTTCACTTGTTCAAATTCCATAATGTTTTCGATGGTCTAATCGGTTTAGATAGTCTGAAAATTTTACAAGCGAATCTGAATTTTGAGACTGGTCATCTTATCACTCCATATGCAAAAATTAAATTGCTCTTTCAAAGAACAAAAAGTGACCTTAACCTAGTGACAATTGCTCCCAGAAGCGAACAAGTATAAAAATCAAAACATCGATTTCCAAAGGCGAAATAATAATACCCCATCAAAAATTCCACGACTGTGGTATACCAGAATGCCTCACTATTTCAAAAAATAACGAAGCTTCAACAACTAATTTGAACAACACTACAGAACCCATAACTCTCGATTTTTCGGAACTAATATTAATTGAGAGGTTCGATAGGAAATCGATGGAAGAAATTGATTTCAATAATTTTGACGATTCTCCAAAACATTTTTGGATGTCTCACTAATAAGAACCGATCACCTGAATGCCGAAGTAAAAACCAATATGTGTATGAAATACTCAGATATCTTCTACCAAGAAGATACGCCCTTGACATTCACTAGTAATAATAATAACGTTTATTGAAACAAAGTTTACAAGAAAATGTTTCCTATGTTCAGATAAACGTTGGGATATAATCGCGAGTGTTCAACACTTACAAAAAGCGCTGAAACACTGTGTGCGAATGGTAAACATCACATTTTGAACATCACGAAAGTTATCAATCGGGTACACATAAGGCACATGAAATGTAAAATCAGTTAAATGATACTGAAGTTACAATATATAAACACAATGAAAGTAAATAGAACATAACAATATACAATAAAGCTGTAAATATATAAAAAACAATGTGTATTTAAGGAATCTAAAACCTAGACTAGAGAAAATAGATATATTTTTTCACAGTTATTTTCAGTGACATTATTTTGTTTGTACGAATGTGGAATGTGTATATGTAACATGAAATATATAACCTAAAATTTACAATTTCAAAACATGCAATTCCCGGGAATCAAAAATGAAAGTATGGAATTTGGCACATATATATTTTTTCAGTTATTTTTGGTGTGAATAAGTTTTTTTATTGTCGTTTTGTTTTGTGAAATGAATTTTTTCAGGACTTCTTCAAATTTTTTTGCGATGTATATATTTATAATATCGAAAGGGATCGAGTTTAAAATTTTGGGGCCTAGATAATGCAAACTTCTTTGTCCAACAGTTTTATTCATGTGTGGGACAGAGAATTAGGTGCGGTCTCAAGAGTGTTTTTGTTTTTATAGAGGAAGTTGACAACATTATAGAAATATAATTGTCTTGGACCGGAGAGCTTGATTTCTTTCAGTAATTTTTCCGAAGGATAAGTATTGGGCTTTCTCAAAATAATTTTGTAAAAACGTTTTAGTAGGTTTTCTAATGGCTGTAGATGGGTTTTCAGTATTCCACCCCATGCAATCACTCCATAAGTGAGATGTGGTGTTACCAAGGCCTTGAACAGTGTGATTAGGTCATTTTCTTTCAGAAAATTTCTGGATTTATAAAAAAAATAGATTAACGATCGAAGTTTTTTGATGATAGAATCCACATGGGTATCCCACTTTAGGTGACTGTCGATATGTATGCCTTGGTATTTTACACTCGTTGCTGAATTTATCTCTATAGTTTGGTGATTTTCTTTGATTCGTAAAAATTTGTATTTCGGTAATTTTTTTTTCATATGAGCTAAAAGGAATAAAAAAGGTGTTTTCATAATTCCGTGTGATTAATTTATTTTTGAACCATTTTTCAATTTTAAGGAAATCTTTTTCAACCTTAATTTTGAGTTTGTCCCAGTCTACATCATTGTAATATATAACGGTATCGTCTGCAAAACTGATAATATCCCCAACCGTATCCAGAAGAAACAAGTTTTTCACGTATAGTAGGAACAGCATGGGACCCAACACTGTCCCCTGAGGTACGCCATATTTTAAAATTCCTGATGTGCTATACGTTCCATTTATATTCACGAACTGGGTACGGTCTTCAAGATAGTTTCGGAAAAGATTCAGCTGCACACCTCACACTCCAATATCCTCTAGAGATTCGATTAAGAGTTCAAAGCTCACTGTATCAAAAGCTTTCGCTAGGTCTAAAAAAATTGCTAGCGAGGGCTTCTGGTTACCTAGATCACCTTTTTTATATATCGGTTTCACCACTGAGATTTTGAAAATAAACGGAACTTCTCCAGTATCGATTATCATATTTATAAGAAAAGTCAATGGCTCTGTAATGAATTGAGCAATTTGTTTTAGAGTTTCTGCTTTTATATTATCATATCCAGTTGCTTTTTTATTTTTGAGACTTCCAATAACTTCTTTTATTTCTTCTTTATTCGTGTGAGAAAGATATAGGGAATGTGTTACACGTTTTCTTGGTGGTTTATAATTCAGGTCTGGAGTGATTTTTTTTGCTAGGTTTTCACTCATACTAATGAAATTATTATTGAACTCATTCGACACTTCCAGCGAGTTGGTTATAAGTTCATCTTTGTTGTTTTTTATCATGGAGATACTTGGCTTGCTAGTGGATTTCGACTGCAATGTATTTATAGCTTTCCAAATGCCAACTTTATTATTTTTATTATCGATTATCAATTTCCTCTAGTATTCGGTTTTTCCTATTTGGATAATTTTGTGAAGTTCTTTCTTATGTCGATTATATTCTAGTTTGAGTTCTAAATTATGTGGATTTAATTTTGTCAAGGAGAACAGTTTATTTTTTTGGTTAATTGATTTAACGATTCCATTTGTTATCCATTCTTTTCTTTTTAGTTTATCATTCGGTATTCGTTTCGTAATTGTACACTTTTCAATGTTTTCGGAGATTATTTTCAAAAATTATTTTGCACTGTCTTTAACTGTATTTTGTGTATGAATGCAATTCCAATCTGTATCTTTCATAGTATTTTTCAATTTTTTTTAATTCATGTAAGAAATTTGGTTAAGTTTATTTTCTAGTTCAGTACTTCTGTTTGGGATAATAATTTGTAGCACTATAGTAAAATGGTCTGTAATATCGGTGAGCAACTACCAATGGTAGGGTGTATTCAAGATCTGTTTTTGTTTTCAGGAAAATATGGTCTAAGCATGATTTGGTGTCACTTTGGACGCGGGTGTATTCGTTTATCATAGAAACATATCCAAACTGGTTGAGAATACTCAGATATTCTGTGGCGTAATCAACTTTCTTGAGTATGTCTATATTTATATCTCCCACAATAATTTCATAATCATATTCTTTTTTTTTGTGATTCTAGAAAATCTTGTAAAAGTCTGTTAAATTCATATGGGTCTAAAGATGGAGATCTATACAGAGCAATCAAATTTATGATTTTATTGTGGAAGTGGATCTCTAGCATAGTCACTGTGACGTCACCTAATTTGAAGTAACATGAGTTGTACGGGAGAGAGCTTTTCAGGTATATAACAGTACCATCGGTTTTGTTGTTGTTTGCCTCATTATAGATAACCTCATATCCTACTAGTTTGTAAGGATCAATGTTCTCGATTTGATATGTCTCAGTGAGGATGATGCAATCAAAGGTACTGCTTTGTTGACTCAGGAAAACTTTCATTACATCAAAGTTTCTGTGTACACTTCTTATGTTATTGTGTATAATTTTTAAATTTGCATTGTTTTCATTAACAGATAGGATATGGCTGCATTGTTCTGAATTGCTTACAGTTTCAGTGTGGATTTCATTGCATTGGAAGTTTCTGATATAGTTATCCATAATGAATAAAAAAAATTTAATCTATGCAAAAAATGGCAAGCCAGACAAGTGTGGCAGTTTTTATAATCATATGATTGAAACTTCAAACTTATTCTAATAGAAGGAAAAGAGGAAACAACTAAGGAAAGAAGTTTGTTTGTAGACAGTCGACCTACTTGTTGTTTTGTTGCCGCGTAATTATTCGGCTGTTAAAGCTCGATGCGGAGTTGAGTCTTGCTTTAGGAGTATTTGCTTTTCTCCTTTTTTCATCCACCTTCTTTCCTTCCGTCTTTGTGGAGGTTGCGGACTCTTTGTTTTTCTTGTCTTCTGTATCTCCTCCTTGTATAGTATTCTGAAGTCTGCCTACATTTCTATTATTTTCTTCTTGTATTTCATTTTCTTGTACGTTATTTCCTTGAGATGCCTTCGGTGTATTCAGTGAAAATATATGTGAACTGTCTTCGAAATAGGTTTGTCTTGCTGCTGGGGTTGATGGTGCACTGTTCGCTTTAATATAATTGGGAGGTGATGTTTCCGGGCCTATTTCATTGATTTCATTATAATTTAAACTATCTAGCTGGTCTACTGAATAAACCTTGTTGTTCACTATAAGATTCCGACCACGTATCTTGGCAGGGTAGTTGTTGGATCTAGCGATTTTAAGGTGTTTTTTGAGAGTTTTTAGCTCCTGTCTATCTTCATAACACAAGTCTTGCACGAATGATATGTTGGTACCCTTCAATTTATGGCAATTTTTCAGCACTGAAATCTTCTTGAGACAAGAGATGGATTCGATTTTAATTGCAGCGGTGTTTCCAACTTTTACGGAGTACAGATTGTTTATGTCATTTAGTGTCAGATCGATATCGAGCAGGTCTCTGATTTTTCTTAGGACTGTGGCAATGAGATCTGCCTCTTCAGGAATTTGGATTCCAAAGATTATTATATTATTTTTCCGTATTTGTCTGTCTAGTTTGGTAAATCTTGATTCAACTTGCACTAGTCTATGTTCTACATTACTTATGTCATTCAGACAAGTTTCAATTTTTTTAAATTTTTTATTGTTTTCGGATTGAATTTCTTCTTTCAGTTCCTTTTTGATCTGCTGGTTTTCGTTCCTTATTACATCGATAATTTTTTTAAGGAATTCAACATTTGTGATATCGTCTGCAACCTTCATGAAATTTTCCATTTTCATTTCATGGTTTTGTCATTATCAGGAACCACTCCGTATATTCCTTCTTCCATTCAAATGATTGTGTTTTGTATCACACAAGAAACATTTGTATCGTGTTCAGTTTAAAACTGACTGATAAGAGATATCGTTTTTATTTCTACGAGTCATTTGAGTTTTGATCGTTTATCGATTCCTTCCCCTTTTTCTCGGTAGTAATGGATATAATCCAAAAAAATATTCGACCAGTTCTAGAGTTGACTACAACACATATCGTCGTTGAATTTACAAAGGGGCGTATATCGAAAAAAGGCGAAAATGCTTTTTTGGGGTAACCAGTTGCGCCAAAGCTGTTTTATTTGATCTCAAAGTGGCGTATATCAATTCCTGATAGTCCAGATATTATTTCGTTTTTAAGTTCAGGCGTATATCTGAAATGAGTGAAATATTTTGAAACGAACCGGCGAATATGAAATAGGCCCATATTCAATGGCAAATATTAAAAAAATATTTCAACACAAACAGGCGAATATGAAATACGCCTATTTGTTGACAAGGTTACCATGCTTACCGGCTTCCTTCGCGTTATTTACATACGTTTATCCGCCCTATTCAGAAATTTGCAGGCTTCAACTTGCCAGATTTTGAGTTTTCTGGTTCACTCACGTCGGTTTATGAGAAAAACCCAAATTCTCCTGAATATGGATGTCTTAGTGGAGTGGAATGATGGTAAAAGAAATGTGGTGGCTTCCAGTGAACTTTTTTGTGTGAGAAAAGGTGAAAAAATGCAGAGTGGAGCAAAAGTTAAGATGCTATATCTTGGTCGCTGGTATTATGGCAAAGCTATTGCTATCGAAGAACTTGAAGATTCTTCAGATTCTGAACATGATAACGTACCTTTATCTTCCTTGATTAGTAAAAAAGGTAATGGTTTCAATTAACATGGAAAATTAAAAATGGAAACTACTTCATCTGATATTATTGGCAAAGTTATTGCTATCGAGGAACTTGGAGATACTTCCGATTCTGATTTTGATAACGTACCTTTATCTTCCTTGATTGATGAAAAAAAGAATGATTTCAATAAACATGAAGAATTACGAATGGAAACATTTTCATATGATGATAGTGATATTAGAGAGACTGGTAAGTTCCAATGTAAGTGTAATATTGAAATGAAATAGCTAGGTTTATAATGTTTTAGAGGTTGTTTCGATTTGTCATGCCCCATATTCTGAATTGAATAACGTGCATTCGAGCTCCTTAATAGACAAAGGTTTTGATACTTATGATGATCATGATTACATACAAATGGAAACTGCCACTTATGGAGCAGAAACTACTGGTGAGTCTCATAATATCAAAAAATATACATCACAGGTCTGATGAAATGATGAGAAAATATTTTTCGTAGAGGAGACATTGACATTCATTGAAAACATCGGAGAAAATGACACAGAAACGAAAGGAAATATAGATTCTAGAAAAATAAGAGTTTTATCTGATATAACATTGACAAGTGCGTTTTCGAGTAAGTTGCAAAACTGTATGATTTGATGAACTTATGATAACCGCTTTTTTTACAGATAATATATTGGATAGTCAAACAAGTGATACAACTTTTGAAAAAAGTTATGGCTCTCATAGAGATCAAAACTACATTGGAATCTGTGAAATCAAGCAGTGTACCAAGAAAGGAAAAGAATTTTGCAGTTGCGGTTTTTGGTTATGCCAAAAACACATTGATGACAATAATGGTATATGTACTATTCACCAGCGGGATGGATCAGAATCAGATTCGGCAATTACGTTTCAAAGATGTCATACTGAAGAAAACAGAAAAAAAAAGATGTGAAGTTGGATCAGTTTTGCGAATATAAAAAATGCAGGAGAGAAGTTTTTGCATCATGTCATTTATGTTTCGCTTTATTATGCTGGAATCATTTCAATAAAGAAACAATGAACTGTAGGTTCCATAATATTGATATCAAGAATACAACAAAAAATAAAAAGACACAAGATATTGATCGATTATTTGAAGTTGAAGGAAGTGGAAGAGAATATGAGATAAAAAAGAAAATAAATCAACGCAAGGTAGCAAAACTGAGAAAGATTACAGGAAAGGATTATATCGTTCCAAATACTATGAATCTGATGCCCCCAAGAAGAGTTGGAGCATTATGTAAAAGCGATTATTGTCAGAAATTTGGAAAAAAATGTCAAATATTCACAGAAGATCAGCGGCTCCAGATTTTGACAGATTTTTATAATCTAGGAAACCTTATGTTACAGAGAGAGTTCTTGTGTAGACATATAGTCATTCAAAAACCAAAGCAACTGAAGCAAGACTCCAGAAAAAATAAAACCAATAAATTTTATCTTCCCTACTTTGGCGAAAAAGTACCTGTTTGTAAGGTTTTTTTTCTTAACACATTGGCTATTAGCGAAAAAACTATGAGGACTTCTTTGAAGAAACTACTACCCACTGGAGTTTTAGAAAAAGAACAACGAGGTGGCAGAAAAAATAAACAAAGGGAACGAGACGGAATCATTCATCAAAATATCGTTGAACATATTACAAAGTTCCCCAAAGTAGAATCACACTACTGTCGAAATAATAGTAAAAGACAATATCTCAATTCACAGTTATCGATTCCTAAAATGTATTGTATGTATTTGGACGAAAACAAAAATAATGAAAAAGGGAGCGTCTTTTTATACAGGAAATTATTCAAATCCATGAATCTCTCTTTTCATCGTCCCAAAAAGGATCAATGCACATTTTGTATGACTTACAAAAATGGTGATGACTTTATCCAATCATCACTAAAAGAAAAGTATTTGAAGCATGAAGCAGAAAAAAATTCTGTGAGAAGAATTAAGACTGACAGTAAGGAAAGAGCAATGAGAGATACTAAGGTTGTTAGTGCTGTTTTTGATTTGCAGCAAGTCATTCAATTGCCGATATCGAATGAGAGTGCTGTGTTTTATAAACAACGCCTTGCTTTCTTCAATTTCACAATCTATGATCTGTCTTCGAGAGACTGCCACTGTTACACTTGGTATGAAACCCAGAGTAAACGAGGTTCATCTGAAATGTCGAGTTGTCTATACCTCTTTTTAAAATGTTGTGACAAGAATGAGGTCGAGTCTGTAGAACTGTTTTCTGATGGTTGCTACGGCCAAAACAAAAACTCCGTTCTTCCTGCAATGTTTGCTTTCTTTCTCAATGAAAGTAAGAATATAAAAAACATAACCCTCCATTTCTTTGAGGCATGCCATGGTCAAAATGAGGGCGACTCGGCACACAGTGCTATAACTGCAGCAGTAAAACAGGCTGGAGATATTTTCATACCCAGTCAAATAATCCCGATAATAAAGTTGGCTCGAAGAAAAAACCCTACATTGTTCATGAAATGGCATTTAGTGATTTTCTAGATTTCAAAACTCTATCAAAAGATATGAGAATTTTACGAGTTCGTCATTCTGATGAAATGAATCCTGACTCCAATGAGTCTTTGAATTGGACAAAAATGTCAGCTATTATGGTAGAAAAAGAGAAGAAAAACAAAATTTTTTACAAGACTAGTCACATGGAAGTAATATTTCAGACGATCTCTTTACAAAGAAATGTTGACATATCGAAAATGAAGGTTAAAAAACTCAATAATGCAAGGCTCAAGCTACCATTAAAGAAGTATTCATCTCTCATGTCACTTTGCGTAGGATCGACCCCCGTCATTCGTATTGAAGAATATCAAGCATTCTACCGAAATCTACCCCATTTAAATAAATAATGAACTATTCATTGCTTATGAATGATTATTTCTTATTTTCACTGTTTGCATTACGTGTTTATTTATATTTTTCTTCATAATCTGATTGGGCTTAAATGAACATGTTCAATAAATCACATTCACTAAAAGGCGTATATCGTATTTTTTCAAATTACTCCTACCAGGATAAAATGTTAATTATCCTCTTATCAGCATTGGATTATACATACTATATTTCGAATATTCACGAACATTCAATGAAATGGATCTACTTTTCATCCGATAGTGACGACATGAAAAACTAGTGAATCTTAAATTGCATCTCCTCAGAAATTGTTCAAATCCATATACGCCCCTTTGTAAATTCAACGACGATATATGTGCCAAAAATTTAAATTTTCACTTGAACTTTCACAGTTTAAAACTGATAAAAACCAGGAGCACATTTCAAAACACGACACTCAGTTCGACTATGCAGCGAAACACTAGTAAGGTGAAACATCGAATACGAACTACTGATGAATCACCTGTTTTTATCCTTTCATCCACAAAAAGGAAGTGAAAAATCAAATATCCAAAATGCTGGATTCTAAAATTATCAGACCCAGCAACTCACCTTGGTCTTTTCCAATTTGGGTAGTCCCAAAAAAGGCCGATGCCTCTGGCAGGCAGAAATGGCGAGTAGTTGTGGACTACCGAAAGTTGAATGAAAAGACTATCGATGATAGGTATCCGCTACCGAACATCAATGAATTATTGGACAAGCAAGGAAGATGCCAATATTTCACCACCCAAGACTTGGCGAGCGGATTTCATCAGATAGAGATGGATGAGAAGGATATTGAAAAAACAGCATTCAATACTGAAAATGGGCACTACGAGTACCTGAGGATGCTGTTCGGGCTGAAGAACGCTCCAGCATCGTTCCAAAGGGTGATGGACAACATCCTCAGAGGTATACAGAATGAAAAAAAAGTGTCTCGTCTACTTAGACGACATCATTATTTTTTCAACATTATTACAGGAACATCTAGAATGACTCGAATGTATATTTCAACGACTCAGAGAATCGAACTTCAAAATTCAGCTCGACAAATCCGAGTTTCTGAGAAGGGAAGTCGCCTATTTGGGGCACATTGTCATCCCTGATGGCATCAAACCTAACCCAGACAAAATTAAAGCTATAAAATATTTTCGTTTCCAAATACTACCAAACAAATCAAGTAATTCCTCGGATTATTGGGTCATTACCGGAAATTCATCAAAAACTTCTCGTATATCACCAAACCACTCACTAAGTGCCTGGAAAAGGGTGCATAAATAGTACATGATAATGAGGTTGTAACCTGTTTCGAAACATGCAAAAATCTTCTCATCAATGAGCCGATATTACAGTACCCCGATTCCAAAAAAAACATTCAATCTAACTACCGATGCTAGTAATGTTGCCCTAGGCGCGGTGCTGTCCCAAGGTCCTATCGGAAATGACCTCCCGACAGCTTTTGCATCTCGAACGTTAAACGATTCTGAACAGAACTATTCTGTCATAGAAAAAGAGCTGTTGGCGATCGTATGGGCCACCAAATATTTTAGGCCCTATTTATTCGGCAGAAGGTTTAAGGTGATCACCGATCACAAACCGCTTGAGTGGTTGTTCTCCCTCAAGGACCCGAATTCCAAATTACTACGCTGGCGTATCAAATTAGATGAATATGATTCCATGATCATAATGAAATAAAACGAATATTGATTGAAATGTCTGATAAACCGATTACCGATAACAATGATATTGATATTGACCAAGTTATCAGAGAGTTCACTAAAAACCTACCGAAAAATCGCGATATTGATAATATATCAATGCAAGTTCAAACCGGCAATGACGACACAGGTATCAGTGAAATCCAACGGGATGAACCGATAGCCGAGGATGGAATTGACGAAGATGTCACCGTCCACTCAAATGCCGAGCAAAATTCCACTGTTAACATCCCAATTGTGGATTAGGCAGTGAATTTGGTACAAAACCAAATTATCATCAGTTCAGTATTGCATTCCCCAGCGAAACCAAAATTGTCGATTTTTCTTCGAGAAAAAGAAAAGAATAACCGTTCAATTGCCCCAAAATAACTTCGAACAAGATGTGGTGAACTTTATAAAGGGTTATGTATCCCCAGATATTCGATACCATCTATATTTCGAAAATCTCGGTATATATGAACTTTTTTCGGCAGCAGTGCAAACAATCGAATTTGGAAAATGCAATAAGAAATTGATCGATATAACCGATGAAGACGATATAAAGGAAACAATCAAAAACTATCATTAGGGCAAATCGAATTATCGCGGAATCGATGGAGTCCTATCAAGAATAAAAGAAAAATATTATTGGCCGTTCATGAATGCTATCCAAACATATATCAATGATTGCGAAATCTGTCAACAGAGTAAGTATGAGAAAAATTCTGTTAATATATGAATGAATGTAACTCCTACTGCAACCAAACCATTTGAAATTATTCACGTCGATACTTTCACTATCGAAAATACCAAATTCACAACCATTGTAGATTGCTTTTCTGAATACGCCCAGGCCTACCTACTGAGCACCCTATCCGGAACAGAAATAGTCAATAACCTCCTACAATTTTTTTCCATCACGGCATTCCCATACAAATTGTCATAGATGGTGGCACATAATTGAGAAACTCAGTTGTTTCAGAACTCCTTACCCTTCTTAAGATAAACATTAATTTCTGTTCACCTCACCACCCACAGTCTAATGGAATAGTTGGGAGATTCCACTCAACTTCAATTGAACACATTCGTCTTCTCAATACAAGAGGTTTCCTTAAGACACCTATAAAATTGAAAATACCATATGCTATCTTAGCCTATAACCATTAAATGCATTCGATTACAAAATTCAAACTGATCGATATAGTAAACGGACATGTAACTGATAAAGATCCTTTCAATATCGAAAACGATAAAATCCTAATCAATGACTATATCACCGATCATCGTGAAATATCAAAAATTCTTTATAAAAAATCAATTCCGAGCTGATGCAAAAGAAACAAAAAATTACCGAGAAACGAAATGAGAAACGTGATGATCCGGAAATATTCAAACCGAAACAAAAGGCATTCGTTAAAAAATATATTCGCAAGAAAACTGCTAACAAGTTCGGTGAATCTACAACGTTGAAAACAGTTAATAAAGATAACAAGACCGTATCAACTGACACTCAGGATAAATTAACTTGGAAAACCTGAGACGACCTTTGAAGCAGACGTTCACATTCGAGAAATAAACTTGACCTATCTATTGTTTCAGATTTCCGGGAATCTCCGGACTCCCAGGAAAAATAACGCTTCGAAATTCAAGTAATAATCCAGGTTTGACCCCATTGAAATTAGGAACCGCAAAAGTTGAGGAAACATTCCACTCATTAATTTTTTTTTATGACCTAAAACCAATCATTATTGAAATGAATGAATTGCATACACATATATCAATTTGAAATATCCAATAACCAAAGAGAAAGACTTCTCGAACGACACATTAAAGTACTTGAAAATACTATCATTCACGGAAGAAAAGGTAGAAAACAAACTAGTTGAAATACTACCACATCTCCAAAGAGTTGAAAGAGGTCTAATCAATGGATTAGGATCGATATTCGAATCAATAACAGGAAATTTAGATTCAACAGACGGGAAACGCTATGAAAAAGTTATTCAAGAACTGCAAGCCAATCAGCACAATATTGCATCTGCTATTAAAAAGCAGAATTCGTTATCTCTCGCTCTGATCAATGAATTCAATACTAATATTCAACAGATAAGTCATAATGAAGGTTTACTGGAATCGAAAATCAATCAAATATCTTATTTAGTGAACCGGCAGACACGAACGGAAAAATCTATAATCATTGATGATATTTTCAATCAAATTATCAATCTATATGAAATAAATAATTCGATTCTTCAGGATGTCGAAAATTCAGTTGCATTTGCATAATTGAGAATGATGCATCCTAGCATCATGAAAACAACAGATTTTCATTTTGAACTCAATAAGTTGCAAAAACAATTTGGAAAAAATCGATAACCTATCGAAATGAATCTTGAAAATACACTGATGTATGAAAGGCTCATAGAAGTTGATTGCTATTCATCGAATGATAAAATAACTTATATTCTTCATAATTCTAATAACGTACCCAACTGATTTTGAATATTTTCACCTTTTTTCTATACCCATTATGGTAAGGAGTCAGTTCAAGACAATAATTCCTCAAAACAAATTTTTGGCAAAAAACGATTTTCACTATACATTCATGAGCGATCGCTGCACGGAAATCATGCCACAACGGTTCATCTGCAAATCATTAACACTTCAAGAAATCCAGAAAGAGAACCCCTGCGAAATTCAACTCTTGAACTTGTTGAACACCTCCACCTGCCAACAAATTCGAATCACAGTGACCAAACCAATCATCAAGCGATTAGATACAACCGATCAATGGATTGGACTCTTACCATCTAACGGAACTATCAAGTTGCAGTGCCAACAACAAGAAGAAGTCATCAAATTGATTGGGACACACCTAATCGGAATTCCTGTCGAGTGTCGAATTTCCATCGACCAACAAACCATTGTCAATGATGAGCAGACCGCCAGCTTCAGTCAACCTGTCGTTTTTCCAGACATAGATACTGAATTCCAAAAATCTCCGAACTCGAGCCCAAACCTACAACTAGAACATATTCAACTGGACGAGTTACAAAACATCTGAAATCAGCTGATAGACAACCAACCCAAATTGAGTTCCCAGTTCGGGATTTCCAATACTCCAAGCATATGGACAATTATCATTTATGGCTTATCGATAGTTGGTGCAGTATACATGATATCCATAAAATGTATTCCAAGATGGCGTGCCTGAAGACCGACCGAGAACCAGCAAGAAGATATCGATCTTCGAACTGTTCAACTCCCTCGTTCACTCACTCTCAGGACTTGAAACTTTGGGGGGAGGAATTATATCACCCCTATTACCATGAACCTGCTGACTTTGCAGAGTCAGCTTCCCGGATTCTAGGAATCACCTGATGCACAGCGACTCTTGGCGTCTCGTGAGAATTCAAAAGTAGTCAGTAGATGATCTTGTTAGCGTAAACACGCATTTTAATAATACTTACACGCATTTTAATAATACTTGTATTTTTGAACGAAAATAAAATTTTTAAAAACAGACTTTGAGAATCGATGAACATTTTTCCGTATTCATGCAGGACCGTCTTATACCCCATTGGGTCCATACTCCTCACAATTCAGTATACCATCTGTCATCAGAATGAAAGGGCATTCTTAAGGAAAACTTCAATTAGTAAATGAACTCCATAGGCCAGCTCGCAGAATATTGTCACGACGTCAAACCATAATCAAGGGGTTGGATCACTTGTGGCAAATGGACTTGATCGAAATGCGTCCCTACAGCTCCCAATATCGAAATTTCAAACTTATCCTGGTTGTGATTGATTATTTTTCGAAATTTGTATGGACTCGTCCACTGAAATCGGAAACGGGGGAGAAAGTTACCAAATCGTTTGCAGATATTTTGGCACATACGAAACGATGCTCGAAAAATCAACAGAGTTACTAGGGGACTGAGTTCTACCATGAAAAATTCCGAAGTCTCATGAGAACACACGGGATTAATCATTATAGCACATACAGCATCATGAAGGCCTCTATGGTTGAACGTGTTATTAGAACATTGAAAGAAAAACTCTACAAATATTTCAGTTTGAACGGCACCTACAAATGGCTGAATGTTTTACGTGAAATCAGTAAATGCTACAATAATACGCGTCATTCGAAGACAGGCATGAAACCATCAGATATCAACAAATCCAACGAAAAAGGAATTCTCAAATCGGTATATTCTCATCTGAAAATAGCAGGGCCTAGTAAATTCAGAGTCGGTGATATTGTGCGCATTTCGATAGTCAAACATGTTTTCGACAAGAGCTATAAACCCAATTGGACTACAGAGCTCTTCAAAATTATCAAGGTCGAAATTACCAACCCGGTAACTTTCATGTTGTAGGATATGCAGGGTGCATTTATTAAGGGGGCATTCTATTCGGAGGAGTTGCAAAAAATTGTAAACCCTGATGTTTATTTGGTGGAGAAAGTTTCGAAAAGATAAGGAAGAAAAATGTAAGTCAAATGGCTCGGTTTGGATGCCACGCACAACAGTTGGATCGAAAACGTTGATTTTTATACAGAATCTAATGGGAAACGAGCACACATTGTATCGGTAGGGAGACCTTTCTGATGTGTTTTTAATTACTCACGCAGCTGAAATCACGTAATGTGAGGCTATAAAAGATCATGCAAGCGATAGTGGTTGAGAAACAATGTTTGATAGTGACGAGGAATACAACGAAACTCTGGATGCCATAGACAAAGCTTTGGGCGATACGAAATGTTGGCACAAAACGAAAACCAATTGCTATTGATGGTCTTTCCCATGGATTCATATGAAATTCAATGCGGTCTAAGTCCATCTAGAGACTTTAGCTCGTGCATACAATTCTCTGTGTGTTCCATGAATTTCACCTCATTCGAGTGGGAAACTCTGATTGGTATTCTGCAAACAATGAAATAAAACTTCTTCGATTCAGGAATCGATGGTTATGTGGACGAGTATGATCCGATATCAGTAAAGTGCTGAGACTATATTCACGTCACGCAGTACATTGAGAGTAGTAAAAAGCAAGTTTCAATTACCAAAGATGTAACGGATATGGAGCTATCTCAACGGGATGTCAACGACGTGCTCAATACTCACTTCAGGGTGCTGTCAGACCGTGTAGCCGTGCTGGATACTCTGAATTTTTATGATTATTATCGAGGTGTTTTTGACATTATTCAATCTTAGTTGCGTGAGAATAAAACAAATTCAACTTTAGAGAAAATTATAACAGGTTTCTGTCAAGCCTCATCATTGGATAGTTTGTAAGCAAATGGCTTGCGAGAATATTTATTTTATTATAAACGAAAATTCGTATATGACTCATGTAATACATGATTGTAATAAAACACATGAAATAATTTGTTGTTTTTTTTTTTCAATTATCAAAAAATATATTGTTTTTTTCTTTCTTCTATAGAAATCATGAATGCAATGGCTCTGATTTTCGAGTTTGAACAAACGTGGGTGAAGCAATTCTGATTCATCCTTGAACGAAGTATGTAGCTCATGAGAATGGAACATTTCATGGAAGCAACTGATTTGGAAATATGTTTTTTATTAGGCATTATACGTAACATTGTATCAAATAAGTTTGCACAACTCTCGAAAAATCTGATATTGAAATGTTCATTTTGAATAAAACTTTTCCCAGACACGATATGGATCATGCTTGGAGTATGGCTGCAAATCGTTAGAATATAACAAGGCTTTGCAAGAATTGGCGGGTATATTTCGAGAAATTGGGAAAACAATTTCAAAATCAACAAGCATGTCCGCATGTTCATTTATTTGAATCCATCTATACTCGGCAAAATTTCGAATCACTTCTTCTGTTAATTGTATAGGTAAGGGTGAAAATATTATGAATTCCCACGTAGAGGATATATTCCGCAAATGGTTTTGATGCACAATTGCTCCGAATTCATAGCCGACAGTGTACACCTAGATATAAGACAATGTAATTTGGAGAGTGACGGGATTCAGGTCAAGCTATAATTTCCCCACGACAGGGTGTCATATGACTGGGGGATGAGATGACGTTTGTCATCATCTGGACTAAGGGCCACTTTCGTCTGCTCGATACTGAACTCGTTGTGAGCGAAAGATCTTATAGTACATTGGGTAATGTTTTTTTGCTTAAAATTTTTCAAACAGTCAATGAAGTCATCGAATGGGATTTCATTCTTTACTACGCCATATTTCACCCCTTTTGCCTTTTTGACGACTCTACCACCCTGCACTTTGTAAGTGTACATTTCTGAACGCAACCCTGCAAAGTACGTGATGATTTTGCCGTTCGCCTCATCCTTCATGAGGCCAGGCACTTTTTTATTCACAAATGGTATTCCATAGATGCTATCTCTTGCATAATCAGATGTGTCAAATTTCTCAATGTACTTTTCAATGATTTCTTTGTATTCATCTTCACATGATAATTTCTATACGAAGGAATCTGTATCAGAGCAAATAACCTGACATTTGTCCACACCCAAAGTGGGTAGCATAAAATCGTAGTGAAATTTGAACATGCAAGTTTTTGAAATATACAAAATAGCCATTCCCACATACATTAGTTAATTGAATACCAGTTCGCCTTTTTCCCATTCAATAGCCATCGCATCCGCATCGTAAACTGTACGATCGTAGAATCGAGGGCTACCAATGATATTCTTGGAACCAAATCGGCCTTCGTAGGAGGAGACTAATTTTACGATTCTGGGTAACCGGATGTTCTCCATAGTTTTGCCAAAAATCACAGTATTGGCTAATTTCAACTGATTTTTTTCAAAAGAACTACTAGTTGCAGTCCTCAGTCGAGTATTCAACTCGATATAGGGACGCAACCATGCAGACTGTTCAAATTCCAGGACTTCATGGATTTTCGTTAATATCAATCCATATTCAAGAGCCTGTTTTGAATGTCTATAATGTAGAGTATATTCAGATTTATTGTGGAGAGTTGGCATCAATTCTTTCAATTTCGAGTTTGGTGGTGTCCGATGTTCGGGACAAAAAGGAAAATCATTATGTAGATTATGAAGGTGTGCAGGGTACTCTAAATCAACTTGTATCAAAAGTAACCTTCAGGATTGTCGTCGGGACTTTGAGTCACATCGATGTTCGTATCTGTCCATTCAAAACCTCCATATGGTAGACATTCTGACATTTCCCATCCATATAGATCATCAACGTCAAAATACATGAGATATTTGGTCTGTTGTAAATCACCCAACAAAGTGAAATTAACTTTGAGACATTGCATTCCATTTGAAATTTTTTAAACTTTCGTTTTGAAACGGATTATGCGTCAGCTAAAAATTTCCTCACCTCCTTATGCGTCAAATTGATGATGACTCCCGTCCTAACTCCCTTGAAAATTGCATTAACATTTTCCCATTTCACTCTGCTGCTACGTTTCAAACCCGATCCTTGATTATCATTGTTCATATTCACAATCAAATACTCGATCCGTTTCAATTTCCCAATTTTATTTATAATTTTCTTTTTTTCCCCCACTGAAATTTTTTTTTGCCAAATTACATTTTTTAATGTGCTGGTTAATTAAGTTCAAGGACTTTCTCACAATGGGACTCGAATAATTTCCTTTGATAACTTCAAGTAATTTATCAATTTGTGATAGAGTTTAGGAAACTGCCATTACTATTTTTCAACTTACTTGAAAAAACTGTGGTGATGGCTGTTGGTGTTGTGTGCGGCCCGATGTTCTCGGACTGTGTGGTGATGGCTGCTGATGTCGTTCGAAGTGACTCCGATGATGACTTCTGACTGAATGGTAATGGTAATGTTACGAGATGATTGCTTTTTTATGATGATTGTGGGGGACCTGAAAAAAAATTTTGTTCAGAGAATGGAATAGAAACAAAAAATGACTGAAATGGAAACATTTTATAAAAGAAGATGGAACTATTTAGAGTTGGTAAATATAACCGAGCTAACTAATATCCCTTGAATGTGGATGATAAGAATCCCAATCAAATTGACTTGCTATCCTCTAGAGAGTTTTTGCAATATAATTTTGTAAAAAATCACAACGACAGAAATCAAGACCTAGTATTTTGTAATTCAATTCAATACATAATTTGTATGAGAGTTATTCGTTACTAGTACCAATAGATATCCACCATCCAGCAATCGAGTTCTATGTAAAAAAAACTCAGATTATTAATATGAACAGGAATTATAGTGAATTTCATAATTTCAAAAGAGTCAGTTACATAGAACTCAATGCGTATTTGAACGAGATGAACTGGTGTGACTTGTTTGCTCATCATAGTGTTAATAGCGGTTTGGATGTTTTTTATGAGAAATCGAAGGTAGCTCTAAATTACTTTGTGCATAAAATACCTGTGATGAATAAAATATATATCTTGTACTTCACAACACCCATAATAAATTGCATAAAACAAAAAACCACAGCTCACAAAAAATGGAAACTCTATCAGGATTTGACGTATCACAATGAATTTACTTTTTAGAGGCGTCGTAGTAAACTGATGATAGAATTTGACGATGAAACATATTGAAAACTTAGAAAATGACATACAAGTAGATGTGAGAAAATTTTGGCTATTCGCTTCTAATTCGAAACATGGTACAGAAATTCCGTCAGTAGTACCTTATAATGATGAGCAAACGTCAAAAGGCGACGACATTTGCAATATGTTCGTAAAATATTTTCAGAATGTTCAAGAGTCTTATCAACAGATACCAACTGAGTTGTCATCGAATTAAAACAATATTCTGATTTGGAAAACTCACGAACGAAAAACTCAGTCACCAATCACAGGGGCATTAGTCAACTATTTATATTTAGCAAACTTCTAGAAAGTCTGATCTATGTTCAATCGCTGATTGTTGAAGAGCAGCATGAGTTTTTTGTCAATAGAGCAATTGAAACAAATGCAAAGATATATTGTCAGTACATTGCTGATTCAATGGTTGACCGAGCCCAGGTGGACTCTATTTACACAGACTTCAGCAAGACTTTCGATAAAATAGATCATTATCTACTCATGTCCAGACTCGCTGAGATCGGTGTACATGGTGATCTGCTGCAGTGGTTCCCCTCCTAAGTCTTCAATAGATCACAGATTGTGACAATAAATGGTTTCAAATCAACACCTATTGTTGTTACGTCGGAAGTACCATTAGGTTCTCACCTGGGTCCTTCATAATTTTTGATCTTTATAAATGAAGCAAAAAAAATGCTTCAAATTCTGCAAAATATTGTTGTACGCTGACGACCTGAAGATATTTTCAAGAATAAAGTGGAAGGCAGACTGCAGACCTTTTTCGATTCGCTCATTATTGCAATTGTAAAAGATTGTTCCTCAACTTGAATGAATGCTCGACTATTCAATTTATAAAAAACAGTATTTTATTGAATTGGACTGCAATTCACTCGGGAGGAAACTGGACAAGGCCACCCATATTGAGGATTTAGGAGTCATCTTCGACAATAGATTGAGTTTCAATTTACATTGCGAATAAATCATAAATGAATGTAACAGGATATAAGGATTCATCAGTAAAATTTGCAAATCTCTCAACAACCAAGCAGCTATAAAATCATTATATTTTGCTAATGTATATAGAAGGCTGAGTTTTGCCAGCGTCATCCGCAGTCCTGGCTACAACCTGTATAAGGCTGGACTTGAGAGAATCCAGAATAAATTCATAAGATTTTTGAACTTCAGGGTTGGTTTTCATAACATCGACAATTTACATTCAGCTAGGATAACATTCAACATTTTATTATCAGAAAAACGAAGAATTATCACGGTCTAGGTCTTCATGTTTGGAATCCTTAGGAATTACTATGATGCTCCAGAACTACTATACTTAGTATCTATCCATCTACCATCCAGAAACACCAGAATTAGTCAATTTCTCAATGTTAGCTTCAAACATACCTATTTGGGTCAAAACACCCCTAGGAATAGGGCTTAGCCATAGCTTCAACAATTGCTGCTCGGGGATGGATATTTTCTGTATGTCTTTGTCCCGCTTCAAAACCAACACAAAACAAATTTTTCATATGTAATCTGTGCCTGTAATATATTTTGAGAATATCTATAATTTGAGGTTTTTCTGGGAATTCTGTACTCGTTGAGTCATCCGTGTAGATATTGCTAAGGGGGAAACGATTGAAAACAATTCGGAAGAGCATCGACCGTGAAAGTATCTATAGAAGAAGGACAAGTCTCCCACTCTTTTACGATGTTGTAATGAAGTGAGCGAGTCCGTGAGCGAAGAATCACCAACAAGACGAATTATTGCCTTTCTCTGAATAGAATCGAGAAGCCTCATTGAATGTTTTGATGCCGAACTCCACACATGAGAACTGTATTCCATGACAAGTCGTATCTGAGCCTTGTGAATCATTACAAGCTTACGAGAAGTGAAATATTTTTACGCACGAACTAGAAATCCAAGTTTCTGGGAAGCACTTCAAGCGATCGATCTCACAATATTCCCTCACGAGAGATTATTACTGATCGTAATTCCTAGCATCGAGATATTTGATTTTGTAAGAATAGTTACTCCTAACATCTGAAAACTGGATGATGATAAATCGGCCTTTCATGAGACGAGACATGTCTGGGTTTCCGTAGAATTAAATTCCACCAAGTTCATGTTACTCCATTCTATTATTTTCACCAAGTCGTCGATTTTATTGACGTGAATGTTTCTTTGAATTTTTGTTTCTCTAGCTGGTATGGGGACTCTGGAAGAGAAACTGGTATGAAGATAACTCTCGTCCGCAGAACTATGTATTGAACAAGATGTTTTCTCGAACAAATCATTGATATGAAGCAGAAACAAAGTGGGCTCCAGAACTGAACCCTGTGGAACACATGCATTCATTGGGAGAATATCAGATGATACTCCATCAACAACCACATACAGAGACCTATCAGATGAGAAACTCTTCAACGAAGCACACAGCTGAGGAGGCAAACCATAAGATGAATCAGGGAAAGTCGTATTTCGTGTAAATATATTTATTTAAAAATCGCAGAGAGCTTTCGGCTATCAAGCCATCTTCAGTGCTATACCTGCAAGTAAGTAATAGTCAGAAATTGGATTAGAGGTTAGAATTGAATTACTTACTCGTCTAGGTATTTACAGGAAGATCTTCACAATAACAAATAATCGTGGGACATTACACTGAATAAACATCGAAGTTAAAGTCAGTGCCCTTTTGGGTTGACAGTTGAAATTTTACTAATAAAACATTGTAAAGTGAAAATTGACATTGACTTAAGGTCCTAAATGATTTTGGAACATAAAGTTTTTGACAAATGACGTATTAGTGACTACAGTACATCAAAACTTTCCAAGGTGAGCAGAAAATTATTCAATTGAGATTGTTTGAAATAGGTAAGGTACGTTCTCGGTCCATCTCCCAACAGAAACTCCACTATAAGAACGTTGAAAGTGTACCAACCGTTTGAGTCTAATGGGAACCCAACTTACGGTCACTGACAGAGATCTGACAGAAGAGTGACTAATTTGGAATGGTCCGAGGTACGTTCTGAAGTTAACTATTGTGGTTTTGAATTATACTTAAAGTGGAAATGAAAATTTCAAGAGTGCGTTCCAAAAACCAATTTTCAAGGAAGAACGATACCACCAGCAAGGGGGAGTGGAAGTGAAATTAGGGTCTAATGAGAACCCAACTTTCCAATCCAAACACCGGAGCCAGGTAGAAAGTACTTTCCTCGAGAAGGGCTGTGAGGCGCACTCAGAAACATTAGAGAACTATTGCTCGTGTCCTCAGTAAATCTTCAGGACAACGTCAGACTCAACCAGCGGTAAACCGTAGGTGAACACGAAGTTTGGGTCTAATGGGGACCACATTCGTTGTTCACAAGGGGTAGTCAACTGGAGAGAGAGATGAGCCCAAGAAGGAAAACCAAGGACAGCACAAAAATCGTCTAGTTGCATCATAATTGAAATTGTATAGATATCGAGTGTTAATTCAGAGGTGAAGCCTGGACAGGGACTCAAAGTTTGAGCCGAGCTACAACAAATTATCATCACAGAGAATTCAACTTATTAATTTAGTCTTCTATGTAGAGGAATATATGATCTGTTCAATTGTACTTGTGTATTCAAACAAAGGGGATTGTCATGTAATTCTTTGTCTATTTGTAAATCTTCTAGGAAATCCAACCTGTTAAAATTTTTTGAGTTCACTTCTTTCAGAATTTGTGAGTTACGGTTAGGGCTGAAATGATGTTGGTTGAAAATAATATGTTGACCAAAAGCTGATTTGTCTGGTTTATTCATGTGTTCGTTTATTCGAACTCTCAAAGGTCTACAAGTCCTTCCTATGTATGAAGCTTCACAGTCATTGCAGGTAAGTTTGTGAATTCCACTTTTTGATAACTTATTGATTTTATCTTTTGAGTTAACTAAATGCTTGCTTAAGTTATTTGAGCTTTTGAAAGAAATTTTGACATCTTTTAATTTATTACTAATTAGCCTGGAGACTTTCTGGGAAATGTGTTCATTTATAAAAGGTAGAGATACATATTTAGGAGGTTCTTCGATGATAGGGTAAGTAAGGTTTTTTTCCTTTTTATTTTTGACTTTTTGAATTAAATTTGTGATTATATTGGGGTTGTAGCCATTGTTATAGGCAATCTGTTTCAGGATATTCAGTTCTGTGTTGTAATTTCTGTGTGTGAGTGGAATGTTGAGAAGTCTATGGATGTAGCAGTAAAAGGCTGCCATTTTATGTTGGTGAGGGTGATTTGAAAAATAAGGTATGACATGATCAGTTTGTGTGGGTTTCCTGTAAATACTATATTCTAATTTATCTGATTTACTAATGGTTAAGTCTAAGAAATTTAATTTTTTGTCTGATTCAACTTCAAGCGTGAATTTGATATTGGTGTGGATTAAGTTAATTTTATTTAAAAAATTATTTGCTGTGTCAGGGTTACCTCTAATAAAAACTAGACAATCGTCTACATATCTGAACCAGTGTAGGATTTCATTATTATTATCATTCATAATGTGGTTGACTTCTAAGTTATTTAAACAGATTTATTTATGAATAACTGTCAGTGACCGTAAGTTGGGTTCCCATCAGACTCAAACGGTTGGTACACTTTCAGCGTTCTTATAGTGGAGTTTCTGTTGGGAGATGGACCGAGAACGTACCTTACCTATTTCAAACAATCTCAATTGAATAATTTTCTGCTCACCTTGGAAAGTTTTGATGTACTGTAGTCACTAATACGTCATTTGTCAAAAACTTTATGTTCCAAAATCATTTAGGACCTTAAGTCAATGTCAATTTCCACTTCCTGTCACCCCTCTTGCTCAGCATGCAGCACGTTGGGAATCCAAATTTTAATGTTTTTACAATGTTTTATTAGTAAAATTCCAACTGTCAACCCAAAAGGGCACTGACTTCAACTTTGATGTTTATTCAGTGTAATGTCTCACGATTATTTGTTATTGTGAAGATCTTCCTGTAAATACCTAGACGAGTAAGTAATTCAATTCTCACCTTTAATCCAATTTTCGACTATTACTTACTTGCAGGTATAGCACTGAAGATGGCTTAATAGCCGAAAGCGCTCTGCGATTTTTAAATAAATATATTTACACGAAATACGACTTTCCCTGATCCATCAGACACGTGTATGCAGCACCAACAAATCTCACCAAACCATAAGATGGCAGTTCAGAAAGGAGACCCCGATTCCAAACTCGATCAAACGCTATTGAAATATCGAGAGCAACAGCTATCGTTTCTCCGAAATTTTCAATTGAATGCTGCCTAATACGAGACACATAAGCCAATAAGTCATTGGTTGATCTTCGATGGCGGAATCCGTATTGTCGATCATCAATTATTCATTCATTTATTTTGATAAGCTTCATATTGATTGTTTTTCTCATGACTTCGGCAATGATAGAAAGCAATGCAATTGGTCTATAATTACACGGTAAAGTTTTCTTTCCTTTTTGAGGAACTGGCTGAACTCTTGCTGTCCTCCAGGACTCAGGAAAAATCTCCAGGTTATATGGAAGGTTGAATAATTCGCAAAGTACTGGTGTCAATTCGGGGGCACATACTTTCAGTACAAATGCTGAGATTCCATCGGATCCCCGAGCCTTATTCATTTTCAGGTCCATTAAAATATTTCTTTCATTTTGTTGGTGAGGAATTATCTCAGGCATATGACTGTCGACAGGCATGATATTCGGAGGATTTTTCCCGATGAGTCCAGAGTTTAATTTCCGGGAAACATATTTGTAAATATTTTCGTTTTTCGTTGGGCAGTGGTAGCTTGTGATTAATTCTCTTTGGTTAAAGAGGAAAATGAACTGAAAAAGAAATTTTTGACGACAGCTTTAGCAAATGACCAATACGAACGAGAACAGTTTGGACATTCAATAAGTTCTGATCATTGCGCCGTACAATAAATAATGAGCAATAACAATATAAAATCAAGGCACACGGTCAACTGTCAACAAATGACAGATGTGTATTTGCGGCTAATTTCTATTGGAGAAGGGAGGAGTCCATTCATACAGCAAATTATTGATTTTCAAGGACGCCAGGAAGATTAACGCCGAATACCCGAAAATAAATAACAACACTATCAACCCACCAAACAATGTCGTAATGAAAGACCAAGAAGTATCGTACTGAGAGATTTATTATCGAATCGAACAGAAGTCAAATTTATTCTTGAATAAACTGTGATAAAAATATATAAGTAAGCTTTCACTGAATAAGCGTAAGCGTGAGTGTCAACAGCGAGTACCAGGCGTAAGCAAACTCAACATGCGATCAAGTATACACGGCAAATATACCAAGAAATTCTTATTAGGCAGTGGATAAACAATTATGAGGACCTGTATAATCATGCACTAAACATATCAGTATGTAGAAGGATTCAAACGCAAGAAAGCATGGAAATCAAATGAACCATTTTGAAATATAGTTCAATCATCGCAGGCGTAACGGAAGGAATGGCACAATTGTTGTTATTTTAATTTCCGTTTCACAACGTCAAGGTGATACTGATATTATGATTTCTCAATACGAGTAGCAGTGATAGCAATGAAATAGTAAATGAAATGAAAAGACAGAAAATGGAGTTATCTTGAAACTTGGGGTTCTTCTCCCAGGAAGTATCTTCATTGGACTGCACAGCGAGGAATAGATGGCTCAAATTACTGCTGCCTGCGAATCCGTGAATTTGCAGCTGTCGGGTGGCCAGGCACCTTGAACGAAAATAAATAAACATGGTTTCAGGAACGGTGTAGGCAATATCATGAGCAAAATCACAACAAGAGGAAACTTCTGGTTTCAATCAAATCATTGACATACCTGAATTATAGTAATCCTTATTACTTCTAGGTAACTTGTGAAAAATGAATCACATAAAATCATCTGAGAGAGTCTGGGAATGAATCGCTTTAACCAAAACATTCACCATAAATCACCGACGATTCATAACTCTTCAATTTGTGTGCTTCAGGAATAATCCCATCCAAGGATGATTAAAATAATCAAAAAAGATCCTGCAACCCAACTCTCTTCACTTCCAGTTTTCCGTTACCAAACGCTAAATGGCCGGGTAAACTTCAACCAACCAATTCCTGCCTAGAGAGGTCTCTCTCCTGCAATGTTCGTTCCGTTGCCTGACACGGAACAGTTCCGTTTGTTCTATTTGAACCGTCCTGAATATAACGAAACATCAACAGACCCAAACTACCTAATTAGCCTGTTCGTCATTTCGTAACTATAAAACAACCAAAGGTAACAAATAAAGTTACATAATACTGCATAAAATGCAACAATCGAACACTCGAATACGACCGATTCCATAGTTACACTGGCGCGGAGATAATATAACAGCCAAGGTCATAGGGAGCAACTGTCAGTACTGTCTTCGAAATTTGTTGTTATCAGGAAAATCGAAATGAATTTGTAAAAAATGAATTCCAATCAATATTCATTTGTCACACTGAGAGATTTATTATAGAATTGAACAGGAGAAGTCAAATTCATTCTTGAATTAACTGTAATGAAAAAAATATAAGTAAGCTTTCACTAAATAAGCGTAAGCGTGAGAGTCAACAGCGAATACAAGGCGTAAGCAAACTCAACATGTGATCGAGCATACACGGCGAATAAACCAAGAAATTCTTATTATTAGGCAGTGGATAAACAATTATGAGAAAATATATAACCATGCACTGAACATATCAGTATGTAGAAGGGTTTAAACGCAAGGAAGCACGAAAATCAAATAAACCATTTTAAAATATAGTTGAGTCATCGTTAAAAAAATACGCATCGCAAGAGCTCGGGCGCAGGCGTAACTGAAAGAATGGCACATTTGTGATCATTTCAATTCCCGTTTTACAACGCCAAGGTAATACTGATATCATGATTTCTCAATACGAGTAGCAGTGATAGCAATGGAACAGTTAAAGCTAGCGCAAATAGCAGATAGCTTTAACATCATGACCATCAAAATCAAAGCAAAATAGAGGATGCCTTTTACTTGAAAGCGAAATAGTTACCACGAAAATATGTTAAAATCAAAATTCTTACACAGAATCAGACCATTTACCCAAATCCTCTAAATCTAAAATTTCCAGCAGGTGAACTGTCTAACAGAAGAAAAAACTGTGTTCACTTTCAGTTTTCCGTTACCAAACGCAAAATGGCCGAGTAAACTTCAACCAACCAATTCCTGCCTAGAGAGATCATCTCTCTCCTGCAATGTTCGTTTCGTTGCCTGACACGGAATAGTTCCATTTGCTCTATTTATACCGTCCTAAATATAACGAAACATCAACGGACTCAAACTACCTAATTAGCCTTATCGTCATTTCATAACCATAAAACAACCTAAGGTAACGAATTAAGTTATATAATACTGCATAAAATGCAACAATCGAACACTCGAATACGACCGATTCCATATAAGTTATACTGGTGCGGAAATGTGGAACAGCCAAGGTCATAGGGAGCAACTGTCAGTACTGTCTTCGAAATTTGTTATCAGGAAAATCGAAATGAATTTGTAAACAATGAATTCCAATCAATATTTGTCACAACTCAGAGATTGGGCTCATTTCAAGGAGACTACGTACTGAACCAAGGTAAGTTAACGATTCTTTAATTGTAGAACCACCAACCTATTGGAATTCTTTCGCTTGCTAATGTAAACTTTAACATATCTACTAATGCAATTGACTTTCTTACAATCACTTACTGATCTCCATAATTTTTCAGGTATCTGTCTTGGAGTTCTAAGGCACCTGAATCCCAATACAAAAAACGTGAACGAAATATTCGACTGTTTATCAGAACAAAATCGACAGAAAAAAAGAATTCATCAACGAGTGCAGGTTTGAGGAAGATACAGTAGCAATTTATTGGGGTGCTTCGATTCGGTTTTCAAAGGGAATGTGAGTTTTCACGAAGTAACAAGTGAACAACAGGAATATGTACAGAGTTGAGCACTATTTTGATGAATAGTAGAAACAAATACTGGGTTTACCACTAGGTTTCACAAGGTAACAAGTAAACAACAGGAATATATATACATATTATAACAACTATTTCAACGAATTACAGGTACACATACTGGGTATACCACTAGGAGTGTAACAGTTCAATTCATACCGGGTAATTTCTGAACGGAGTTCGAGTCAGACCCAAGGACGATTTATAACGTAAAATCATGTGCTTCTTTAGCAGCTTCAATTGTTGCACTACACGTATTTCTTGCGTTAACATACTCAGATCTCGTCTATAAACTGGGGTCTTGTCGCTAGCGATTGAATGCCGCTTGTTTGGATGCGACAGCCTTAAAGCAGCTTTTATTGAACCATGGTTTCTCAGACTGTGGTATCTTTGTACTAGTTGGAATGAATGTTTCCATTCCCAGAATAATGATACCAGAGATTTCTGGGGCACATAGAGTGGGATCACCAGATGGAAAACATTCAAAGACCGTCCCAGTCTGTTGATTTGTAATGCCAGATACGACGTGCGGGTAACTTAGCACTCATCGGAGCCAAATACGAACAAGTAGCTAAAATTGTGATCAGAATTACCCAAGGAGGAGTAAATTTTCATTCGATAGATATCAGGATGAGTAGTAAGAAATGAGTCCAGTTTATTGGCAAAATGGTTATTGGTATCAGGAATTTGAGTGAGTTGATCGATGAGATTGAGATCATTAGTAATAGCAAATGCCTATACCTGTCGTCTTCTTCCATCTGTTCTATTCGAGAATTCAGGCCATGAAGAATTAGGTTTATTGAAATTACCCAATATGGTGAACTCAGCTGTTGGATGGTTTTCTTTAATGAAGTAGTTTTTTTTCCGATAGAAATTCGAATAGTCTGTCGAGAGAGTCATTGTTAGGTGATAAATGAAGACAACAGATGAATTCAGTTTGTTGATGATTGACAAGGTTGAACCACATCACGTCAAAATCTTTCGGTTCCAGCCCTTCTTCCCGTTGGCACGATAGATCATTCCTAGAGTATAGACAAACACCACCTTCAAACTGCTGCATAATCTGGTGTTGGTGTGTTTAGTAAAACAAAAGTTATATAATTACCTGCACCTCATTACCATCTAGCTACAGCAGCCAGTTGCGTGAAGAAAAGTCTGGTCCAAATCAGAGTCATGATGAAATTCAAGGACTTTCACCAGTTATACCTCAGCCAGATGCAGTAACTCCTCAACCAGATGCAGTAACTCCATTGAATCAAGATGCGTCTACCAGCCTACGTGCGTCCAACATTCCACGGAGGAATCCAGACCGAAATAGGCGACAACCTAAGTGGTACCAGGACTATACAGTTTCTTACTCGTGAGGGAGGAATGTAGTAACATCCTGTATAAGATTAGAGAAGTTTTCGACATGACTGACAGTCGACGTTGGAGAACGAACAGTTTTTAAAAATTTATAGGAGTTGCTAATAAAGCATATTTCCTGCTGAATGTCTATATTGGTCTTCCAGACAACATTTGGCGACGAGACTAAACGGCAGGAGGCACGCTCTTTTATCAGATGATTCCAGGGAGAAACGTCGAAATATAATTCTGACAAGGTGGGTCACGAACCATTTCGTTCTCTAGTTGATCATTTCAAGCCAGAATCTATAACTAACAAAACTCAATAAGTAAAAGAATCAAATTCGCATCACGATATGGCAAATATGATGAATCGATAACGCAATATGTTAATGCATTAGGAGCCCTAGCAGGTAACTGCGACTTTGGAGACAGTCTCAAAGAACGATTGAGGGACCAACTCTTTATTGGTATTAATTAGCCGGAATGGCAGGAACAACTAATAAGAGTACATCCAAACAATACAGCCACTTCAGAAGAAGTTCAAGCTTTCGCGACAATTTTTGAACAACCGTTCATTTAGGCGATAACGCTTACATTACATTCTCAACAGGAAACACATACAAACAGGATTCAGAAAAGACTCAGAAAACACGATAAATCTCCATCCAAACACTACCAATCATCTTATAAAAACAAGAGAATCATAAATCCATCGGAAGATTGTATTTTTTGCGGTAATCCAAAACACAAAACCAAAAACGAATGTCTCGCGATTGGAAAAATTTTTTTTTTTTTTTTTTTTTTTTTTTTTTTAGGGGGGGGGGGGGGGTGGGGGGGGGGGGGGGGGGGGGGGGGGGGGGGGGGGGGGGGGGGGGGGGGGGGGGGGGGGGGGGGGGGGGGGGGGGGGGGGGGGGGGGGGGGGGGGGGGGGGGGGGGGGGGGGGGGGGGGGGGGGGGGGGGGGGGGGGGGGGGGGGGGGGGGGGGGGGGGGGGGGGGGGGGCGGGGGGGGGGGGGCGGGGGGAGCGGGGGCCGGGGGCCCCGGGGGTTTGCTCCGAATGTTCGGAAAAAAAATTCTCGCGTGTTTGCAAATACTCCGGAGAGCAAAAATTCTGCAAAACGCTACACGAAAGGGTACGAGGCACGTGCGGGGAAACAACGAGTCGAGTGAACCGATTGAAGACTATCATGATTATGATTCAGAGAATGGTAACATAACAGATACAATTCACTCTAAAAACGTTGGTTCGCAGAGTAGGGTAATGATACAAGCAGAGATTAACGGAATTTTTGTAAATTTGCTTGACGACACTGGGGCATCACACTCCGTTGTTGGTAGGAAAATTTGGAAAAAAAAAGGTAAACCGTCTCTTGAGAAAAACAGTAATTTGATAGCATATACTGATTTAGAAATACCAACTAGAGGTATCGCAAATGTAACGGTGAAAGCTTTCGACGAAGAACGAAGTTGTAGTTTGTATGTTGTTGAATCTGATGACGTTCCACTTTTGGTTTGGATTGGCACCAGGCTTTTCAACTCGAGCTTCCACCTGGTTCAGTTTCATGTAAAATGTCGAATACTGACAACCAACATTCATCAAATAAATGTCATTCTGACGAAATTACCCCAAAAAATCTTATAGTACAAGAAAATAATTATATGATTGAACAATTATTATCCAGTTATAAAGAACTCTTCAATGGTATACGAGTTATGAAAGGTCATTTTGCAAAAATTTATATCGACAATCAAGTTGTTTCTAAGAAATTTCGAGCACGAAATGTACCAATTAATACCATTGTTTTCTAGAGATTTTGAGAGCAATTTATGGTCAACAGTATCGAAAGCCTTCGTTAGGTCTATAAATAGACATAAAGAAGGCGTTTCCTTATCCAATGATTTATGTACCATATCTGTCAATTAAAGAATCGCGTCCTCGATTGATGTTTCTTATTTGAAACGAAATTGTCTATCTGATATCAATATGTATTTTGATATATATATATGAGTTCAATCTTTTCTTGAGTATTTTTGAAAAAAAATTTATAGATGGGTGATGAGCGAGATTGGTCTATAGTTTGTGATTTCAGCTTCATCTCCTTTTTTATGGATTGGGGTCACTAGTGCAGTTTTGAATGAGTTGGGCCACACGCCTAGTGATATGCATTTATTGATGATGGAAACCAAAGGATCTAGAATATAATACAAAATTGATTTCAGTAGTTCTGCCTCGATTCCGTCTTCTCCTACCGCCTTTTCCTTTTTAAGATCGCATATCAGAGCATATATTTCATTACTATCGGTTAGGCTTGAAACAAAGGAGTTCGGTAAAATATTTTGATTGGAAATTAGGTTATTATTTCTTGGTACTTCGTTTCCAATATCTATGAAATAGCTGTTGAATCCATCGGCTATGTCTCCGCTGTTTGTAGGAGTAGTCGCTGATCATTTCTTATTGGTCCAATTTCAATTGCTTCAGGTTTAGTGCCAGTGATTTCTTTCACAATGTTCCATAGTTGTTTGGTTTCTTGTTTTTTGCTTCCTATTTTATTCTTGTAATAGTTTTTCTTGCTTGTTCTTATCAAATTAGATACCTTATTTTTAAAACTTTCGTAACGGTTTTTCAATTGAATGCTATTAGGATATTGGAGACAAGTTTTGAATGAACGATTTTTTTGGTTGATCATTCCGGGTTTGTTAACCATGGTGCAAATTTGGAGTCTTTTCTATATCTCTTTTTCAAATTGGTGCAATTTTTCACAATGCTCAAGATTGTGGTGATAAAGTTATCTGGTGCTATATTTGGATCCTGGGTCGAGTATACGTTTTCCCAATTTGTGTCATTTAGTTTTTTATATAATTTGTCATAATTCATATATGGAATATATTCGTTGTAAGATTCATTATGATATGAGTTTTTTGTAACTATTTGTAGTATTGTCGTTGAGTGGTCTGTTATATTTGTGTTCACTATGAGGGGAAGAATCGTATCTGTGTAATATTTCAATTCGATTTAATGAAAATATGATCAAGACATGAGTTCATTCTTGTTGGTTCATTGATAGTGGAAATATATCCATATTCATTGAGAATATTGAAGTATTCGAAATTATTTTCGTCTTCTCTGAGAAGATTTATATTCATGTCTCCGCTGAATATATAATAATTTTCTGTTTCGGTTCGGTTATTTTCGAAGTATTTCTGGAGAATACGGATGAAATCGCCTCTGTCGGAAGATGGTGATCTATAGCATGCTGTTATGGATGTAGATTTCTTTCCCATTTTAACAATTGTTTTTAAGAATTTAATGTGTTCAACTTCTATTATATCAAATTCGAATTCATGATGGCTTTGAATATAAATTATTGTCCCATCATTTCGATTATAGTTACCTTCATTGTGAATATTATTGTAACCTGATATGTTGTATAAATTTGTGTTCAAAATTTTCCTTGTTTCTGTTGATACTAGACAGTCAAAGTCAGTGTTCACGTTGTGTAAAAATATTTTAAATTCATCAAGGTTTTTATCAATGCTCCTTATATTGTTGTGTACCTTAGTGAAACTGTTGTTCTTATTGTTAACTTCCAATAACTTTTTACACTCGTATACATTGTTTATGGTAAAATTTTCAACTGAATCCACTTCGAAATCTCGAATGTATTGGTCCATTATTAACAGTAATTTTTATGATTCTAACAGTTACAGAAATGAAAAGAGAAAAACCAACATAAAAATAACAGTTCAGTGAAAAATTAGAGCTCGGGATTCAATATGTTGGCGAGTGACGATCCTTATTGAAAAAAATTATATACATAATACACAAGGGGCATTGATTAGCTACACATCAAAAAAATGTCCTATGCTATTTATTTGAGCGAGTTTTTACTCTTGCTATTTGAGGACTGCTTTTTTGTAAGTTGATTTCGGTGTGTTTGTCGAGACTCCTATACTTGTTGTGTGCAGTTGAGTTTTTTCTGAGATGATTTTTGTATTCGTTTCTAACGTTCCGGTGTCTTCAAGATTACTGAAAACATCGTTAGCCTCCTGTGGTGTCACGACACTTGGGGTGGATGGTGCACTTGCCGCTTTCACGTATTCTTCATTTTCCAAAGCTTCAAGTTCCTCAATTGTGTTAGGTTTGTTGTTGATGTACAATTTATTTTCTCTAATGTAGGAGTTATTGGGAGTATCCTGTTTTCCTTTTGCTAAGTACTCTCGTAATACTTTCCGTTCCTTTTGTTGATATTTTGTTAGATCTGGAGAGATTGAAATATTCGTACCTTCAAGTAGTGTTGTTTTCCCCAATATGAGAAGCTTTGTGATTGGGATATGAATTCAATTCTCAGATGGCTACGATCAGTTTGACCAAGGAATTGAAAACCGCTAATTCCTGACATAGATATGCTAGTGCCTAGAAATTTGTTAATTTCGTTGCAGACAGTTACTACTGAAGTACCGATTTCAGATCTGTTTAGGCTAAAAACTAATATATTTGTCTTCTTATGTTCCGGTTTCAAAATTTCGATATGCTTTTTCAATGAAATATTCTCCTCCTCTAATTTCTTGACTTTTTCCTTAACGGACTCAAATTTCAGTAATATTCTTGCTTCGCTTGCTTCGATGAAACTCTTTTCGGTTTTTCACAATTTCTTCATAGATTTGCTTGATTGACACGGTTTCATCCATACTTCAGCGTGCGTGGGTTCCTTTAGTCAGCTTCTGTTTATATTATGTTTTTGTAGGTACAGGATAAATGGGTAATTCGATGACGAAGGTTATGTTCAGAATGGTAGGTTTATGTGGAATTTTTGGGTTTGTTGTTTCGAAAATTATTTCTAGGTCACTTCATCACTTTATTTCAGCTGCCACGAACTTATCGAGAAAGATTGGGTTGTGCATACCAAGTTATTTTATATGTTTATTCAGAGCAATTTAGACAACGGTTGTACCATAAAGGCGCACATACAAGACTCATAAAGCTTTTTAGCTGCTTCTTTGTGAGTTTGGAAAAAGTTTGATGTCATTATGTGATCTGTTTGATCAAAAGGGTTGGAACTGTCAATATTTCCCCTTACAATTTCGAAAGGTGTAAATTTTGTCACAGTATGCATTGAATTATTGTATCTTAATATTGCTCTTTTCATTAGTTGCTGTGGGTTGAATTCTTCATTTTCTTCTCTCAAACGTCGAAAGTGTTCAATCAAAGTCGAATGAGAACGTTCGACTAGAGAGTTGGAATTTCTGGTTTTCGGGGTAGTAGAATGTAGTTCTTTTCGATGGAGTTGACAGAAATTTTCTAAATCCTTATTTTTGAACTCGGTGCCAGAATCAGTGGTGATTTTGTGAGGTAGTCCGTGATGAGAGACAAAGTTCAATATATTTTCTACTATCGATATTCCTGTGGGAGCTTCCAGGGGATGAGCTTATTCTTAATTATTCATTATCACAAGTTTCACAGTTATTCACATAATTTTCTATATCAACCGACATTTCTGGTCAATAGTAACGCGAAGAAAGTGATTGTTTCATTTTATTATACGAATTTTATTACGTATTCTTCTGGGTTGAGATTTTGCAAGTCGAGAGTTTGTGAAAATCTGTTGTCTTTCACCAATTATTTTATCGACATCGCTGTTGGTAATGGTGATTTGATTTTTGTAGCTACTCAAAGGGCGTTCTGATATAGCAATTGAAAATATTGGTTTTTCTTCGGCGGTGTGCACGGTTTCTATATCGGTTCTTTTGTTTTTGGTGTAGTTTGGGGATTGTTTTTCAATCATTATGCTATGATGGGTTATTGATTGGTATGATTTGAATATCGGGATTAGGTTGGGTCTCGGAGATTGACACGATGTCTAAATCATTGGGAAACTCTGTTCGGGGCTCAATTATATCATATTGCTATATATTATGGTCATAGTTCATAGTTCACTCATCTTATACATGAAACAATTGTGATCTTATAATGACAGATTAATAAACAGACTTCAAAAAGAAACGTCCACCCATTTGATTCCTCTATAAAAAACCCGTTTACAACATGGTGTCAGAAGAAACTCGTCATTAGTGATAGTCAGTGGAATTCCAAAAACATATCTCTATATTAATTATGCAGAACCAGTCAGAAAATGATGCTTCAGTTAGTCAGATGCCACGACAGAAACCAAGTTCTGGGGGATTCATTCCACATATGGAAATCGAGGGAAATCAATCCGTTAATTGGTATGAATGGTATCAGTAATTTGATCTATGATTGAATGCTAAAGGATACAATACGGAAAATGTTGAATGGGAGGTTGTAAAGTTATTATATTTCATCGGCCCAGGAGCTTTAGGAGTTTTCAATACGTTTAATAAGGAACGCACGGAAATATAATTTGATAAATTGGTGAAATTATTCGAAAATTACTTTGTTCCTGAAGTGAATATAACCTTGGAAAGGCACAAGTTCCCCACAAGAGTCCAAGGTTCAGAAGATAACTATGTTCCCCAGAGATTCAGTCGATAGAGTTATAACTGTAAGTTTGAAGAACCTAGAGAAGCGTTAGTCAAATTTATATTCATTCATATGCACCTTGCACAAAAGACATCACGAAATAAAGGAAAAGTTACTATAAGAAGAAGACCCTACTTTGCCAAAATTATGGTGAATTCTCAAAGAAATGCGGGCAAGTTAGAACATTTGGAACCGGAAATCAATGAATGACAGGATACAAGCGTAATAATCAGGTGAATCAAAAGTCCACTACTCAAGTCAGTCAAACGGAACAGAATCAACATTTTTCAAGGGTAAATCGAGGAAATGAACAAGAAACAAGGCAAAGAAGCCAATCGAGTTGTAGAAGTGGTAGAATATGTCATAAATTTGGTCAGCATCATAGATTCAGATGTCCAGCTACGAATGTTAAATGTGGTAAATGTAACAAAATTGGGCATTATGCGAAGTTTTGTTTTACTGGAGCTAGAGCGAATAGTATACAAATCATTTCCTCTTATGAAAGCAACAACCATGAAATAGAACAATCTTTCTCTATAGGCAAACTGACCGCGTCTCAAAAAGAGACAGTTTGGGATATAAATATGAAAGTAAATGGAAGTCTCAAATTATTGAATCGTACAGAAAATCTCATAAAAGGTACGTCTATAAAAAATTCATGCATTTGGATTTTCAATTTCCATAAAAGCATACCCATTTTTTGAAGATGTCACAATTGACGGTAATAACAGTTCGTTGATCGGACCTTCAATATTAATCATATCGCCTTCAAAAAACACCTACTTGTACACTGTTCATTAATTTTTCGTGTAGGTTTACTGAAAATGAAGAGTTTATTTCTCGTGGTTGCCTATATTTGGAGGAGATTCTTATATTCTTCCCTGCAAGGGATTCATTTACCAAATTAATATTCATATTCATATCAATTAAATCATTCACACCTATGACTTCATCGAAGAAATCATGGAAATCAAATAAAATTTATAACATAGTTGGTATTGAATTTCGAAAATGCAAGTATATTCGCTTGATATCGAATTTTTTTACTACCGAGGGCTGTTTTGATTACACTGTCAGCATGATATATTAAGTTCGAGTAAAATTTCCCAACTATTGATGACTTATTATTGGTCTTGAACTTCCTGTGTCAATGAGTAGTTTCATTTCTGGATTCTTTATTTGAAAATATGGTAAGGCATTACTGGATGCTATATTTATTTCTGCTAAATCTGTTGCCTGTGCTGGCGAATTGTATGCAAATATTCTGTTTCGATTTCCTGAATGTCAGTACATTTGTTAGTTACGTAATCGAAATGTTCCTGAGTTCGGTTATGTGTCAAATCATTGTGAAGAATCAAGTTTTTCGTGAAAGTAGGGACTCTGTTTCACATTCACATTCATTGGTAAAACGTTCTTCCGCAATATAATTCATTTTTAGCTTATTTGGATTGAAAAATTGGTTCGATGGTTATTGAGAGTTTTGGTTTTGATAGTTTGGTCTGTAATAGTTATTGGTAGGTCTTTGTGGCATCATCGTAGGAGTGCGGGACGTCGTTGATATAGGTTCTGGCTTAGGAAATTGGTTGGTTGGAGTTTGTTCTGGTTTGAACACATTTTTCATTGGGCCAAAGACTTCCCTATCAGTGGGATATCTTCTGGGAGGTTATTGTTATGGCTGTATATGCAAACGCTGGCTGAGCCAAACAGGTCTGGGTGAAAAATTTTAATTTATGTTTGTAACATATGTGAAAGATTGATGCCTTTGGGGAACGGCATTAGATGTAGCGTTATCAGAATACATTTGAAAATGCGACGTTTGCCTGTTGGCATTGGGGTTCAATTTGGGAGTATATTTGGCCGGTTCACCAAAATTTCCATATAATTTTTCAAAATTTTCAAATTCGTTAACGTACGCCATAGCATTTTCCCAAGAAGATGTTTTTTTCAAAATACATGTTATTCTTCAATGTGCTATGCAATGAAAGTGCTGAGAGCAGTTTTTTGATAATGATAGATATGACAGTTTTTCGTTATTTGCTTTATTCCGATCGTTATTTATTCTCTGTACTACTTGTCTTCTAATTACCTGTAACCTACTCCCAAAATCTATTAAATGTTCACCTTTTTGTGGTCTAGTTCTCGTTAATTCTTGCACCAAACAATCTGAGTTTCTACGATCTGCGAAACATCGTACGGAAGCATTTTTTTAGAGGGCCAATCGGCTATTTCCTGGTCATTAGTGATGTTGAGAAGGGCTGTAGTGGTACTATATTGGGGGCTGAAACCGGATTGAACCGATGTTACAATTTGGTTTACATATCGTCGGCCTGAGATGCAAATGTAATAGCTGCTAAAATACAAATTTTACAGAAGAGACAAAAAACTTCTCATTTCCCCAATAGAGTGAAACTTAATTTTTTTTCTGTCAAGTGATGATAAGTACTATGATATTATTGGGGCTATGACTTTTCTCATGATGAAGTGAATGTTTTATATTAAATACAGGAGATAGACCATATAGAGCGGGCGCTGTGAAACATTCCGTTTGAAAAAACCGATGACCTCATTCTGATTGAAGTTTTGGGTTTAGGAAGACCTAATAAATAATATTGTGGAGGTTGCCGGACAGAATTTTGGTCCAATTTTTTTTTTCGGCCTTTTAATTAAAGTTTTCGATTTCACTGATATAGCTGTGGAAAAAAAAGTTCTATAGAATGCAAAAACCATTGACCGTTATTTCTCGACTGGAATGATTCTGTAAGATCCTCACACACCTGGAACTGAAGGTTGCCAGGCAAGTCAGTTGTTAGTTTTATTTTAAACTCCTTCCCCAGCGTCACATACTTATTCTCGAATTTTAGAGCTAGCCGCGCTTCTCTCAAACGTTTTTGACACTTCAGTTGTAGCTAAACGTCATGGATTAGTATAACAAGTACATTTGCCAATTTTAATGATAGCAATGTTCCCAATTTTGTGATATATTTGGTATAAAAAGTGGAAAAATATCGCTCCAATTAATACATTTGAAAAAAAAAAAACGAAAAATCATGTTAATTTTATGATTTACCAGATAAAATGGTGAATGAGCCAAAAAAAGTAACGTTTCAAATTGCAGCAAGTCGACACAAAGAGAAAATTTCAGCCATGTTTGAGGAGTTATTCGATCCGAATGCTGATGAACAACATTTCTCGTGGCGTAAAAGTTGCATGGTAAAATAATATTACTGAATAGAGCGCTGACAGAAAGTGCTTCGTTAAGGCGTAGCTACGGCTTCGAGAAACAAATTCAAAGAACTGTCATCTTTCAACTGAAATTTCGGCAGCTACGCTGATTTTCAATGCTTCACGTCGAAATCACGATGAAGTTTTCACAAGAATATTTTTTTATATCTTACACTCCAGAGTTGAATCTTCAATTTTGAAAAAAACAGAAATCTAATATTGTTTATAAAATTCCTTGTCTAGATTGTAATCAGACGCATACTGGTCAAACAGCTAGGAATCTCAGTAGTCGCAAAATTTCACATAGAAGCGATTGTAATCAGACGCATACTGGTCAAACAGCTAGGAATCTCAGTAGTCGCAAAATGTCACACAGAAGCGATTGTAGAAGGAACATCAATTCGTGTGCCTTATCGGAACATGTGAATCGTAATGATCATCGAATGGATTATGAAAATACTGAAATCTTGGACACAGAGAAGAATCTTTCGAAAATAATCTTTCCAGAAATTGTTCTTATTTGTAAGGAACAACATTCTATGAATAGACGAACCGACTTAAATAACCCCAGTCAGTTATATACTTATTTGTTACTTTTCAACAAGAAAAATATAACACACGTTAATCAAAATTTTCCGCCTTGATTGAGTCAACTCGTCATTGTCATTTTATTTCATTAATGTATATTCTGTGTGTTTGATCCAATTTCATTTCAATCTCACGTTAATAAGTACTCCATATAGAAAATAACTTCTGCATATTGTAATCAACCCTTTTATAGTTGTCCCGAAGAACCCGAAGAAGATATATACAGTGTGGTCCAACGAAAACTTAACACCTCGATTTTCCGGCGTTAACATGAAAATGTGGAAAATCGCTCGAACCCGTCAATTTCTGATTCGAGGGGGAACAACTTTTCCGCTGTTTTCATCCCCGTAACTTCAACCCCCTAACGGGGGTGAGCACAACCCCTTGATTTTGAATAGGGATGAGGGGTGTTGAGATACCTCATTTTGACGATCTTATCGTGTACTATCTGACCGTAAAATTTCACTTCAAAATATCCATCGATAATGAAATAACAGCGATAATAGTGAAAGAGGCAATATGGAATTTATCTCGAGAATATTATTCGTATCCGACGCATTTCAAAGGTATTGAGTGGTTAATTTTTTGTCCAAAAAAGTAGACGGACCTTGTTTTTGTACCTTAGTCTATCGTGAATTGTTAAGAACGGTACAAGTGTGTCCAAGCGATTGTAAATTTGTAGTGGAATTGAAATGGTGTATTCCGTAGAAGAAAGGGTGGAAATGATAAAATTATTTTTCCGAAATAACGACTCTGCGCGCACAACAGCGGCTTTATTTAACGAACGACATCCTGGAAAAAATGTATCCGCTGCTTACGTTGTGCAACTGGTTGCCAAATTTGACGCTACTGGGTCAGTTGGAAACAAAAAGAGGGTGCATGAAAGAGACGAAGCGAGGGACGTGGCTGTCTTAGGTCATATAGCAATGGATCCGACCGTTAGTACTAGGAAATTGTCCGAGGTATCTGGTGTTTCACGCACAACAATCATGAGAATCCTGAAACAACATAAATTCCATCCGTATAAGATACGATTGGTTCAGGAACTGATTGAGGATGATCCCGATCGCCGACTCCAATTCTGTGAAGTGATCAGTGAAATAATTAACGGCAATCAAAACTACATGTTCGATATCTGTTTTTCGGACGAGTGTTCATTTTACCTTAACGGCATTGTAAACCGGCATAACTGTCGGTATTGGTCAGATGAAAATCCACGATTATTTCGTGAGGTGTATACACAGCGCCCCCAAAAATTAAATGTTTGGGCGGGTATTTATGGAAATCACATAATCGGCCCTTTTTTTCTACCCGGTAATCTCACAGGCCAAATGTATCTCGATCTATTGGAGAACGCTATTTATCCAGCCCTCGTGCAAGTATTGGAGAATGCAGAAGACCATCAAACGATCATTTTCCAACAAGATGGCGCACCACCTCACTTTGTTCAACCGGTGCGTCAGTTTTTAGATGACAATTTTCCTCACGCCTGGATTGGAAGAAGGGGACATATTGAGTGGCCACCCAGATCACCTGATCTGGCTCCACTGGACTTTTTTCTATGGGGTCACCTGAAATCCAAGATTTACGCTACCCAGCCTGAGTCACTGGATGATTTGCGAACTCGGATCATTAATGAATGCCGTCAAATTACACCAGACATCTTGAGTAATGTACGTGAACGTTTTCAGCAAAACTTATATTACTGCATGGAAGTGGATGGTGCCCATTTCGAACATTTAATAAAGTAATCACAAAAGTACGTACTCTTCCACTATTTTACCTGTCATGTCATTATCGATGGATATTTTGGAGCGAAATTTTACGGTCAGATAGTACACGATAAGATCTTCAAAATGAGGTATCTCAACACCCCTCATCCCTATTCAAAATCAAGGGGTTGTGCTCACCCCCGTTAGGGGGTTGAAGTCACGGGGATGAAAACAGCGGAAAAGTTGTTCCCCCTCGAATCAGAAATTGACGGGTTCGAGCGATTTTCCACATTTTCATGTTAACGCCGGAAAATCGAGGTGTTAAGTTTTCGTTGGACCACACTGTATATATTCAATTAGTCAGACTCCTGTATCATTTTTTACCAATTATTTTTTATTCTCCAATTAATCTGTTTTGCTGAATGACGTTTTGTTGAACTCTTATCAAGAAAAAACAAAAATATGCTGAAAATTCATCTATTGAAAACTCAAACTATACCTATTTCCTAATAACAATGGACTTGTTTTTCATAATTATACTATATTTTCAGAATGAATGGAAGTTTTATGAAATATTCTTATATATTATTAATAAATGTTTTAATCCATGTGCTATCATTCTCGTTCATTCAACATTTAATGACATATTTCTGGCAACTGACTATTCCCTCTTCCGTAAAGGGGGGGCGGATTTTTTTTTCGATCCCGCTCAACGATGAACTGTTTTTTAGTTTCTTGGCGACCTTCTTTTTCGTCCTCTCCTCTGACATTGAAAAGATTCAAGGTTGATCGGGAAAAAAGCATACTATTCTCAACTGACTTTGTTTTTCATTCGAAGGAAGGAAGATGGATTCGGTTGCCTGTTGATTGAATGCTATGTTTTGGGACTTTTTTTTTCACTGCATTGATTTTTTTATTATACTTACCCATTATTCGAAGAGTTGAATATTCTGTTGTTTCTTCATTACACAATATGCGATAGCAGGAAACCTCGTTTTTTATTGCCGAATGGCACTAAGGCTATTTCTGTCATGCAAAGATCTAATAAAGAAAAATAATGATGATTATGAAAGTTGAAGCTTTGTGGCTTTTCAAGTGTAATGTGGTTAAAATAGGTTAAGGGATGAGAATGTATATACTGCACTTTTGATGAAGTTCTACTGGGAAATTTTTATAAAATGTTTTAACTTTGTCATAACATTCTTTCCTTTCAACTATGATCTGCTTCATTCGAATAAATGTTAATAGTATCGAAAATGATTCATTCCTCAAACAGTGGTTCATGACCGAACCCACAATGGAAAAAAAGTTATGTAGTTACAGGAGAAGTTTTCAAGAGAAGTATAGAGTATAATATTTTCGGTAATATGCTTGCTACATCGTGCAACTTCATCAACAATTATGAACATGATAACACAAATAACTAAGGAAAAATAAAGCCTTCTTTCAAAATTGCGGTTGGTACGAGACGTTTCTTAGTCGAAAAACTTCAATATGCTTCTAAAGGTCACATGAATCGAATTAATATATAAATATAGGTGATAGAAAAATATTGTAAAATGCTATCTTTTGGCGTTTTTCAATTTACATGCAGCTCTCTAGTTTTTGTCGAGTATACAGTGAACGACACACCTATTATGTTAATGTAAGCAAAATTTTGAGCATGACTTGATGCTCAAATCTATCATTTCTTGATTTTGTCGTACTTCAACTTGAATCATGTTGAACAAGGTTAGCTATCTGGCAGCTGGTCTCCAAGACACTGAACGTGAACAATGAATATAAACAATTCAATTTTTACCGTGATAGTGATTCAGATAATGAATTTTTAATGATTCCCAGTTATAATTTAGTAATTTATTTCTGAAAAATCAATGGGGAATTTGGAACTGATTCCCTCTCGAGCCATGATTTTTTTTCTCATATATTTCTCAGAGATTGATAATAACTGTTTATGAAAAATATTAATAATTATGTTGCGAAGTAAATATAAAGAAAAAATTACTCAGACGTCATTTGTAGTTGAGAAACGCTATAAATTGATATTTGGAGATGTGAGAAGGCTGAACATTCTAACCTTCTGGATCCTTCTGGAATCTGAAAACAGGAAGGTGAAAAGAAAGCCTAAAGGGGCGCCCAACAATCTCAAATCGAAATTTGACGATTTATCGGTGATGAGTGAATATATTCATGCATGGCAATTAAACGTAAAAACCTTTGTCTTTAATTTTTTAATGATCAACATTTTCGTTTGATTAAACGTGTGCAACTGAAGTA
>JAVJAQ010001076.1:1678277-1700674 GCA_032362365.1 Zygogramma bicolorata | reverse complement strand
TGAGCTACGAATCAACTGCATATAGCAAATGTTGTATACTTTCGATTAGATTAGACTATGAGTGGTTTGGCAACCAAGACAGTCAAGTTTGAAAAAATAATTACTTTCAATAATTTCAACTAATAATTCTCATTTATTTACGGCAACCCTATTGGTTTGCGCTCACAAACATATTTTATTTGTTTAAATATAACTTCCACCTGGTTATCAAATTTGTAAAGGTCGACCTCACTTGGGATCTTAGACTATAAGTAAATGACTTGAGTGAATAATCATTGGACACAATCCCAAGACCTCAATTTCATCTTGAATAATTATACATGAAAAGTATGAATATAAAAAAAGTGATCGTATTTTGGTTAATTGAGCTTGGTGTTGAGGATTTGTGCTAAGAAAAATGATGATGTTAACTCAAAAAACGTAAAAATTGTTGGTTATTCCAGTTGGTTAAACAGGTCTAGTGTAATTTATTGTTGTGAAATTTAAAAGCGGTCAATCTAGTCATGAACTGATTCATGAGTTATCTGCATTCAGGAAAATGATCTGAGAAAATTTCCCCAATAATGAAAAAAATAAAAACATATCTTTTCGACCCATATTCGATGAGGTTTTCATTAATTAATGAATATTCACGATAAATGGCACACATTTACGATTTCCATTGCTTGAAATTCGTTCGCATGTGTGATGTTACAAATAAAACATTCAATTGATTGGATATGAAAAAGCATAGATGGGATTTGATATCTGCAATCAGGCAGTACAAAACTCCTACAAATGAAGTTATTAAAATGCATTCAAGAGTTGCCTGAATAATTAACAGGGGTGGAGTTGAAGGGTATTCCATTACAGATTGGAATAGTATTTTAGACATGGATATTTGAAAAGGTTTCAAATAACTTCAAAAAATATTAGCAAATACATATAAGGACTCTACATATCGTAAAAAGAACAGTTTTCGAAAAGGACCTGAACTAAAAATGATTCACGGGTGATCAAATTATTTTTTATTATTTCATCAATTATCCAGATATAGTTATTTGCAGGAATTCCTAACGACTTCCTGAAATGAAGTTATAAAAAATATAAATCTGTTCTATAATATACGTCTCTGAAAGTTACGACTATCAACAAAAAAGTTGCAGCATCTTTGTCAGAGTTGAAGTTATGATACATCATACAATTTCCGATTTGGATAATATTTGAACTGAATGCGTTTTGATAAATTCCAACAATATTCAAAATGAACTTCTTTAATAAAAAAATTGATTTTTTTTTCAGGATAGAAGTGATTTTTTATCCTTGTCAGATATAAGTTTTTAGAAAGGGGGGAATACATTTCAGCAGTTGAGTACCTGATTTGGAGCTTCACAAAATAAAAAAAAACAGTTATGTGATACCACTTCAGGCAGGCAAAATACTGCCGTGGTCAAAGTTGAAGTGAGACACACTGTATGAAGTTTCATAACATTTTGTTCAAAGAACTAGAAAAGAAATGAATACAAAACGAGGTGTTCACTTTTTTGTATATTCACACTTCAACAACCATCCAGTGAGGAGATGAGGACTTGTGAAAATAACCCAATAGACCTGATTCATAGATTACCTTGTTATACTATGACCCTATTCGAGAACTTTTCAATTATCATTCATTCAAATCAACGTCTCTCGCAGAAATATCCACTCATTTCAATTAACAACTTCATAAATGTCTCCTGGAAGTCATCTCCAGAAGTCAATTCAAAAAATTCTTGCGAGGGCAACAAACCTAATTGAAAGAGAGACAAACGTCAAGCCCTATTAAGACAAAATGAAACGAGGAATAATGAAATATCCTGAAAAATAATTAACGCCATTATTAGATTGCAATGTTCGCGTTGTTACAAAGGACATGCCTTCAATGGATGTCTTTTTAATAATCCGAAAGAATTTCAATAGCTTTTTCAAATTAAAAAATGAACTCTTTTCAACCAGGTCATTAGCGAATATTGATAGGGTGATGATACAATGTTGCTCATTCAGAAAGGAGCTCTGAACTTTCGGAATCGGAATCAAAAAAGGAGATTGGGAAAGTGGGATTTTTTCCTTATTGTTTTTATAGGGATTCAAGAGTTTGAAGAATATTGGCTTCCCATTGAGGGACTGGCTATTGTGGAATGTGGGAGACAACATACAATTTTCAATGTTTGAAGCATTATCATTTGGTTTTATTGAAGTTGAAATTGGGAAGTTCTAAATTCAAGTGTAGATTTCCTTTATATCAAGTTGAATTATTAATGTCGGATATTTTCGTTGTTTTTTCATAATAATGAATGAAGCAACTAATATATCATTACATTGACTATACCAATCTTTATCATAGATGTGAAGCAGAAAAGCGTTGTATACTTGTAGCAGGCCTGTAAACAGTTCTGAAATCAGTTTTCCTGTTTGCAGAAAACTCAAGATAGAAGTTCGAACTGTTTTTCCCAAACAGAACAGGATTCGGATACTTGCAGTGAATTTTAGTGCAATCTGACCTTATTGCACAGAGATTTGCATCGATGTTATTCAATGACCTTCGTGTCATATAGCCTTGGTAGCAGTTTTTTCAGTCGAATACCTTCTTAAATTTTCGTCTGTATTGGTGATGCTGTGCTGCTTGTTCTCGGAATATTAAATATTGGGAATCCTTTATTCTACTGATTTTAAAACAAGTTCGTACTACCGAAAGAAAAACTCATTCAATTTTGAGTCGAGAAAATGGGTGACGATTTGAAAACAATGGAAGAAACTATTTTAGAAGATGTGAAAAATTGATTTCGAAATTGTTTCCAGGAAGTACCCGAAACATGTTAACAATTCTTCTTAGTTTCACATTTCTACCTTTTCCAATAATGGAGATGTCTGTCAACTGAGTTCTGGGATACCTTGTAGAGATTTTTTAAAAACCAGTTTCGAGAAAACGCTGATTTGGGTGTTGGCTAAGTCATAAAATGAGTATCTCTCAAATAGAACATAATAATTGGATCGAAATAGTGAAAATTCTTCAATTTCCACATACATGGGAAAAAAGCAAATCTTTTTCTATGATAAAAGACTCCTCAACATAATATAACTCATTGAAAAAAAATATTTAACAGTATTGAGAGTCGAAACTTATGCAAGCAATGATTTAGTGAGCCTCATCTTTCAAGGTGTGAAACTCAGCCGGTGGTTCCATGACAGTGTAACGAATTTCACCCCATGAAAGGTGGACGTGCTGACCAATACACTACCGAGAACCATGAGCCATAATACTGCCTTTTATATAACAGGTGGTTGAGTCATGAAATAAAAATCTCTGTCAAATAATTCATATTGATTGATTGATTGATTGGGGAAGTGAAAATACTGCCTCCTAGACGTAGCCTAACTTTTTAAACAGAATATCTCGCTGTATTCTGTCATCAGAATATAGAGAATAGACTGCTGGGAATCAAATCAGCAAGTTTGATTTGGTTTACTTCCTGTATATCTTACGCAACACCAGAGACTATGAGTGCTTATGATGTTTCTACGCAGAATAGGTTATACAAGTGTTTTAATATAGAAGAGAGAATAAGACAAAATAATCAAAGCACTAAACACAAAATAGTCAAGTAGCCACGACACACTGTGACCCAGAAGTGGCTTGACTTCTATGTTGTATTTTTATATTTGTCGGCCAAAATAATTCTTTTCAAAATATCGGGTCTTGCTTTTAGATAAGTGTGGAACTCAGTGCATGATTTATTTATATTTATCTTCATAGTCAAAATAGCTTTCATTACTGCGTTTTTCAACTGTGTTCCATCACATGTCCATATTTATTTATTCAAAAAAAGGGGATTGAAATAATTTGATTGACCCATGGTTTGAATCATCCGTTAATAAAGCTATGCAGTGGGGTTTGTGTGAATGCTCTTTTAAATCTTCGGTTGCCATTGTTGCCAGCACATCAACAACAATAGCTTTTTTTTTGCTCAAAACTTGCTTGAATTGAAAGTGGAGGATAGTTAATTGAGCGAAAACTGTAATTATGTTGCCCACGTAACCTCAGCTGCAGCTATATCAAAATCCGTAGAAGTCGGCATATCAGTTCTCTGAAAAAAACCAAGCATTGACGAGCTTGAAGCAGCAGCTTGATCGGTAAGCTTGTGTTTTCATGATTTCAAATGTGTTTCTATATTTCTATATTTCTAACAAATGAATGTCATGATTTCCGTTTAGAGTGGATGTTGATAATATGTATATGAATTTTGGTTTCCTTTTGAAGAATGAGTTTGGCATACCACTAATATGTCACAAATCTCAGTTGCGTCACAAGGATTGCTGCATACGGGCAATGTTTGAATTACTCACTGAAAAATTGGCGGCATTTTGAACAATAATAATGGACTGGCCTTGACGAGCGACTACACGACGAGTGCTATTTCTCAAATCAGGGTGAGGCTTCAGTTATTAAACCCTTTCCAGCCCAGTGATGCCATATGGCATCATCAAATTTCTACCAATATAAAAGCTCGTGAGTCATTGTGGTTGTGGATTTCCTCAATATTACTTGTTCAAGTGCTTTATAGAGGTCGCATAACATCGAAATCAGTCGTTGATAGAAGCGTGTGCCACTTATTTTTTTCAAAAATTGCGTTTCAAAATATTTCTCGCAAATAATTGGGTTTTTTGTATATTCTGGAAGAGAACTATTGGAAAGTGATTACGAGCATTATTTCACTATTCAGATTTGGAATGGTGTAATTTTTTCAAAACCTCATTGAAAATTGGTTCGAAAATACAATGATGTCAATTGGCGTCATCGGGATTAATCGATGCAACAATGAAAAATGTTTTGCCATTCGTTCATCGGGCAAAAACTAGTTTCAAAAAAAAATTGTACCAATTCATGTTTTTTATGCCGCTGATACGAATCCGGTGTCAAAACGCGGCGCTCTCCCTTCGTATCGAAGTTATAATCGTCTGAAGTTCAGAAAAATGGAACATTCCGCCTCCTTTTTTGCGATAAAAAAATCAGAGGCACACATTTCTCTTCCTTAGGTGCTCGGTAAACAACATTCCACCTTCTTTCATAATATTTTACCGTTTGTCAATAGAAAACTCGAAAAATATTTCCTGATATGATTCTGAGGTTATATCATAATACGACCTAACCTTACCTCAAAATTGTACACATCACCAAAAAAAATGGAAATTAAAAACCACTGGTTGCATCCATCCGATTTTTCTACAGATGAATCAGAAACTGAAGTTGTTTTTCAATTTCTTTCTTTCTTCACTAACTCATATAAAATATCTTGGAATAATAATAGATACACATATGCGATGGGATCAACACATAAACTTCACCCTCAAAAAACTTCGCTTTGTTCTTCATGAATTCAGACAACTTAATGGAATCCTTGACCTGAAACAATGAAAAACGCTTTATTACAGCTTAGTGGAAAGTCATCTTAATTATGGTTTGCTAGGATGGGGAGGAGTGGCTGAAACATATGTTCGCCCACTCAAAGTTATCAAAAATCGCTTTCTGAAACTGATACTGTTTAAAAATGCTAGATATCCAAGTGACAGTTTATATAAAGAATCTGGCATACTAGACCCCAAGCAACTATATTATAAGAGATGTACTACCAAACAATTTGAAGACAAGAATACTCTACTGAAACTAACCCATACATATAACACACGATGTCATATCCAATTTCAATGTCCCCGAACACAAAGATCTATAGGACGGAAAAGTAATCATTATTTAGGTCCAAAATTATTCAATACCCTTCCTAAAAATATCCAGGAATGCCGCTCATTCTAATTATTCAATAAAGGATTGAAAATCCACCTGAAAAAACTTCCTCAGATATCATACACTCATACTTACCATGAGATGATAATATTTCAATTTTCAAAAATTTTATTTTTACTGACTATTGAATGTTGTATATTTTATTGTGTTTTATAATTTGATTGTTTCTATGCTTACTTGTATTTGCCTATATGTGTGTACTGTATATGTTTGAAAATGTTAATTTTTAAAATTTTATCTTTACTGACTATTGAATGTTGTATATTTTTATTGTGTTTTATATTTTGATTGTTTTCATGCTTATTTGTGCGTATAATTAAATATGTTTGGAAATGTGTGTAAGAACATGTTCTCATGGATATATTTTATCTTTTATATATTTTAATCCTCATATACATTTTTATTCTTAGTTTGAGATATGTTTTATGTTCAATTGGAATTTTGTTGGTGCACTCACGTGTTCCATCTCACTAACAAGTAAAAACTTCAATGAGACATTTCATGTGCTTATTTTGCTAATTGTTGGAAATCATCCTATCCTATCCTATCCTATCCTATCCTATCCTATTCTATTCATGTGACAATTCCAGCTCACGTACATACATTATGCCCAATGATGCCATATGGCATCATTAGGATTTCACCTCAAAAAAAATTATATTTTTAATTTTTCTGCATAATCTTGATTTAGAAGCATAAATTGATGGAAAAAAATCGGAAAATATTTTTTCCTTCCAAAAATAATGAATTGGGCTGGAAAGGGTTCTGAAGAGAACTGATATTTTAATGGGGAAAGTGGGTACTTAAGTTTTTTTGAACGTTCGGTACTGAGGTAGCGTGAGATAGCTACAATATTGTGTCACGTTAGGAAGGATCCAATCTCATAAAATTCTGGGTAAACAATTCGTCACTTTTAAACTCAAGAGTAGGTTAGAAACAAGTACAATTTCGAAATTTTGCTGATGAAATTTATAGTGACTGAAGTTTTCTTGATGAATGGTGAATATACAATGAGTGAATTGTTCCAGTGAGAAAGGAAATAACACAAAATTGCAATTTTTCAATCCCGCTCGCAAAACGAAATAGAAATGAACTCACGTCGGAAAACTTTCGGATTTTGTATTTCATTTGTTATTTCAATCTTAAATTTGAGATAGACAAACAACGCATGACATTTATAGGATTGCATGTGAATGCAAGTAGACGAAATGATAATTAACAATTGATTGGCAGTGGAGCAGAAAATAAAGGTTCAGATTTTGAGCAGTAAGGATGGAGAAGTTAGTTGATAATATAGTTTTCGATCGAAAAGTTCGAACAAGAAAGATGGGTACAATAATTGACCGAAAAATAAACTCTGGTCCCCGAGTCCACTTTCATTAACCTCAGAACTGGGAAAAATTGACAAGATACTCTCATGTCATCTTCACCCTGTGTATTCCGAACAGCAATCTACCCGAACGTCTCCGGAAATAATTGGTTTTCCTCCGGGCTCAAGAGGTAGGTAATCTGAACCCTTTTTTCGGGTTGCTATTGTTACGCGGAGAAATGGAATACATTAAAAAAAGAACGAATTCGGAACAGCTTGATGAATAATTGAAAAATGATTCGGAAGAAATTAGTTCATCGGAGCATGCAGGGTGAATTTTTAATATTTTGCCCCTACAACTCATTTTTTATGGGGACCAATCCTGCAGTAAAAACATGAAATTGGAGGTAGGTGGGATTTGACCTATTCCATTAATGATATCGCGTTTACTCATTCATATATCGAACGCTTGGAACACTCGTAGGAAATATGCATGATTCTTTGTTATATCATAAATTACCACAAGAGAGATTATCAACAATATATATATATATATATATATATATATATATATATATATATATATATATATATATATATATATATATATATATATATATATATATCCAGCTATCTTCCCGGCGTCTTTTCACAACTCAATCTCTGAGCGTCCGTCATGTAGTTCTCAAGAAACCTGTAGTTGTACAGATGAATATTTTCAAGATTCATACACGACGTGTCATGGAAACTGTTTGGACTTTGTTTTTCGACTATAAATAATTGGAATTTTCATTTGTCCATTCCTTAGCGTCCTTTCATGGAGCCCCCTCTCAGCGTCCAATATATTCAAGAATTTCCGCTAGTTGGCGTCCGCTTTATATATTTTACGTTCGTCCTTCCGATTCGTAAGCGCCCGGCGATGATGCCAGATTAAACCATAACGGCAATAGGTAACTTTAAGATGCTACTCGTGGGTTGACTTTCTGAGCTCTGATATTTTGCTTTGATACTTTTTTAATTTCACTATTTACTTGTTATTTTTATCTATACACTCATATGTGATTTGTTAAATATATACAATTTATGTAAAACTGACTTTTTCCACAGCTTATAAACATCAGTATTAATTGCCACACTACCTGTGGTCATGTTGTTCGTTATTTAGCTTTGTATTAAGCTTACTCAATACCAGTCCCTACGAGAAATTATATATTTTTCTTCAAACATTACTAAATCATGACATGACCACATATCTGGAAAATGGCCCTAAGAATCACATTCCAACTCATAAAAAATAAATAAATATATTAAGAAAAATCTATTTGTGGAGATACTCTGTTATAAAAGGGTACACGGCAAAGTGTTCACTTGTGTTTGTAATGAGCAGCCAAAATGTATGTTGAGAGGGGGGCCAAACATATACAGTGTCATCCCCAAAGTATGCACCATATGGGAAACTTATTTATTGAGGGTTTTTCGACAAAAAGTTATTCCTGATAAGAGTTTGTGTATCCCCTAAAACTAAACATGCACCAACAAAATACAGTAAAACACACGTTATATACGAGGAGCCTTCAAATATTTGATTTTGAGAAAAGAGTATTTTGAAAAATCTCGGAAAATGTTGTTTGGAAAAGTTGTTCAGCATCAAAAAATACATCCAGATTCGAAGGCATGGCCATCTAAGTGAAGTTTTACTTTTTTATCCATTTTCTTCATAACTATTTTGAACAAGAAAATCTCCAGGTTTTCTTCCTTTTGATATCTTGAGGTTTTTCTATGAATTTCGTTAGGAATTTGGCAATGTTAGTGATTTCGTAGGAACCAATGGGAATATTGATGATTTCTCTCTTGGTCTTATCAGCGTTCTTGAAATAGTAGAACTTTCTATTACCCTCCTCTATGTTTGGGATGCTGTTGTACGAATGGAAACCAATCAAAGCCAAACCGTATTCAGCGTCAGGGTCCAAGGGAATCGGGTTGGTGAAGTCACTGCTAGCCGTGGAAGTATGACTTGTCAGCGTGACAATCAGAGACATGACTGAACCTCAGCCAGTGCTACACACTAGTTTCATAGAGGAATTCCAAGCACAAATGCCCACAATTTGTCTCATTGAAATTTTGATAGCGATCATTTTTGTATGAAATTTTGACATTGCCTAGATATTTCACCAATTCCACAGGTGGTTTCAAATGACCGAAACTGTCGAAATAATCCACCTTATTGCCATGTTTGCAGTAAGCTACCCAATGAGTTCCTTTGTTCTTTTGCAAATCCAAATTAACGATGGCACATTCTTTGGCTGCTGGTGTGGAGTGTGCGAGTTGATCACGCATGAAGACTCCCTTGAAATGAGGAATTTTCAATTGTTTTGCATATCGCTTCAACTCCACATCGAAAAGGGCTGTATTGGGTAGCTTCAACGGGAGTTTTTTTTGTTTTCGAATGAAAATTCCATAGCCGCGACGACTTTTCCTCAAAAATAATCCTGACCCCTGTTTTCCGATCTCTTCCATTGCTTTGTTGTGCCGTTGATCTTCTTCAAGTTTTTTCTTTGCGTTCTTGGCATCAATCACAGTTTTGGCAACTCCTGCAGCTCCACCAGTCAAACCACCTAGGGCACTGAGGGCGGCAAATATTGGTATCAAAGGTAGAATACCACCACTTTTTTCTTCAATAGGTATTATACGAGGTACTCGAATTTTTTTGCGACCTCCTTCTTGTTTGACCAAACGTCTAGCAACACGTAGAGCAGCCAGCGATGACTTGTGGATATCACCCGAATTGAGAGATTTGAGAGATTTTTTTGGCAGAGGTTTACAGATATCAAAATCTTCATTTACCAGAAGTAAAAAAAAATACAAATTTCACTTAACTACGCTAGAAGTTGATGGATGCAGACTTTTTGTAAATACTACAGTTCTGTCTAACGATAATGAACTCACGGAAAATGAAAGATTCATGTTCATCGACGAAAGTACCTTCCACAAAAATATGTTCGTCTCTAGACACAGCTACCATTATTATTGTAACGGAAATTTACAAACAGTATATGTTAACGATAATTAATATAAATGGACTCTTGATATCTGGGACATATACAGTGTGTAACAACGAAAATTCAACAGAGCCGTTTTTGAATATAAAAAGTGAGAGTTTCAGAAAGAGCTCGGACACGTCGATTTCTAATTAAAGGGGGACACCCTTCAGACTAATTAGATATTCTGTGGTACGCACCCCCTCGGAGGGGTGCGTCCGACGACCCTTATTTAGATAGGGAAAGTAGGTCGAGTGGCACCTTGTTTTGAAGGTCTTTCGAATACCTTCACAATTCTGTTAACAGAAAATTTTTGCAACGATTGGTAACCAACCCCATCCCCTGAAAAAAATCTTCTCGTAATAAACAAAAAATACGAAATCACATGGACACGTATTAGCAGGTTGTCACAAAGAGCAAAAATGTATTTTTGTATGAAAGTTCTGAACGTAAATTGTACCTTAGAAACAATTTGAATTATTTCAAACGGCGTTGAACTCAATACAAATACCTTTGAAACTTCAAATTATCTCGAAAACTAATCGTCGCAAAAATTTTCTGTTAATATAGTTGTAAAGGTGTTCGAAAGACCTTCAAAACAAGGTGCTACTCGACCTACTTTCCCTATCTAAATAAGGGTCGTCGGACGCACCCCTCCGAGTGGGTGCGTACTACAAAAAATCTGAGTAGTCTGAAAGGTGTCCTCCTTTAATTAGAAATCGACGTATCCGAATTTTTGTTAAAAATATTACTTTTTATATTCAACAACGGCTCTGTTAAGTTTTTGTTGTTACACACTGTATAACTCCATAATAGACATTTTGTTTCAGCTTTTTAGTATTTGGCTATAATAGTCAATAGCTCCAGCCATGATTTTTATCTTCTTACAATTAACCTCGTTTGATGAAAAAAACACTTTCTGAAAACCATCCAACTTCAACTCACCAAAAAACACACTTATCGTGCATAGTAGAAGACATTTGACTCTATTTGATTATTATGGTGAAAGAAACGAATGAAAATCCACATGCTCTACTGAAATCCATTAGCAATACAATCGAGTTCACTGAAATAAAACGATTTCCTTCGATCCCTCACGGAACAGAAAAAAATATGAAAATTATCGTTGTGCCAGCAGGATCATCCCCAAACACGATGCCAGTATGAAAAACGCTCTCCGACGAATCGTTTGAGCGTTTCAGGTGGTATTTGTCAGCGATAAAAAGCATGAATGAATATAAAATATTGGATACATATGTTACTGGACGGAGTTTTCACAGCTCAGACAGAAATTGAAAAATGCGTTCCTATTCATTACGAGCGCACATATCACACAAGTAAAATATGATAGAAATACATCATAAACAGTGTGCGAGGGTCATTTTTCACATCTAGATTTGCAGCGGATATGTGCGAACATGTGAAAAACGAAGTGCACCTAATGTTTATAAATTATCTGGAACTTGATGGATGTTTGAACGTGATATTGCGTTCTCATATCATTTGGTCGTTGCATGTGTACACAGTTGAACGGTGTAGCTGACGTGATCCAGAATCGAAACGCAAAGCAATTCCGATAATCTGTTTCATGTCATGGAAGGAGTGATTCGGAACGAACTGATTTCATTTCATGAATTGAAACAAAACACAGTGACGATACCGTACAACTTTTCTGTAATTGTAATTCTGTAAGTCGAATAGAATTAATGATATCGTTCAAGTGATGAGTAAGTGGTTTCTTGGGAAGGTGAAAATCACAAACCATTTCCTCGAATCTTTCTTTTCTTCACAGGAAAGAGCATGATCCAAAATAATGAGTAGTTCTCCTTTTTCCAAAGATACATAATCAAAAAGCTATTTATTATGGGACCCCAAGCGACTTTTGAATCGGTGGTAAGTACCTTGCACTGATGAGATGCCAATAAGCTCGAAACCGGTCTATAAGTGTGTCCTTCCCAATGATGGAAAATTAATTCTGGATCTTGTATCACGAAACATATGCAGGAATTTCTTCTGTGAAGAACCATGCACTGCCCTCTGTTGGATATAATTGAACGCCCCTCATGCTATGAGCCAAGGAAGTAGATATTTTCCGAGAGATGTTTGTACATCATCCTACTCGGTGAGTATAGCTGGGACTGACTGGAACAAATTGTTATTTATTTATTTTATTCATTTATCGCACAATAGGGATACAAACAGAAAGAATCCAAACAGTATCCACATTTACATTTGGAATAGCGAGTAAAATACACATTGATATTAGCAAGCTATACAGTGAAAAATGATATTGGTGAGATGATATATGAAAATATAGTAGTTGATGACTATTGATCTAGCAAAATGGATTTGATATGATTTTTGAACTTGAGGAAAGGGAACCTAAATATTCCAGCATCATTGCAATGAATGTTGAATGTTCTTACAATTCTGCACATGGGTGAGTTTTTTCCTGAATTAGTTTTTCTGAACGTTATTACAAAAGTATCATAGTTTCTTATGTCTCTACTGGGCGTGTTCAATATCAAATTTGTTCAGCAAATTTGGACAATCGACATGATTATTATATATTTTGTAAATCATTAATGAATCTGACATTTTTCGTCTGTCCGTCAAGGATAGCCAGGAAAATTTATGAAAAACTAGACGGAAGTTTCCATTGATTATCGAAATGTCTGTTTTGCGAGCCAATTGTTTTTCGAATTTATTTTGAATACTTTCAATTCTTTGCTGGTAAATTATATATCGCGGATTCCAAATAGCAGATGCAAAGTTCAAACGGCTATATATGAATGAATAGTATAGATTCAACAGAGCTTTTGCATTACGGAAATTTTTTGTATTCCTAATGATGAAACCTAATAACCGGTTACACATGTTAACTGTCTCCTCTGAGGATTGAAAATCATCTTGGAGTCCATTATTATTCCTAAATCGCGAACTTCCTTAACTGTTTTCATTGTGTAATCTCCTATTCTGTATTGAAAATTTATCGGATTTATGTTTCTAGTGAAAGATATTTGAAGGCATTTATCATGGTTCAAGAACAAAATTTTTACAGGTTTCTAGGAATGTATTCAAGTATTTTGTCTTCAATTGTTCGATAAATTTTCAAATCGTCTGCATATAGTAGGAAATTTTAATTTCAAAAGTTTTCAATAATATCGTTGATATATATAATGAATAATACCGGTCCCAGATGACTTCCCTGCGGTACGCCAGATGTTACTATAAAAGGTTGTGACTGGTAACTATTGATATTCACAACTTGGTATCTCTTGGCAATATATGACCATATCCATTTCAAAAGAGACTGATCTACGCCGGTCTTCCAGTATGCTCACCGACTATGTCGAAAAGTTGCAACCGTGATATTCCATTGAAGATGTATTCACCTTTGGATTCTGATATCTTGAAAATAAAACTATTAATCTTCTGTTGAAGAAAATTTTGATTTCACCATTCGAATTTGATGAACAAATTGGAATATTTACTGAAAGAGGTGATTATATCATTTTCTTAGAGAAATACAACTCTCAAACCTGGAGTATACACACTGTACAGCTTTTCTGATACCCGCTCTGTACAGTTCACTCTACCGAATTCTATGATCAAATGCTTCCAAGAGACCGCAATTTCCACCAGAACCTAAATTTCATAATAATTGATTAACGAAATCTAAGACCACAATTTGTTTTTTGTGAACTGATTCCACCGTTTATATTTCAATATTTTCTCTTCATCATGTTGAACATTCATTTGGGTACGCCCAGGCGTAGCCTTGTGTGGGCAAGGGTCGGCTAATGGTCTAAGGCCTAGGTCTACTGAAGCGCTCTGGGGCGTCTTACTGATTTCAACGGGAGCGCATTTGAACTGAAGGGAAACCCAGAAACATATACAATACTACTGGATTGATTGGTGTGTTCAATCCAGGTATTCAACCTACCAGAACTCGTATGTAGGCATTCAAAAATTGACCCAGCATCAAAAAACACCGACTTTTGCCCTTATGTTTCCGAATAACAGTGACAATGACATCATCTCATGAGCGAATATGATCGAAGCAGAATTGGTCTCCTTTACATTATGGTATCAATGCAAGATGCAAATATTTCCCAATGGCTGGGTCGGCAGATTACGTACAGTGGCATGGAAATTCAACTCAAATCCTTCCATACTCTGGTTGAAAACATGCCAAATCCAGCCAACCTCTGGAGTGGAGAATGTCAAAATATTGCCAACTCAAACAACTTTATTTACCATTGTCATTGTATTGTATGATCGTTTGAGTACGGCCCTGTGCTCCCGTAGAAAAACATCAGAAGATCGAACTGTAAAACACTTTCGCCAAAATATGAAAATAAACTTGCAATTTTTAGATATCACGCTTCCTTGCAAAATTATCGGTAATTTTTATGCACTCGTGCAAATATAACCGAAAATACCCTAAAAATTGTCAACACTCACAACAGCATTTGAATAAGTACTACCACCAGATTTTACTGAATCACTAACTCCTCTGTCAATTTTTTATTGTCGGTACTCATCATCAATTTGCTGAATTTGTTTTTCATCAGCGAGATTGAGAAATTGATCTGTAATATGTGCTATTGAATTGAATTTTTTTAACACAACGTGTTGGGGATACAAAAAATGTAATTCTCCAAGGAGTGCATTTACTGGCAAGCGTGTTTTTAGTTGATTGGAAAGTTCAATCAAAAAAGATTGCATACTATCGGAAAACACTTGCATCAAACATTTCTGGGTGCTATAGTTTGCTATAGTAATTTTCCTGCTAACATTAACACCTAGGTACATATATTTCAGTGGCAAAACATTTACGACAGAGCTAGGATCTATATGAAGGAGATCTATGTTTTTAATGTAACTACTTTCCATGTAGCGACTTGATAGCAACATGAACATTTCAGAAACATACTTATAAAACGAGTGTACAGTTGCATCATCTGCTTGGAATTTTATATTCAACTTTTTAACGATTGGCATAAGATAATCTAGTGCATAGAAATATAGTTTCAAATTATTGTCATTGAATTGATCATATAAAAATTGAAAGGAAATATTTTTGTCAAGCAAATATTGTCTTCAAATATTAGATTTTAGTGCATCCCATTGCTCAAGAATCCTATTCACACACGAGTGTAATGCCAACCAACGAATTTCATAGTGTTGTGAGATTTTATGTTTTTCATTCATAAACTCTTGAAATTCTGTTGAATCCCTTTGTCTTTCGTTACTGTTGATTCCCTTTGTCTTTCGCTACTGTGGGCAAAATATCCGTAAACCTCTTTAACGACTTGATTTACGGCTCCTGGTAACATGACTTTACTAGCGTGAATATCCGATGTGCTGTGGAAGTGTAGGCACACTTTATAAATTAGCAATGTGGATTGAACATCCCCAATTCTTGCATCAATTCCAGCATGCTCACCAAACATGACATTGGTGGTATCAGCACCAAAACCAACTATATCTTCAATGTTTAGATCAACATTATCTAATGAGTTCGAAAGGGCGTCAACCAATTCTTGTGCAGATTCCCCATCCGAACCCACTATGGTTAAAAATTTTGTTTCAACTGCTGAATATTTTTCAGAGTGGTACTTGATTACAATGACAAGCGTTTTAGTTTACGAATAGCTGCTGTACTATTATTCAGACATGATCTCAAATCTACGTGCATTTCCTTCTCACAGGAAAATGATTTTGCCACCTCTGGATTACAAAAACATTTGGATATTATGTCACCTGAATGGTCCAACTCGGTACGGTATATTGTGTTCTATCAAAAAAGCACACATGTTCAGTTCTGCCTCCTTAATTTCTTTTTCCAAGGAAGATTTCTTGAAGAATTTCTGTACCTGAAATAGTTCATACATACATCTCACATCTAGGGAGAGTCCAATGTCTTTTTCTATTCCAAATGGCTTGTGCTTACAAGGTAGAAAAAAAAACAAAAAACGAATAATTATTTGTCTGTTGCTGGGGAAACGAATTCATTCATGCTCTCTCCAAGTTAGTATAACATAATTCCGAATCATATTCAGTGCCTCAGAAGCAAGGTAGCGTTCAAATTTTGCGATTAGAAAATAAATAATCACATGGTAAATAGGAAATATGCATGATTTTTGTTATGTAGAAAAAAAACACGAACTGCCATAAAAATTTTCAGATTATTGTTTGAAGTGACAAGTAAAACACTGAATACATTTTAGACGTTCGAACAACACTGTGTAGCGAGCGCATTGGAAGACATCACAGGACATGTACTGTGTTTGGTTACTCTAAGCGTGTCATTTACTCGAACATATTTTCAGTTCAGATTGCTATATAGATCATGTAAGTAGCTAAAACCTTCTTACGAATCTTGTATTGCCTGGAAGTGCAAAAATACTAGTGTTTCTTCGTATTCAAAGCGATGTGAAGATATCGTGCTTATATTGTCATGAAGACCATTTTATCGTAAGTGTGTAACATTTATATACAGCTCAGTGTAAATTAGTCAGAAGGAAGTTTTAAATCAGCTACTCAGCAATAGAAAATTCGGTATAAATCTAATCTAACCCATACCGATTCATGACATACATCGAATCACTTCATATTCATTGTAACGAACGGTAGGGTTTGTAATTGTTGTTTTACCTTTATTGCCCTTCTAGGTTTCCACAATAATCTCTCAATATTCTCTTTCTAACACTGTACCTCTATTTCAACCTATCTGTATCAGTTTATGTTTACAGAATAGACAACTTTACAATTTACAATCCCTCCGCTCTGTTACTGGTGTGGTAATTGCTGAAAGGGTATCATTTTTGTAAATGGCAGCGACTGTCACCAGACGTAGATTTCTCCACGTCAAATTTTGGATGTTAGGGCAATTTCCGAAAGGAACATGAATTCGGCCCTTTGCACGAAGAAAGGGTCTTTAGTGAGAAAGCTGGAGTTTAATTTCTGCTTCCTCGTTTACTCTGAAATCTGAAAATAGGGCGGCTTGTAGGAAATGAAATCCTCTGATGAGTTGAAGCAATATATTAGCAACGAAATGAAAATAGGAACTTACAAAATAGATTTGAAAAAAATATATAACAAAAGAAATATTCAGTGAAAACAATTTATAACAAAAAAAATGACATGTACCGTACTATTTAGTTCAATCAAAATATTGAAAAATGATCTGAGACCGGCAATGGCATTCTCTATGCATAATAATAATGGAAGTTCCACAAACATAAAAAATGTGTACTCAGAAAACAAGAATCTGATGAACTTTCTTATATCAATAAATGTCTCTGAATTTGCCCTACTGGCTTAATGTATATTATAGGCCGCCCTACGGCACATCTGAATTACTACTCGATGTCAGAGAGAGTTAGAAAGATTTCTCAACTTGTGATTCAAACAACAGGTATGAAATTAAAGATGGTTTCCCTTCCCAAAAGTGGATAAAATGATTATTTACGTTAACACACATCAAAATTGACATACCAAGTCTTCTGTCTATCTTACATGGCTGTTTCCATTCCATAGATTTCTTGGTATTCCAAGATATGGCACTTTGCACACGAATCAATTTGACATTATTTATTTTCCCAATTTTTCCGATCGTTATTAGATTCTCGTGATGAAACGCGATCCCATGATTTAGGGAGGGATTGCGAATCCCTCCCGCGCTCAACGCGCGATTCCCCTTCGCTCAGATCTCTCGATCTTCTTTCTAGCGCGACTTCCGTTCAACTACCTAAGAGCGACCTTTTCTCGTCCACTCTCATTTTTGCAAATTTTGCAAAAATCGCACTTCTTTCACGCTGAATGAATGTAACCATTCGTCGGACTGATCCCACGCGAAGGCGATGTTTTGTCTATCAAAAAGTTTACATATTGAAATCTCATATCTCGTCTAGACTGAAACAAAGACTTCTTTCATTGGGATGTTTCATGAGAGGAATTCTCAAATGGATTTTGATACATTGTATATGAAGCTTTCATATACAGGGTGCGAATGTTTATATTTTGTTCACTTAAAAATGCTCAGCATTACATCATCTGATATTCACAAAAAGTGAATGGAGCTCAATGATATAATATTACGTAAACACCACTATGACATAGACGTAACATTCGGGATTCTGGTGAAATTTCAATGAGAAATTATGTATAGGTTATGTTTTGGTATATCAAAAACTGATGTGCATTCATGATACGATTCTACGGAATAAACTAAAATATATCACACAACATAATAGTTACCCTGCAGCTTTCATTCCTTCAATATCTGCTCATGTAAAATCAAAATTTGATGCAGAATATGCTATCATTTTGTGTTCACTTTCACATACGTCTTATGGGTTTGAATATCAACTAAATAACAGAAATACCTACAAATTTAAATGTTATATATATTCCCTATTACTCTCGTTTGGAAAAGACGTTTCAAAACAAAAGTATTGAATTCCTCATAATTTTCACGCATTAAACATTTTTTCAAATTTTATTGATTCAACGTATTGTTTTGAAGTTATTCTTTCCGCATTCTATGAATCATACTACGTTGAATTGAGAAAAAATTTCAGCTATTCTTCGTGAAATTAAAAAATCGGTGAACAAGCCAACAATAATTTTTGCCAGAAGCGTTAGATAATTTGAAAGACAATATTCCATCCATATCAGTCATAGTTAAATTTTTGTTTTTGATTTGCAGTTATGATCAATATGAACCCCATTTATGTAAGCATTTTACGACGTCAATTAAAATCGTATCGAATGACAGATTGAGTGGTTCCAGTATTGAAATAATTGAATAGCTTCGATATCGAATATTGATTTGTAATTCAATTCGATATAAATGACATAGGAATCGAATAATTCGTTGATAGTGCGAATGAAAATGGATATGCTGTAAAAGTTTTAGCAGTTAAAATTATATCAACTCTTTTTTATGTTTAACGTGTCATATCACCTGGAAATATTTTCAAAGATACGATATCGAAAGGAAATATTGAAAATCCTTACAAAATTTTTGGGAGGAAAAGTGCAATAATTTCATGAATCTAGTGATTGTTAGGCAACGAAGTATATATAACTCAAGAACAATTGCATTTATTGGGAAAATATCGGACGATACTCCATCAACAATCACATACAGAGCCCATCAGACAAGAAAGTCTTCAACAAAGCACACAACTGAGGAAGCAAACGATAAGATGGCAGTTTATAAAGGAGACCCCGATGCCAAACTCGATCGAAAGCTTTTAAAAGGTCCACAGCTAATGTTACTCCGAATTTTCCGATAGAATTTTGTCAAATATACGAAACATACGCCAATTAGTAACTGGTTTAACTATGATAAGGAAATCCGTATTGTCGATCATTAACTATTTCTGATTTATTCAGGCATTTGATAAGCTTCAAATTGATTTCTATTTGCATGATTTTGGAAATGATGAAAAGGAATGCATTTGGTCTAAAATTACAAGGACAAGTTTACTTTCCTCCTTCAGGAACTGGCTGAACACTTGCTGTTTTCCAGGACTTAAGAAAAAACCCCAAGGTTGAATTATTCGCAGAGTACTGGTGTCATTTTGGGGACACACACTTCAAGAACAATTGCTGGAGTTCCATCAGATCTGCAAGCCTTGTTGATATTCAGATCCATTAAAATATTTCTTATATTTGACGAAATAATTGAGGCTTCCGCGGCCGAGGTTTTCAGTATTACTATTTTTCTTCGGGTTTGAAGGCCGTCGTTCTTTGGAATTTCTTCCTAACGTTTCGCTAGCGCGAGTGGCTAGCTTCTTCTGAGACTTACTCATCTCTCATATATTATTCCGATGAATGACGAGTCATCTATATAGAAAAAGAAAGCGGTTCGTGCCGTTCTCTTAAGAATTTTCTCGTTTATGAGGACATTGCTATTCAATGTTCATGAAATTGTCCAACACAAAACGATACAGATATACGAACAAGAATTGCATGTGAGTTAGATCAAGATGAGCATATCTATTCGTTGGACTATTGGTGCAGTTTTCCTATATAGTAAAAGAAGGCGGTTCGGGCCCTTCTTTGGAAACATAGTCCAATAGAATACCTATGTAAAACTTTGTTATTCAGCAGATACATAAGAGCAACTTTTCGATAAAACCACAAGCCTGAAGTATTGCGCTGCTTTCATTTTCAAGTATGCATTTGGAATATTCACAATCGAGGCATCAAGAATGATATATCATGAGAATTAGATATTTCTCGAGTTTAAATGGTTTTTGATTCGAGGGTTATATGAAAAGAGTATAGAAATGTTACTAGTCTATCCCATACCAATTTTCCTGGATACACTATTGATTCACATTTACATAAGTGGATTAGAAAAATCTCATACTGAAATGAACAATATTTTATAATTTTGGATTGAGGTGGCCCTTACTTGATGGAAAGTAATAAATATTTTATAAATAGTTTGAGAAAATTAAAAAATGCGCTCCTAAAGAAATGAGCTATATAAAGTGAAAGATGAATGTTCAAACATTTCAATTGAGAGTAGGATAAATAAAAACATGTATTGAAATGTGAAAAAAAGCGTGGGATGTATGGTGTCGATAGATTACATAAAAAGCACAACACGCTTTTCAGATTGCTATAATTTTTTTTTTTTTGCTTTCACTAATCTCAATTAGAATTTTCAAAAACTTCCTTTTTACATACTTCTCACCTAATTCATTCACGAGCGTGTTTAAGTATTTTCAACTACTATTTTTTTGAAGACTATAGATTATCATTATCATCAGCACTAAAATGCGCAGCATGGAGAGCGTATTGAAGTCACAGAAAATTTACAGAGGCATATAATATAATAAACAAGTGCAAATCTTTCTGTGGATTGATTGATGAAGAAGTGGGGTCTTACGGGTATATTTTATGCAAACTGGCTCTTTTGCTAAAAGTTGCGTTCTATTCAAGCTCGCTAAATAAACAAATCGTTGATTCTGAAGGTCCTAGTAAAGATATCGAAACATTCTTTTTCATATTGTTGCATTGTCGTTGGTCCTTGATGAGTATGCACAAATTTAAATTAATCCGACGTTTCAAAGTTGGTCACAATCGCGTTCAAATTTTCCCATACTCATAGATACCATACCAAGATAAGAGCGTTAAAAACAGAAAAATAGTGAAGACTGACATTATAAATTCCAGTTACAGTTGCAATTCACTCGGAGACTAATGAAAGGTTTTCAGAGCGGTATAGTTGAGTGACGGTTCAAATAACCGAATTCAATTACAAGGTGATGTGGAACAATAATAGTACCTAATGAAGAAAAATACAGTATTATCAACATGATACGAATGAGTCTCAGAATAGTTCATGAGAAGAGTTTAGATGAATGAATTGTGGAGAAACAATTAATTAAGATGTGACAAAAAGGATAATATGGTAAATGACAGCGGGAAGGGGTAGAAATCGATTTTATTTGAAGCAAAAAAATACTCATTATAACTATGAATGTGTTGTCAAATAACTAAATTCATTAAGAGACAACCACCTCGAATACAAATTCATTTCTATATGGCAACCTGATGAATTCAAGAATCTTAACAGCCTCGAAATAATTGGTTCTGTGGTATTAACTAGATCAATTAATTCTTTGAATACACGACAACATTAATGATCGCTTAATCTCTTCCACTGAATCATTCGCAATTCCAGTGTGGCAAAGCACCCTGTCAAATGCCTTGTGAATTTTCATAAATGGTGTAACTAACATTAATGACGACCAAAATGCAATTTTCCGTTTCAATAAACTGTAACGATCCACTGAAGTGAATAATTCAATATTGTACGTACGTTGGGAATATATTTCATTCGTTTCTCATCGGTAAAATAATTTTACGACATCGTGTCGTATAAAACTTTCATTGGCAGCTGTAGGTCGAGAAAATGGGTATTTGAAATACAATAAGTTATTTATTGGGATAGAAAGAGTTGAAAAAACGATATTTGGTTTATTTTAATTGAGTATATGGCTTCATTAGGAGATGCTGATTGCTGATCATTCATGTCGTTGATGAGTAGCGAATTCTGGTACTTATATGTATGTGTTTATGTGAGTATTCGAAACTGAAAGACCACCATTTCCTGGCTAATTCGTGTATGATGCAAATCTTGGGGTCGTTGTGAATCATCGAGATTTTTCATATCTGAATATTTGATTGGTTCTCAGTT